>CAUJNA010003253.1:163501-353501 GCA_963377175.1 Effrenium voratum | reverse complement strand
CTGCCTCAACCGCATTGAGGAGAGAATCCTCCTTCCGAGCCTTTCTAGCCTGAGTCGAAAGGGCTCGTTTTTGTTTTTCAGTCTCGGACCAAGGCCTTGAGAGGAAGCCAAAGGCCAACTGTTTCTTTTTGCGGTTAAAGGGCAACCCTCCGGCGAAGCCTCGTGTCGGCTAGGAGATTAGCCTGTCAAAGAGCTGCTCGTCGCCCAACGGCCAGCGCCCAACGGCCCAACGGCCGTCGCATGAACCATGGGTCCCGATCCTTCCGACGGGTGGCATGGGTTCAAACAAACTTAGATCACAGCCTGACTGGGCTATTTGGAAGTCAAGAACCTTAGATCCTGGAAGAACCTTAGATCCTGGAAGTCGAGGGCCAGTTGGAAGTCAAGAACCTTAGATCCTGGAAGTCGATCGAGATAGCTCAAATACGCACCGACTTCTCCAAGGGGATCGGGGCAGTTCGGGATTTGCTCAGCTCAGACTCATATGTTATTCCATGTGAACTGCGGTAGTTGTAAGCTGGCTTCAAACAGCTTCAACATGTTTTCGAAAGCCGCGGAAGCTGCGTTTTCTCTGCGCCAACCACGACGATGTCACAGTGGCTTGTCACATTCTTTGCGTGATCCTTGTTCTGACGCCGCTTGTTTGAGAAGTTCACGAATTCACAATCCAAGCGATTGGGATTGGACACTGGCGATGGACTTTCACCTTGAGCTATTTGCTTCACTTCTTCTTTGCCACGCTTAACATATGGGTGTGGCTCAAAATTAAACAGCAGGGGCAAGCCGCAGGTTTTGGTCCGTGTTTCCACTTCCCAGGGCAAGCCATTGTGGAATTCCGGAATTTTTTGAGCCACAGCCATATACTTCCAGTGTCCTTTCAAGAAGCGAGACCCAAGCCAGCAACCCAGCCAGCCAGCCAAGCCAGCACGCCCTCAGGCCACGAGGAATCCGAGAAGGACTGGGAGTGCATGTAGCCATGGGTCCCGGGCCATGGCCCGTGCTTTTTTTTTTTTCAAGCCCAAGGTTTTTTTTTTTTTTTTTTTTTTTTTTTTTTAACCTTGTTTCGGCTAGTCTTGGGCTGATAATGGGAACCTGGCCAATCGATTGCAGGACATTGAGTCTTGCATGAACACATCGCTGCTTTCTTGGATGCTGGCTTTGTGGAAGCGAATTTGAATATGCATTGCTGTACCTTGCTTAGTTTTTTTCATCTCTCCACAGCGAGCATCAAACGTAGGTCAGAAGCACATCCTGTCAGCTAGTCCTTGACAGCGATGCGGACTTTCGGAGCGATGGACCGTACCTGTGCAAACAGAGTGGGCTTGTCACGAAAGCTAGCTTTAGCTAGCTGAAGTTTCTCCTTGCGTAAGCAAGGTAAGGGGCTCAAATGCCGAAAGATTGATTTTTTCAATTATTTGAGCCGAAAAGATTGAAAAACATCAATTATTTAGACCCCCCCCCCCCCTCCCCCCCTTCCCGGGTCTCAGGCTCGATTCCTCCCTGGTCCATCCCCCCCCCCGGGCAGTGGCTCAGTGTTCAGCAGTCTCGGTTTGCCCGTTTTGGACTTGGTGCTACGAACTTTTACATGTTCCACCGATTCAGCTTGTTCATCTGAGACCTCAGTCTTCTCGGTAAACCACCTCGCAAGAATCTTTGCACACGCTGCATGCAGAACCCAGAGGTGCTTTAAGACAGCTTCTGACGCCTCTCGTTGTTTTCAGTTTTCAAGGTTTGCAACGCCACCATGTGCGTTTGCGTGTCGCATCCTACGAATCTTGCCGGGCCTCTCGTTGTACACAAGCTACTAAGCTACCTATGAATCCACTCTGTCACCGACCCATCTCATGCAACAACTGCTAGCTTTCGTTCACCCGCTCCTCAAGTTCAGCAAGTCCTTGGCTTTCTCCGCGAAGTAGTGGACATTCACAGCATGGTACAGAAGAAGTCTTTCCTTTTGCCCTTTGGACCATTTCTGGCAACACCCCCTTCCCAGAACCACGGAAGTTTCTCCTTGGGACCCTAAGCCAGCGCCGGCACAAGTTCGCCACTAGTTTGGCCAAGGGGCCCGAAAAGAAAAAAAGAAGAAAGGGGAAAACAACTATTCGGCGGAAACTCTTCAACCTGGAGCCCCCAACCCTTGAGGGGTTGAACTGCTCAGGCTTAGGTCCGAACTCATCCCAGGAGGTTCAATCCCCACGCTCAGACGACGAGGTGCGAGATGAGTTGCGATGTTCAGCAATTGGCACCTGAGCAAGCCAGCCAAGAGAGAAATGGCGTTTGGTCATTCTTTATCCGCTCTTTATCCCATTCTTAGCTCCAAGTGGGAACTCAAAATTGGGGGCCTTCCAAAGAGGGTGGTTTTCCTTTTGGTTTCCCATTTGGAGGTGCTGATGCAAAGTCCAAGTGATGCGGTTATGGGAGCACGTCTTGGAGGGTTGGTTTAAAGGGACGCCAACAGGAAACAGTTGCCACACTGGGGTCGCTTTTTCGGAGTCGCCCCAGTTTTGACACACAGAGGGAGCCGGGAGTCAGCTTGAATTGACGATATCGCAACCTCAAAGAGACAGCCACGGCCCCAGCTGCGCATGAGCCAGGATAGCTACACCTTCAGCTCATGTGGGGTAGACATGTTCCATCAAGCAGAATACATGTGGAGTGTAGATCCGCATCGCAGTTTTGACCATGGCACACGTGTTTGTGGGATTCGTGGTGTATGCGCAACGTCAATATTTACTTTTACTTGCTGTAAGGGGATGGACACGGACATGGCATACTCACCAAAAAGCCGCCTGTGAATCTCAATGAACCAATTTTTGGTGGACCTCACGGGGATTTCAATGTCCACTTTTCAGGACTTCCAACCATGAAACAAAATCGCCCAACTTTTCAGACAAGTCCAAGCATTCCAACCGTTCCACCCAGGACTTCCAACTTTTCAGACATTCGCCGAAGCGCGAGATGGCGCTGGCCCACAGTCCGATCCAGGCCGGCGCGCCGCCATCGGGAAGTGCAGCGGAGGCGGGTGACGCGTTGTGGCTCTCTGGAGCCCCTTTTAGGGGGGTTGATCCATAGTCCATGTAGGGCCAAATGACCACGCGTAAGTCTTCCCATGTGAAAAAAATCGTATCTTAGGTGGTTTTCCAACCCATGGTCTAAAAGGGGGTTGATCCATAGTCCATTTAAGGCTGTGGCTCAAAAACCCGGAATTCCAAAATGGCTTGCCCTGGTAAGTGGAAACATGGACCAAAACCTGCGGCTTGCCCCTCCTGTTTAATTTTGAGCCACACCCATTTAGGGGCAAATCACGGGTAAGTTGTCCCATGAAAGTTTCATATCTTAGGTGGTTGTCCAACCCATAGTCATCCCACGTAAAGGCGTTGACCAACCTCCTTTTGCCGGCTCGTGTCGTTGCCTCAACCTTGGGACACCTTGGGGACCACCCGCCGGCCCGCGGGTTCTATTCAAAGCTTACGAGTCATTTCTGAGTCAGGGCTTTCCTTAGGGATAGATGTTCCTTTCGAGTTTTCTCAAGTGACCTTTGGAAGCCATGGGAGATCTACGGGCTCGTTGATTTTGAACCAACACGAAAGAACGCCGTGCAAGTTGCTGTGAGCAGTTCCGCTGGCAGCCACTTGGATTCGCTCTTGTTAGCTAAGTTTCTCTAGTTGCTGTAGGTGCTGTAGTTGCTGGAACAGACAAACCACACTCGCGAATTCTCCCAGAGAGATGTCCTGGTAGTCGGAAAACACACATTTGGGCTTGTCTCAAAATAGAACCCTCCTTTGGGGTGGTTTTCCTTGGACTCCCGTTAACCCCAAAAAAGGGTACTCCCCAAAAACACAAGACACGCAGACACACACACACACACAAACTTGACTGGTGATGCGACTGCTTCAGGCCGAGAGCGAGACCGGGGAGGGTGACGGCAAGGCGGGGTCGGGTCAGTTTGGGATCCAACTTTTTTGGTTTTGATGGTGTGTCTTTTGTCGGTGTCCCTTTGAAAGGTTTAGAGGGAAGCCGAAAGGAAAACAACCAATTTTGGGGGCTTCCCAATTTTGAGACAAACTCCCCAGAAGGAAGCGAAACACCTCCATTTTTTTGGGATCCTCAATTTTGTTGACATAAATCTGGGAAGAATTCGAGGAAGAAGCCAAATGCACACACCGGAGGCCTGTAGCACAAGCGCCTGCCTTCTCATTTTTGGCAATTGGTCTAAATATTGTTAGTCGACAGTCAATATCAATCCGCCACAAGGCTGACATTCTGTATGCCAGCGAACGGTGGATGCTCACGCGCTATTCTGTCGAATGTATTTGAGCACACAGACTGTCGAGGCAGGCAACAGTTTTGCCAGGGGCTGGTAGCTTGTAAATATATGGTATATCGACGCGGATTACCCACACGCATACATGTCAGGGTTTGACCAAACGGCGAGTGGCATAGTGGTACCCAGTGACTCACTCAGCAGATGTGCAGGACTCACCTAGCACATTGACAGATGCATGACATGTTTTCTTGAGCTGGCAGGCATTTGCACATACAGGGGGGGAGAGAGACCCCAGACTTTTCAAATCTTAAGGCGAGACCGCGTAAAACGAGCTCAACATGTGGGTCCTTGGAGATCCGTTTCTGGTTTTGGACTAGTTTTTGCTTCTCGACTGGAAAGTCGAGAAGCCGCGGCTCCTATGGCGGAAAGAGATGGCCATGCGAGTCTCCATCAACTCGGATTCTCGTGTGACTGAATTTTAACTGCTCGTTGACTTTCCGCAATGCACGGTAAGTGGAGACTGACCGAGTGACCCATGTGTATGGACGAAATCCATTTCGCACCAGCTAAGAAACCCGGAATGCTCCCATCGTTTCAACGTGGTGCGAACGGATGTCGTCCATCCACAGTATCAGTTTCGATGCCGAGCAAAGCATCCCCGATCAATCTAAGATGGTTTCCACGGCTCCCCCAGCCACTGCCCAGGTTGAACAGGATACACAACCGCTATATCGCCACTATGCAAAGGATGTACGGAGATAGATAGATAGACAGACAGACAGACAGACAGACAGACAGATAGATCAACAAGTATATTCCTCCGAAAGAAAGGTGGTCGGGGATCGCGGACTTCAGTTTCGCCTTCCTCACTTTCTCTTTTTTCGGACCTTGCCCAGGATCTGGAGCTCAGGCCTCAGACCCCCAAAAGCAGCGGGAGCTCCGGACGAAGCCGCAAAGCGCGTTTTTTTTTTTTTTTGCAAGCCGCAAGCGTGCTGTAGGTGTGCGTTCGTTTGTTGCTTCAGATGCACACCTTCGGTTGTGCGAGATGCAGAAGGTTAAGAATGGATGAAGATTTGAGCAAGAGGATGAAGATCACATGCGGTTGCGCGAGGTTAATCGAATTGCGCTGAGGCCGGACGGCGATGAGACTGTAGGCCGGGCAGCACAGGTTGAACGGGGCGGGGGCAGAAAGGGCTTGTCGAAAGGACAAAGTCGAGGGGCAAACCATGGCAATCGCGGAGACAGAAGGTTATCCTCAATTGGTCCATTTGTGGTTTGAATCCCCTGTTCTTGTGGAACCCCCCCAACCTCCACACCTCCAAACTGCCGGGCTCCAAGCCATCAGTCGCGGGGAGGCTGAAGCAAGCCAGAAGCCAGCCCAGAAAGTGCTTCAGTGACCAGCTGAGGCTGACACACAACTGTGATTCGAAGAGGGCTTTGCGGCTGAAAGCAATGCTGAAGCTAATGTTTTTTGTTTTTTGGTTTTTTTTTGGTGGGGGTGACAGTGAAGCTACTTGGGGAACTTAGGTGACCATCTTACCTTGATCAGGAGCACCCCCCTCGGGGCGGGGACACCCTTGGGGTTGAGTCTATTTTGGGGTAGTACAACATGGAACCTGCACACGTGCACATACACATGATATGCATGGAGCAGGAGAAGGGAATCACGCAGAAGCGATTCCTTTGACCCTTTTGGCACGTTGTGCATGACACGAACAGTTTGCGGGGCAGTGTGCTCAAGCCCTTCAGTGCCAGTTTCCATTGAATCCACTATCCAAGCTTGGCTGCTTGCCATTCAGACCACACTTCTTTTTGGTGGGGTGATTTTCTTGGGGTGATGTTTTGCGTGATATTTTCTTGGGGCGTGTTTTCTAGGTTTGTTTTTAAAAACCAATTCAAGAAACCTCTATCATATTCTAATCTTCTTTCGGGGGATGTTTCATTTTCTGAGATATTGTTTCGGCAGGAAGCCTGCGACAACCTCAGGCTTTCGTCTCATCCACCTAGGCTTTGTTTTTGGGACCCGGAAGGAAGCAGCCCCATACTCTTCCCTTGGTGGAGATAGATTCGGATCTCACTCGGCCGAAGCGCCGAAGGGCGTTGCGAGAGCATGGCTTTTGGAACCGCGATCGTCCACGTGCCGGCGTCGGAAGCAGGGCAACTCCCTACAGTCTAACTTAACCCCAAAGCCCTCCATCTTTTGCAGGAATCTCCTTTTGGGGACTTTGGATCCATGCCAATTTCGGGTAAATCAGGTAACCCTCAGTTGGTTTGGCTTCGATTTGGATGCGAACCCTGGTTCAAGCGGGGTAAATAATAAATAGCAGCTACCCCACAACCCCACCAAACCACCAAACCAAGCCACTATTTAGGGGGAAGCTGAGTAAAGAAATAAGTTTGCCGCCTGGTTCCTTACGCAGGCCCTTGCACTTTGCCGGGTGCTTTGGAGGACCTCGAGGAGGAGTCGGGAGCCCCGTTGGACGAAAAGGGGCTGGCAGCCTGGAGAAAATGTAAACCAAGCAACTCGACCCTTGTCCCCTCAAAGAACACTGACTTGATCCACACCAGGGTGAACTTAGGCAGATTTGCATTTCTCCCCATTTTTTCTCCCCATTTTTTTTTCAACTTCCTTTCCGGCAGAAAAGGAGAGACAGAGAGAGAGAGAGTTGTGCTGTCTACTTTCACCCTGGGGTAAACCGTGGATTAAAGTCACTGTTTGAAGGGGCAAGGGGCCAGTGAAATTTGAAGACCACCTCCAGCTGCCAAGATTTGTCCAAGCCAGTTCGCCAGAAGCGACCGCATTCCTTGGAAGCCATCAGCCCTCACAGCAAGGCTCATGGACTTGCTACTTTTTGGGTTTGGAGCATTTTCGTCCTCTTTTTGGTCCAAGCGCGCGACTTTTTGGTCCAAGGCCGCAAATTTTTTTTTGGGCCAGCGCCGCGCCTTTTTTGGGCCGGCCTTCCGAATTTTTTTTGGGCTAAGCCTGAGCCTTGGTCATTCGTGGTTCAGCGACTGTTTTTGGGGCATCCGCTCGTTCGGAGGTTTCCTCAACCAACCACAACGGGCTCGAAAAAGAGGGGGGGGGGCCTCTGATTGACCGACCCCCAAGCGGCTTGATCCAGGTGCCGAGATAGCGAAGGCGGGCCCGTGGCTTTGGTGTAGTTTGTGAAGGGTCCGAGGAAAGCTGAGGCTGTGCGAGTTATGACTATAGGTCACTTTTCCCGTTCAGTGGTGAAAGTCATCCTTTATGGTGGTTTCCTGAATGATCACCCCATGTAAATGAGGGATACACCGAGGGATTTTCCCAATCGTTGTTGCGGCTTCCTGATTTTCGATTTGTGAACGGCAGAAGTGGACTTCAGCTCAATGATTCTAGCGGCCCCACTGCTGGAAAAGGGTAGCACATACATTTTGCGTGTCTTGTGGTTGACAGTAGGGAATTTTCAGGGAAAACCCACCTTTTCAGGGGGGTCGCCTAGAACAGACACACCCCCTGTTTTTTTCTTCTTTTTTTTCTTCTTCTTTGTCTTTTTGCGGATTCTTTAACCCACCGAAAACCTCCATATGGCTGTGGTTGTCAAAACCAATGGGATCCCATTTTGGTTGGGATTGGTGAATTCACCGCCCATTTTAGGCTTCCTATGGTGGTTGGATTGAATCGGTCCCGAACTCATTGGGGGCTAACCGGCTTTTGATTTTGAGCCATGGCATGTCTTTGGCCCCCCCGCAAACTGACCACCCAACTGATTTCTGGCGATTGGCCTCCTTTGGCCTGGCCACCTCCCCGAGACGGCAGAGGGCCCCCGAAATGTTGCGTTTGGTTCCCTCGGTTGTTTTGATTGCTATTTCTTTTTCTTTGACCTGTTGGTTTTTCCTTTTTGGTCCATGTGTAGTCATGGTCCCAAAAGGCAACCTTCTATTTCTGGGTCCTTTGGGCAACTGAGTTCCTTCCTTGGGTTTCCCTGCAGGTTGATCAAAAGCTCCGAAAAAGGTCCCTGGGGTGACCGTTGGGGGAAATCTGCAACATGGTCAGCAATATTGATGACCACCCGTGAAAGAAGCCCCACAAGGGAAGCCGAAGCCCGAATTCAATGTTGAGAGCTGGGGAGCTGGGTGTGGCGATCTTTGTTTGAACTTCCTGCAGATCCCTTGTATCCCCAAATGTGGCTCAAAACAGCCGGGGGGACTCCCCAAAGTAGCGGTTTTCGTTTGGATTTTGCTCTTTGAACTTTGAACCAACCCCCAAACCCGGGCATTGGACCCAACTGGCCGGCTGGGCGCTGGATTTGCCTCTCCGCAGGCGCCAAGGCTGAGAGCCCGAGTTGAGAGATGGCGCGCGCCAACCGCGCGCGTCGTTCGCACGGCCCGTGGCGAGACGCGACGCCCTTCGAAGTTGGAAGGCGAAAGGCCGAAGCACTCGTTCACCGGAGGGGTTTACCGGGACTGAGACAGATTGGGCTGTGGGTCAAAACGAATGGTATCCCATTTTGGGGTAGGCGAATTCACCACCCTTTTTAGAACCTATTTTACTGGGGATTGGGATGTTCACCGGGGGTACGATCTCGATTTTGTCCACGGCCATTTGACCTTGGGTTACCCAGTTGTTTGATTTCGTGGGTGTCTGGCCAACATGCGCAATTTCCGCGAAGCGAGGTCGCCTACAGCTTGCGAGCTATGCTACATTTTTTTTATTCTTCTTTCGGGACGGAAAACTGGACGGGATGCGATGTACCATTTTGGGTCGACCTGGCCTTCAAGGACACAAGTCGCTTCCACTTTGGCTGTGCCGAGGTCTTTGCAATCAGAGTCCATGCGACTCTTCAAGCGGGAATGTTTCTCTTCGCGATACACGGAGTTGCTTCTGTTTACCATACATCTGTTTCTCTTCAATGTTTCTCAAGCAAATGTTTCTTTTCACGTCGAGTTGCGTCTTGCTCTTGTCTTTACTCTTCGCATTCTCTTGTTCGTGGACCTGGCCGGCCATTTCGGTCTTGTATGCTCCTATGCAGCCGCAGCCCAGAGCTTGATTGTCCTTGCATTGGCTCCTTCATTTTTTCTGTGAGACATTTCACCGGGCGTCAAAACGAACACCTGTCCGACCGGGTGGGTCTGTTTGCCACAGCAACCAACAACGACACCCAACGAGCCAGTCAGGACGTTGCGTTTTGACACATTCTCCTCTGCGAGCCCAGCAGAAAAAAGAAAAGAAGCTCTGAACCAGCCCCAGAGGTGTGGCCCAGCTTTTTTTGGAACCACACGAAAGACGAGGGGCGTCGAGGTGCCGAACTGGGTCGCGTCAGAAAAACCTCCGCGCACGGCAGAGGATTTTTAGAAATCCTGGCCGCCAAAAGAGCGGGACTTAGCGAGGCCTCAAGCTGTCGACACATGCAGGGCGGAATATTTTGGACAGAGCCTAGGTCCAGGATCCTTTTCCTTTCTCACCCATTTTTTTTTGGGGGCTTCCCCTAACATAGACAAAGCCGAATATTTTTTCGGGAAGCCCTCTCTACTGGAGGACCCATTGAGCTCCTGGCCCCGAGGGTGCAACGAGTGGAAACAATTGTAGCATGATTCAGCAATGCATCCAGTTTCCTTTTCCTTTGATTCTGAACTCAAAGCGGGAGGCAGCGGGAGGCGCTGCAAACATATGAGTTCATTTTATTTGGCGGCAAGGAGCCGCACCGAAATATCGGGAATATTGATATTGGCTAGTGATTTTGTTGGGGAACACCCTCCCAAGTGGTGGACATAAATGTTGTCCACCAAAGGGTCTTCCATCCAATTCGCACTCGTCTCATAAATCTGCCTATTCTATAGCGAGCTCACCGATTCGGGGGCATAACGAGCTATGATAAGATCCTCTACGTGGGGATCGGATTCTTGAAATTCAGCTTTTGGAATTCTCGTAAAGATTCCAGGTGTGTTCCTTTCACAGGGGAACAAATACCTTTGAGCGTCAATGGCTGAATTAAACGGCAGGGGCACCAAAGGGGTCTCCTTTCTGGTCTGAGATCGAATGCCTAGTGTGGGTTTGCCTCACCTATCAGGATGAGCGAAAGAAGAACACTATGTGGGTGGCTCGTTTTTCTTGAGGCTGCCACCGTTTGGTCTGAAGCTTTTTTCCTGAAACCAAAAGGAACACCACCATTTTTTTAGGGGATCCAACCTTAACAAAGACCCGCCCATTGGGAATGTTTCATATTTGGGTATGGCTCAAAAAACCGGAATTCCAAAACGGGTTGCCCTGGTAAGTGGAAACATGGACCAAAACCTGCGGTTTGCCCTAGCTCTGAAATTGTGAGCCACTGCCATTGCAGGTGTGTTCTGCGCCATGGAAGATCCGCTATCAGCATCCGACAAGCAGAGGCCTCAGGGCTTTCAAGGCCGGGGCCATCAGCAAGGCTCAGATTTTTCGACTCAAAGGTCAGAGCTAAGAAGAGAAAGATCAGAGATCATAGGTGTCCTTTTTTAGGTTGGTTAAAAAAATGATGGCAGTGGTTTAGATGAGTTTTGTTCCATTTACCAGTGCCATCTATTTGTTCCAAAAGGCCACCTATGTCAGAGATGTGAAGGGCCTCTGAAACCCCACAGGGCTCATGACAGAAACCCCTGTTTCCATTTGCTTGAGAAAAATAGATTAATTCCCTTAAAAACCGCCCGGGGAAGAACATAGATATTTATGTCCAGCTTTTTTGCCATTGGGCTGAATTGTGATTCGAAGGTTGAAGCTGCTTTTGCTGCTGGATCGTTCATTGATTGTTTGTCAGATGCAGATTTTGTGATGGAAGTAGCATCTTTGCGACTGACTCCACCACCTCATGCGTATTCTGCCCAGCTATTCTGCGAAATGGAAGTTGATGTTGTGTCGTTCAGTCGGGTCATTAAATAATGTGAGGTTCGTAGCATCAGCAGCGTATGTTTGCTTTAAACTCACATTGCCGCATGCATGTTTGTGTGTATGTGTGTGTGTGTGTTTGCAAGCAAAGGGGCATGTATGTAAGTATACAAATGCTTAAACGCTTATGCGGCGTGTTGAACCGAACATGTGTTGCTGCCGAATTGCAGAATGTGCAGATGTGTAAATGTATATGTGTGAGTGCATGCGCATGGTACAAGTTTCGATGGTAGCAGTGGTCCATGCGCATCGCAAGATCAATATGTCATGCGACGTGCAAATAATTGCGAGTCGAATGCCGCCCTGAAGTATTAGAAGAGCTGGGAATGCCGCCTCGTCAACCCAGGCACACCTTGTGAGTCTGGAGGATGAGGGGTCGATTGGCAAGGGTGTGTGTGTGTGTGTGGGCGTGTGCGTGTATGTACACAGTTGTCTGCCTCCATGTATATATGCGTATATGTGTCTATGTGAAAGTGTCTATGTGTACATGTGTATATGTGGGTATGTGTATATGGGTATATGTGTATGTGTTTATGTGTATATGCGCATATGTGAAGATGTGCACGTGCACGTGCATATGTGGTTACGTGTTTAAGTAGTATTTATATACATATAGATATATGGCCATTTGTATATGTGTATATGGGCATACGTGTATATGTGTTTTTGTATATATATATATATAGTATGTAGTATATAGTATATAGTATATAGTATCTAGTATATAGTATCTAGTATCTAGTATCTAGTATCTAGTATCTAGTATGTAGTATATAGTATATAGTATATAGTATATACTATATATATATATATCTATGATTATCATATGCATATTTACATGCGCCCGTATGAACGTTCTCAATGCGATAGCTTTGCTGATAGCAGTGCCCTTTTATGCGGATCCTGGGATCTTTTTTCTGCTGCCATGTCAGCCGAGTTGACAGCGGCAGTGTCTCACCCTGCCAGGCGTAGCGCGCATACCGTGTATCTCACAGGAGCGATGTGCAGAACGAAACTTTGGGTATGAGAGCTTGCTTCAGCGTGTTCATTTTGGCTCCATGTTTTAAGACGACGGCCATTTACCGAATCTTCAACTAGGCGTTTCGCGTGCATGTCATGTATCATGATCCCATTGTTTGAACCCGGAAATATGTCAGAAGCATTGACCATAGAGAAAGGAGCGAACGCACTTGGGAACTGTGCTCAGGGAGAGTTTTGACCGAGAACAAGGACACCAACTGAACGTGTTCCTGTTCTGACGGAGTCTATGTTTCACAGCTTCACCATTTACTTGGCTCCTAGTGTCTGGACTCAAGCACTCTTTCTATGGAGCTCGATCTACTCAGACACCAGCGATCATCAGCCTAGACTCCTATTTTTTTTCACATCTCCCTGGTTGTTTGGAGTCGATGTTTCACAGCTTCACATGTTACCTTCGTTCTTTTTGGGCTCCTCTCGTTTTGATCAGCTCGCGCCCAAGGCTTCGTTAAAAATTCTCGTCCCACGGCTCTGCGAGCTCGAGCGAAGCGCGCGAAGCGCCGAGCCTTAGGCTCCCGCTGGCTTGGTACAGAGGAGGTGTCGGGGTGACTCACGTCCAGGATCACATCCCCCGGTGTTTTCAGGGTGACTCACATCCCCTGGAAGGGCAACCCCCCTCTAGCGTTCATTTTCTTCATTCGAAGCTCGAATCTTCATCAGTTTCTTTTGACTTCTTAGTCCTTGGCTTTGGCCTCACTTCTGAAGATGCATATTTCTTTCTCAGCCCGGTGCAAACCAGGTGGCCACTGGCCAAAACCTGTCCTCAAGCCAGCGGCGAAAACGCGTTGCGAGAGGCTTGGCCCTCGCGTCCGCGAGTTGAAGCCAGACGGGGTAACCTTCTTTGGGGTTCTGTAAAGGGACACCAACAGGAAGCTACCAATGTTTCTGGGTGTGTGGGGTGGGGGGGGGGGCGGGGTGGACACTTATCCTTTTGTGTAATTGGTTTTGGGTATTCCATGCCCGTTTCTTCTTTCTTCTTCTTGTTTTTTCCGTTTCCGTTTTTGTTTTTTGTTTTTGTCGGGTATTCAGTTGGAATCCTTGGCAGTTGGCCATCCGCAGTCCTCTGTTTCCCGAAAGCGTAGCGAAGGCTTTGGATAAAAGGGTTGCTCTGCTTGCATGGCTTGACATTCACAGATTGCCCAGCTGCCCGCCCTGCGCAGCGGGGGGGGGATGCCGGGCACCTCCTCGCGCACATCTGCTAGGTTGCAGCTCTGCTGTGCGAAGCTCTGCTCTAAGCAGTTCTGCTGTGCACCCCGTGTTTGCGTGGCACGGCGCATTTCAACATAGCTTTGGTTTGGATCCCGTCTCAGCATGGCCTTGCTGCACAGCGCGTCTTAACATAGCTTTGCTGCGTATCGCGTCAACATAGCCTTGCTCAAGAGTGCATTCGGCATAGCTTTGCTGCGCAGCACAGCTGATCATACCCTTGCTGCGCAGCGCATCTCGCCCTAGCCTTGCTTCGCAGCGCGTCTCAACATAGCCTTGCTGGACGTCTCAACATAGCTTTGCTGATGGTGATGATGATGATGATGATGATGATGATGATGATGATGATGATGCTGATGCTGATGACGATTACGCATCGCTTTCGCATGCCCAGTCGTCATCCTCATTTTTTCGTGTAGATTCCGGATGTGTCGTTAGGCACTGCTTGCGATGCTCGGGATGCGCGGTCATCATCATCCGCATCATCATCCCTTATGGTGATGCGATGATGATGATCACCATGTCGACGATGATGGTGGTGATGATGATTATGACGCTGATCGCATCATGCCGATGATGATGATGATGATGATGATGATGATGATGATGATGATGATGATGATGATGATGATGATGATCACGCATGGCTTGCGCATCCCCAGCGTCGCCAGCGGGGCTTGACGATAAGCAACTTACAATTTAAGAATGATTTGTTGCCACCCTTCCTGTAAGCCTTCCCGTTTGACAAGCAGGGTCGGCGGATGTCAACATTGCCGTGATGCACCACAGTGCATTTCAACATAGCCTTGCTTCGCAGCCCGTCTCCACATAGCCTTGCTGCGCAGCACATCTCAGCATAGCTTTGCCGGACGCACCTGGCCCTTGTCCCGCAGCTTTGTTTGGGGGGATGATTGGGCTATTTCTTTTTTATGAGCGCTTTCGGGGTGAGCGGTTTCTAGTTTTCCCAGGAAAGCTTGCCCGCTTTGCTGCTTTATGTTGGACTTTGAGTTATGAATGAAGTATCTTAGTTGAAACCAGCGAGGGGGCCAACAGGGCCCTTCAGACGAAAACAGGTTTCTATTCCAGACCCATCCTTTCTACGTGCAGCTCTCTAGAGAATGTCAAGCCTTGGGAATCTGAAGCTATCTAGCGGATGTTTTGGCAAAGTCAATTGCCTGGCTTCAAGTCTCGTCTCTCACGCCGGCCCCTGACAGCATCCGGGGCCGAACGCTGGAACAGGCATGGTCGTTGTGAGGCTTGGTCAAGATCTTTCGCCGACTCCTGAACGGATAAATTCTGGGCAAATGTTGACCCCATATTAGTCAACCCCGATTTATTGATAGGGGGGCGTCCCTGGGTTTAGGCTAGTGAAAAGTCACCATTTCCAGCTGATGTCGAGGATCCTTTGGCAGGCAGGCTCTTGGAATACTCGTGTTTTTAGAATGTTGCGGCTCTTTACCTGGCTTTGCTTCCGTGCAAAGCTACGCCTTGTTCCAACGGCACGCAAACCCCACGTCTCGGGGTTGCCGATCAAGGCACGTGGATTCTGGGTTCTGATCGATTCTGTGTGCTGCGGTAGCTTGGTTAAGCCCATGCTTCTGCTGGAATGTGTTGCATTGATGATGGGCAAGTATGCCCCTGAGCTGACATGCCCTGCAGCAAGTCAAGTTGTCTTGAGAGGATCTCGGAAAATGAGAGCCGATGGTGCCCAGGCAATGTTTGTCCAAGCCCGCGTTTCACGAGAGCAATCTCCCATTGAATTTTCCGCATCCACGTCCAGTTTTGTCAACCAACAGAGATGTGCCTATTGTGTACGTGTTCAATGCTGACCAGAGGCGGCAACAAAAGACACTCGCTTGATACAACTGCCTGTATTTAAACGCCATGCTGTCCATTCAAATTCCACATTTTTTAGCAACGTACTGCTCTTGATGTAGGGCACGTTGCCATCCATTTCGTTTGGGCGCAGGATTCAATTTTCTCAGCACCATCAGATTCACTTCAGACATTTGTACATATTTTCTGTTTTTTTCACAGGGTGACTTCTGCCCCATTTGATTCCACACATATGTGGGCATGACATCTCACAGCACAACTTCAAAACTGTCAGGATGTTTGCTCAGGAGATGTCGGAAGCAGAACCAACCGTCGTTGAAGTTCTGAAGCTGGCATTCGCAGTCAGTTCAGTTTAGAGCCCGTGCTGGTTTAGGTAGGCGCTATGACAGCACAAGACTCGGACGGCTGCTGCTTAAGAACAGCTTCAAAGATCCTTTTTGAAATCAGGGGCGCAGTGGCATTCTAGGAACTATTGTCCTTGGGAGGAAAATACCACGGATCTTAACATAGTTGGAATTGACCGGCTTTCAAACGCATGTACATGAGTTTTTGCGTTGGGCAGACATTCCAGTTTCCGCGATTGACCTGTAATGACATAGAATGGGCTTCAATTTAGCGTTTTGAAATGCTTGCCTGCTCGGAAGGACAGAAAGGAGTTCAAGACAAATGCATTCATTGGCGTCATTGTGAAATTGCCTAGAGTTCTTCTTTGGTTTACCTCCTCCTCTTAGCCTTTGCATTGCTTGTCTACTCAATAATTTGCACAGTGGCAGCCGGCCAGTCGCGTCCAGCACGTATTTCCTTATGCCCGGAGTTTGCACAAAAAAGGCTGGCTGTAAGTTTGAGTAGGCAGCCATCACTTGCTCTGGCAAGAGACTCCAGCTAGCTTTGGTGACCTCATGATTTTGGCAGAATACCCTTTCTCCCACTAACATGGCAGCCTGTGGGAGGGTAGCTGGAAGATCAATTTCCTTTTGGAGGGACCCCCTGTCAGGTGCCATGGCAACGTGGGAGAGAGGGCAATGTGTGTAACGAATGTTAGGGCGACTCATTGGGCTCCCTGCCAGCCACAAAGGCCCCCTCCCGCCCACCCCCACCCGGCTCGGCTCCCGAGGCTCCCGGACTCTCCGCTCCGCGCGCTTCTTCTCTGCTCCCCGCGCTGCTTCTGTGCAATGATTGCTCCGCTCTTCCCGCCCTTCGCTCCTTCCATTCTGTTCCCCGCGCTTAAAACTGATGCGCTCTGCGAAAAGCACTCTGATGCGTGGCTTTCGTCCTTCTCGCTCGTTGGATGCGGGGGCTGTTCGAGCGCTTTGGCTGTTGCTCTGCCAGCGTCGCCCTTCCGCGGGCGCTAGCTTTTGCTTGCCTCTCGTAATCAAGCCTCACAACCCCGATTTCAGTTATTTAGGCCCTCGTCGTACTCACGCATGTCCAATTTGTGGATGGTTTGCAAGTTGATTGTGACCAATGCTTTATGCAGCTTGGCTTGGACAGAGCGGCACATGTGTCACGTCCCTGCTTGAACCATTGCTCTTGTAAAGTTGTGAAAGTGGCCTCCGGGAATTCAATTACAAAAAAATGCTCATGACCTTGGGACAGATCTGCTTTCCAAACGACGACGTGGAGCAGTGGACGTGGGGGGCAGGGCCTGCACGGATGGTTTCCTTGCTGGCTCCAAGGGGACGTGCATTCATGCAATAGATGCATGTACTATGTGTGCATAACACCAGCTGTGATGAACAGTCTCTTGAGCAAACCGTACTTTCCTTCCTTGGAGGTGCCTGAAGAAGATTTCTTTCGTTCTTAAACCAGCCAGGCAAAGTGAACCGTGCCCTTGCTTTCAGAGTCTGTCGCACAGTTTGCAGAAGATCCGCCTTCCATGCCAGAGATTTTCTTGACATGCTCGCGCCGATTTTGCAGCTCCAGCGCTAGGAAAAGGGCGTAGTGCTCATTGAAGGAACGGAACTGCACGGTGGTGCAAGCTGACTCTCAGGCTTTGGCACCTTCAAGTGCTGTCCAGCGCATTGAGCAGCTTTCCAGCGCATGGTGGCACTCAAAAGACGACACACAGCCAAACAAAAGATGCAGTGCGGTTTGGACTTGGACTCTTCCGACGTTTGTATTCCCACGGACCTTGCTGGCATTGTCCCCCGTTCTTCACATACGCCAAGGGCATGACGCAAGGGTTGCACACCTCCGACCGGGGCTCCTTTCATGCCCCTGGACTCTTTGCCATGGAGGCGGGGGCCTTGGCTCAGCTTGTCAGGCTTTGCCGTTGCCGTAGTTTTTTCCCCCTCCCGTTCTTTTTTCTCCTTTTTTTTCTCCTTCCTCTTTTTCTCTTGTCTTTTTCTTCGGTTTGACTTCTTGAAGGTGGAGTTGTTGCCTTTTTTGTGTTGCCCCCACGGCTGTTTTTGTTCTGTTTGACTGAAGGGTTGCGCGGGGGTTTCGGTCTTCACGTGTCTTTGCTCGACCAAACGCAGGGTTCGGCCAGTGTTGGGTGACACGTCCTGATCAATAGGCAATGCAGAGACTAGTCACGAAAGCTAGCTTTAGCTAGCTGAAGTTTCTCCTTGCGTAATGCCAAGATTGAAGGGTCTCAACTGGCCAGCAAAGATGTTGATTTTTTCAGATCTCAGTCTTCTCAGTAAACCACCTCGCAAGAATCTTTGCACACGCAGCATGCAGAACCCAGAGGTGCTTTAAGACAGCTTCTGACGCCTCTCGTTGTTTTCATTTTTCAAGGTTTGCCACGCCACCATGTGCGTTTGCGTGTCGCATCCTACGAGTCTTGCCGGGCCTCTCGTTGTACACAAGCTACCTATGAATCCACTCTGTCACCGACCCATCTCATGCAGTTACCAAGTCATTCAAAAGGTTGTTCCAGTTGGAATCCGGGGTCTCATATCTCTTCAAGTACTGACCACTCCTGCTGGGCTTGAATCATTCTAAGACTGCAATTTAAGGTTTTTGTAGTTTCTCATGCTTGTTGGCACATTGCAACTGGTTGTGCAGCGCGCAGCGCAGATGCGCAACTTGTCGCAGACCAAACTGTGAGGCTGCCGTGGAAGCTTCAACCACGATTGTCGAATGAGGAACCGACCCCATTTGTTTCTGTATTTTGGGGTGAGGGTGGGTGGGTGTAGGGTTGGTTTAAGGTTGGTTCCCCTCATAGTAGTAGTCTACTGGTAGGGGAGGACATTGGGGGCCCAAAAACTGAGGGCTTACCCAATTTTTCTAGGTCCTTTTGCGGAAACGAGATGTTTGTCCGAGGTTCGGATTTCGAGTTGACTTTTACCAATTGGTTGACTATCCTCCCACCACGAAGCATGGGCTGATGTGCGTCCAACCTTTTTTGAAAAGCTTGCACCCATGGTTGGTAGGGTAATGCTGACCCCGGATGAATAAATCCCTGTTTATCAATATGAGGGTGTCCCCGGTTTTAGTGGGGATTTATCACTTTTGGAGGGGAACACCCCCATATTAATAAACAGGGGTTTATCAATCCTGGGTCAACATTCATTTCAAGATTGGTTCGCGCGTGGATCTTCCAAGTTCTCCCGGTCTCGCAAAAAACCGGTGTGAGGCTTTGCGAAGGAGGAGGAACCGCCGCGAGGCGGGTGCGAAATTCGGCAGCCCATGGGGTGGATGAGTGCATGGACGATTAGATCGGCACTTTACTAGTCAAGACGAGAACAAAAAGGAAAGAAACAAAAACAAGCAAACACAAAATACAACAAATATCCCAAATTAAATCTCGACCCAACTAGATCTTTGACCTTCACCCGGAGAAAAAAGAGGATCATCTTGCTGAAATTTTCGGCCGTGCCCTTGCTTTTTTTTTTTTTTTTGGCGGGTGTACTTCGTGACGTCCAACGGCACTGGACGTTTTCTCCCATCTCGCTCCGGTCGCGTCAATTTCTGGAATGCCCATGTATCGCACAGAGGCTCGAGCCAAAACCCGAGACGAAAGTAAGACTTGCATCTCCTGGACCCAATGGGCGTTGAAAAACGGCTTTACTCATAGAGATGTTCTCTTCCAAAAGTGATGAAATCCCCCTTTCAAGTCTTGAGATTCATCCGGAGTGTCACAGATTAGGCAACCGAAATCTCGACTTTGTGGACGGCTTGCCACCTCCGTGGGGGCATCGGACAAAATTTGGATGGAGTGTCTGGATCGTTGGATCCATTTCTTCATTTGGCTGCGCACGGCAAGGGGGCAATTTCATTGCTGTGACTTGACGTTGCAAGATATCCTTGTCAGTCTGAAGAGTCATACCAAGTACTTGACATTGACACCCGGAGCGAATGATCAGCGTGCACACCTGGCTCATTCCATTGCCAGACTAAACGAACTTTCGTTGATTCTTTGCCCTTTTAAGTTCCCTCGTTTTTGTACCGATTCCATCATCTGCCCTCCGGATCATGGCTTGGCATAGTCTAGCCATGTTTGCGAACATCTAGATAGGGGACGCAACACGTTAACTTTCTTTAGGTGTCGAAGTGCGGCCAAGATTCTGATGCAACACCCATGAATGTTTGTTTCTCAGTGGTTACACGGTGCTTGGCTTCGGTTCTGGTTGTTTTCATGTTAACCAACCCCAAAACCGGAGATTCTGATAGTTCCCTTCTCGAAAGGGTGATATATTCAAGTTTCGTGGGGATTCAATGGGTTTCACGCTGATGGGGTTTGGGTTTGGAATGCCCACTCCGGAAGGGTATACAGCAGGTTGCCTCTTGGGGTAGTGGATGATGACCGGCCGCGCTCTCTCGTTTTTTTTGCACGTCCAGTTTCTCCGAATTTTTCCCCAACAGCTGAAAGCTAAGGGGTCTCAGCCCAGATAAGGTTTGGGGGTGGCTTGGGGGAGCTCTGGAGTTAGGTTCGAGCAAGGTTCCGGAGGTTCAGGGGTGGTCCGGCGCAGGCCAGGTGTAAGGTTCAAGGGTGGTCCGGTGCAGGGTTTAAGGAAGGTTCCGGAGGTTCTGGGGTGGGCCGGTGCAGGCCAGGTGTAAGGTTCAAGGAAGGTTGTGGAGGGTCCGGTGCAGGCCAGGTGTAAGGTTCAAGGAAGGTTCCGGAGGTTCCGGGGTGCTCTGGTGCAGGTCAGGTGCAAGGTGAAGAACTGAAGCCTGAGACGCAACGAGCAGACAAATCCCAGGCCTTCAGCGCTTGTTGGGGATACCACCTGCGCGTTCTTTTTCTGCACGTCCAGTTTCTCCGAAACTGCCAGGATGCGGGGCCGAAGCCGGGCAGCTCAGGTGTTAAAAGCTGAAACGATCCCTGGCACACTGAGGGCAACCGATGGGGTGGTTGTCTAGGTGTCCCCCAGGATCGTGCCCTTTCTCACCCTTTTTTTGGGGAGGGTTCCCCTACTACAATCCCCTACTTAAATAGGCTACAGAAAAAAAGGGTACCCTTATTCTCAGCTCTCTACTGGAGGGCCTAGTTGTTTAAGCGATGGTTCTTCAAACGTGTTTAAAGAATCAGGGCTGGGGGGGCCAAGCGGGGGAAGGGGGCAGGGGGGGGGGGGGATTTTTGGACAAGCCTGGGATTAGCACGTTATTAAGGGGTTCGTTGGGGATAACCCCCCCCCTCCCGCCCGCCTCCAGCAGTGGTCAATTCGGGGTGGGCCCAAATCCAATTCGGAGGTTTCAGTTTCCGACCTTGAAACCAGTGCCATGCATTTCCGGCAAAATACCTGTGATCAAACCAGGAATCAGGTCGAGGTGCTGAGCTGTCGCGAAGATTGGAGACAACAAGTTGCAGGGCGGAGAGCCCGCGTGCTAACTGCACGAGCACTTGGTTCATACTGCATCTCATACAAGGTATCTGCATTGGACTGTTCTTTATTTTTGTGGAACGCTGGCTGTCATTTGCTTGCATTCACAATCATGGGGCACATGTTGCAGAAGCGTCCTGCAGTTCGGGCAGCTAGAGTCTTCTGCACATGACGTCGACTGCTCAAAAGTTCCTTCAGCAATCTCAGTCCTTGCTGAAGAAGGTCACTATGCTCGCGGAGGGCTAGGTCTTGCAAAGTGACATATCGCCTTTATGTGACTCAGATTCCATGGAGAAGAATGGAGTAGAGTTGCCAGTTGCAGTGCAATCGGCGTTAAGTGCAAATCCTTTATATCAGGTTTGGGAAAGATTTCAGCTAGTATGTTTGTGTGTCTTTTCTTCAGGATCCCTACTTTTTTGCGGTTTTCAGGAAAACTAAAGGACAACCGCCTATTCTTTTGGGGTCCCCTTAAAAAGACATACTCATAAGGTTCATTTGGGAGGGACATAGGGGGCTGTCTAATTTTTGCGCAAACCAGCAAGGCACTTGTACATGTTGAGATTTTGACTGGCAAAACAGGCCTCAACAGCATTGCCAGTCATAGTAATGTGCAGAAGGTGCGGTGTGCATCTCCCGGACCCTGCCATGGTCCCGGAGATGACTGATCGGAATTTCAGTTGCCGCAGATTCGTCAGGAACGGATCGGTTGTCTCAACATCATGTTCTCTGAAATTTTCCCTATCCACTCGAAACTGACTTTGGGGAAGGGGGATAGGCCCCTGGTTTAGACAACAGATTGCTTTGTGTCTTGCGCTTTTTCTTTGTCTCTTTTTCTTCTTTTCTTTTCTGTGTTTGTGGTTTTCCTGAAACAAACGAGTTTCTCCGGTGGAACCCCATAGCAACGAGGACACTTTTGAAGACGTGAAGCTGAGGCGGCGGGAGCCCAAGGACGAGAGGCGGGGCCTCGGAAAAACGATCCCTGATCCGCTCATGGGGCCGCCTTTCAGCGCGCCGTAGAACCAGGAGAACGACCGGCGGGTGTCCTTTTGATCGGTTGGTTTGATTAAAAATAAATGGGTTCCACTGCTTTAGGTGGGGATAATTCCATTTACCAGGGCCAAAAGGCCACCGATGCTGGCTAAGTTGCGCCAACGGACCTTTTGAGAGAACTCGGGGGCAGGGCGCCTTTTGCTTTTCCTCCGCTGCACCAATTGATTGACCCTCATGACACATGCACATGCAGGACAAGGGGGTCCAAAAGCCGAATCGCATATCCATGTAGCCTCAGAAAAGGTGCTATGTTTGCGGTAGTGGCGCGTGCCTGAGGTGGTTACTTGAGGATTTTTTTTTAAGAGCCGGGACTCCACGGTCTGAGGCGATTGGCTTCGTTTTGCAAAGTAGATGCAGAAATGGCCGGCCGGTGCAGCTTGGTGACCCAAACGCGTGCATGTGAGCCGCGTGCCAGGTATTTGCCAAACTACCAGGAGACTTTGGTACACTACCACAAGTCCTTCGGCGTGCTCCAGGACTGGCGGCTGTTTTGAGGTTTTTGCAGAGCTAGTCAGGCATATGGATGCGCTTTGTTTTTGTGGATACGATACCCCTTCGTTGGTGGTTTTAAATGAGCACCAAAAGGAGAGCCACCAATTTGGGGTGCCCCCTAAAGCAGACACGCCCATATGGTTTGGCCTTTTGAGCTGTGCTTTTGCTGACCAGGGTCAACCATTCCCGTTGACAAGATTTCATCTACTGCCATACAACAGTTGGACATGCATCCAGTCATGTGAGTGGCTTCCTCTTGGTTGGCTTTCAGTTCTGGATGCCGTTTCTGCTTTTGCTTGAGTGTCATAGTGTCATACTGTGGATGAACGAAATCCTGCATCGCGTAAGAAACCCTTGAATGATAATTCCCCTGTACATACCACCAACAACAATGGTTCCCTATGGTTTCAAAGTGGTGCGAACGGATCTCGTCCATCGCAGTGCTTTCTGATCCCGCACAAGTTGGTTTTTGGGTTTATGGCCCAGCGAGATGCTTGATCGGCCTGCCGGGAGAACGTCTTGGCTGCGATCGCAGCCATGCGAGCCTTCCGCACGAGTGACAGAGGCGGAGACCCTGTTCAGATGGATATGTATATAAGATAACGTATATATGGCTGTGGGTCAAAACGAATGGGATCCCATTTTGGGCTAGCTGAAATTCACCACCCAATTTAGAAAAAACAAACCCTATTTTAGTGGGGATTGAATCGGATGTTCACTGAGGGCTAACCGATTTGAGCTTTTGACCCATGGCCACATGGGTGTGGTTCCATATGAGATAGGAGTATATATATATACATATATATATATATATATACATAAATATACTAATGTATATAAGATAATATATATATATATACATACATATGTACATGTTCCCATTTCGAGGGTTCCCAGTGCAGGCTTGGGAACCAAAGTCAGCATCAAGGGCTGTGCAAGGCATGTGCATAGCAAGTGTGAGGTTGTTTCTATCAAACCACCCATGATATGGCTGTGGCTCAAAAACCCGGTACCAAGATGGAACCCTGCAAAGTGGAAACATGGACCAAAACCTGCGTAACCCCTCCTGTTTAATTTTGAGCCACACCCATATCCCTGATGTAGTGTAGTGCTCACTGCGCGTTGTGACTTAGATGTGACCTGCGAAGATGTCAAACAAAAAACAAAAACAGTCCAATGTCTGGTTCGCCAAACTGGCGAAACTGGCGACCGGCCACGATTTCGGTTTCTGAGTTTTTTGGTTCTGTCCATTTTTACCTGTTTTGTTTTTGGATCTGTTTTTTGGTTCGGTTCTGTTCATGTTTACCGGGGGTCTGCAAAAAACAAAAAGTTTCTCGCCAGCCCATACCAAGAGTAGAGATGTTTCTTGGTGTTCGTCTTGCCAAGCCTACTGAAACCAAAGAACCTACCGGGTGAACCCCCCCAATCAACCTACCCTCCCACCGATTAATTAGGGAACTTGACGTTTCGCGGGGACCTGGAAGACATGTTTTTTCCTTTGAAAAGAACCCCCTGTTCAGGTTACCAAAGAACTTTTTTCAAGAGCTGGAGAAACCCCTTCGACCGAAGTTCGCGGGGTGTGAAGTTCTCGAGTTTTCGCTCGAGGGCCGCGTTGCACATCTTCTCGCTGGTGCTCAGTAGGGATTTAGGGAATGAACTCCAGGGGTTAAAGGAAACCATAGGAACCGGATGGTTTATGTCGAGGTCATTGCCTCATTCCCTGCCTATCTCTCGCACCAGCAAGAAGATGCTGGACATCGCAATTCCCTGAGTTCATGAACTTTAATATTTTTTGGGAAGACCATTTCAGGCGGTAAATAATGAAGTTTGGGGGCTTTTTTTGGGCCATCCACTCCTTGCTGTGAGAGAAAGACCCAGTAAGCGAGGAGCTCTTCGACCACCGGGACTTCCAAACTTTTGCCGAGGAGATCCAGGGCCCTTGCCTCGGACTGGACCGAGTCGCCGGGCGTTGCTTAATCGGACTCGCGAGATGGAGACGTCCTCTTGGGTTTGGAGCTGATGTGTGTCTTGAAGGGAAGCTCAAGTGGCGATCTTTTTTTTAAGTGGACCCGCAAGTTGATCAACTTTTGGAGGGAAATGCAGTGACCTGGGTGGTATTTCAAGGGGAAAGAGAAAGAACAAATTCAGTTGTCGTATCACACGGGACCAATTCCTATTTTGAGCCTCAAACACCCCATATTTCAAAGGGAAAGCAAAAGGACTATTTGTTGGGCCCCTGAAAAGACAAAGGAGACCCAACATTTTAGGGGAACAAAAGGACACCGCTTGTTTTGAGGGCCCCTGTTTTGGTACTTTGGACTTCTGCCAGACATCTTCCAACATTTGCGAACAAGGAATGGCAGATGAAGGTGACCTGTTGTGAGGGCTTGTTAGTACGGTCGCTAGTCGCACTTGGCGAGGACGAGAGCCGGAAGTGCCGTCTGAGAGCCCACGGCTTCTTGTGATTATTGAGCTTCGGCTACTTTGGGACTTCTGTCAGAGCCAAGTCTTTGTGCATTTGCGAACAAAGTAGCGCAGACGAAGGTGAGTTGTTGTGAGGGCTTGTTAGTACGGTCGCGGACTTCTGTCAGAGCCAAGTCTTTGTGCATTTGCGAACAAGGAATGGCAGATGAAGGTGAGTTGTTGTGAGGGCTTGTTAGTGCGGTCGCTAGTGGCACTTGGCGAGGACGAGAGCCGGAAGTGCCGTCTGAGAGCCCACGGCTTCTTGTGATTATTGAGCTTGTGATTATTGAGCTTCGGCTACTTTGGGACTTCTGTCAGAGCCAAGTCTTTGTGCATTTGCGAACAAAGTAGCGCAGATGAAGGTGAGTTGTTGTGCGGGCTTGTTAGTGCGGTCGCTAGTGTTACTTGGCGAGGACGAGAGCCGGAAGTGCCGTCTGAGAGCCCACGGCTTCTTGTGATTATTGAGCTTCGGCTACTTTGGGACTTCTGTCAGAGCCAAGTCTTTGTGCGAACAAAATGGCAGATGAAGGTGAGTTGTTGTGCGGGCTTGTTAGTGCGGTGGCTAGTGGCACTTGGCGAGGACGAGAGCCGGAAGTGCCGTCTGAGAGCCCACGGCTTCTTGTGATTATTGAGCTTCGGCTACTTTGGGACTTCTGTCAGAGCCAAGTCTTTGTGCATTTGCGAACAAAGTAGCGCAGATGAAGGTGAGTTGTTGTGCGGGCTTGTTAGTGCGGTGGCTAGTGGCACTTGGCGAGGACGAGAGCCGGAAGTGCCGTCTGAGAGCCCACGGCTTCTTGTGATTATTGAGCTTCGACTACTTTGGGACTTCTGTCAGAGCCAAGTCTTTGTGCATTTGCGAACAAAGTAGCGCAGATGAAGGTGAGTTGTTGTGAGGGCTTGTTAGTGTGGTGGCTAGTTGCACTTGGCGAGGACGAGAGCCGGAAGTGCCGTCTGAAGAGCCCACGGCTTCTTGTGATTATTGAGCTTCGGCTACCTTGGGACTTCTGTCAGAGCCAAGCCTTTGTGCATTTGCGAACAAAGTAGCGCAGATGAAGGTGAGTTGTTGTGCGGGCTTGTTGAGTGCGGTGGCTAGTGGCACTTGGCGAGGACGAGAGCCGGAAGTGCCGTCTGAGAGCCCACGGCTTCTTGTGATTATTGAGCTTCGGCTACTTTGGGACTTCTGTCAGAGCCAAGTCTTTGTGCATTTGCGAACAAAGTAGCGCAGATGAAGGTGAGCTGTTGTGAGGGCTTGTTAGTGCGGTCGCTAGTCGCACTTGGCGAGGACGAGAGCCGGAAGTGCCGTCTGAGAGCCCACGGCTTCTTGTGATTATTGAGCTTCGGCTACTTTGGGACTTCTGTCAGAGCCAAGTCTTTGTGCATTTTGTGCAGGTGAGTTGTTGTGCGGGCTTGTTAGTACGGTCGCTAGTCGCACTTGGCGAGGACGAGAGCCGGAAGTGCCGTCTGAGAGCCCACGGCTTCTTGTGATTATTGAGCTTCGGCTACTTTGGGACTTCTGTCAGAGCCAAGCATTTTGGCAGATGAAGGTGAGTTGTTGGGCTTGTTAGTGCGGTCGCTAGTGGCACTTGGCGAGGACGAGAGCCGGAAGTGCCGTCTGAGAGCCCACGGCTTCTTGTGATTATTGAGCTTCGGCTACTTTGGGACTTCTGTCAGAGCCAAGTCTTTGTCCATTTGCGAACAAAGTAGCGCAGATGAAGGTGAGTTGTTGTGCGGGCTTGTTAGTGCGGTCGCTAGTGTTACTTGGCGAGGACGAGAGCCGGAAGTGCCGTCTGAGAGCCCACGGCTTCTTGTGATTATTGAGCTTCGGCTACTTTGGGACTTCTGTCAGAGCCAAGTCTTTGTGCATTTGTGAACAAAGTAGCGCAGACGAAGGTGAGTTGTTGTGCGGGCTTGTTAGTGCGGTCGCTAGTCGCACTTGGCGAGGACGAGAGCCGGAAGTGCCGTCTGAGAGCCCACGGCTTCTTGTGATTATTGAGCTTCGGCTACTTGGGGACTTCTGTCAGAGCCAAGTCTTCGTGCATTTGAGAAGAGAGCATGATGGTGTTTTGGTTGAGAGGCCTGTGACGATCAAAAACGCTTTCCCCGCTGATTCTGAGCCGGCGGCAATGAGACAAGGACAGCGTTGCTGAGGTTGCCAGAGTCACTGCCACAGTACGAGTCGATGGGGCCGATGCTTTTTCGTTGAAAACAGAGAGTATGTTGGTGTCGGAGTTGAGGGGCCTGTGACGATCGAAAACGCTTTCCCCGCTGATTCTGAGCCAGCGGCAGTGAGACAAGGACAGCGTTGCTGAGGTTGCCAGAGTCACTGCCATGGTGCGAGTCGATGGGGCCGATGCCTTTTCGTTTGAACAGAGAGTATGTTGGTGTCGGAGTTGAGGGGCCTGTGACGATCAAGAACGCTTTCCCCGCTGATTCTGAGCCAGCGGCAATGAGACAAGGATAGCGTTGCTGAGGTTGCTAGAGTTGCTGCCATGGTACGAGTCGATGGGGCCGATTCTTTTTCGTTTGAACAGAGAATATGTTGATGTCGGAGTTGGGGCCTGTGACGATCGAAAACGCTTTCCCCGCTGATTCTGAGCCAGCGGCAATGAGACAAGGACAGCGTTGCTGTCGCTGTCACGGTACGAGTCGATGGGGCCGATGCTTTTTCGATTGAACAGAGAGTATGTTGATTTCGGAGTCGAGGGGCCTGTGACGATCGAAAACGCTTTCCCCGCTGATTCTGAGCCAGCGGCAATGAGACAAGGACAGCGTTGCTGAGGTTGCTAGAGTCACTGCCATGGTACGAGTTGATGGGGCCGATGCTTTCTCGTCTGAGAAGAGAGTATGTTGGTGTCGGTGTTGAGTGGCCTGTGACGATCGAACACGCTTTCCCCCCGCTGATTCTGAGCCAACGTCAATGAGGCAAGGACTGCATTGATGAGGTTGCCAGAGTCACTGCCATGGTACGAGTCGATGGGGCCGATGCTTCTTCGTTTCAACGGAGAGTATGTTGGTGTCGGAGGGGCCTGTGACGATCGAAAACGCTTTCCCCGCTGATTCTGAGCCAGCGGCAATGAGACAAGGACAGCGTTGCTGAGGTTGCTAGAGTTGCTACCATGGTACGAGTCGATGGGGCCGATGCCTTTTCGTTTGCACAGAGAGTATGTTGATGTCGGAGTTGAGGGGCCTGTGACGATCGAAAACGCTTTCCCCGCTGATTCTGAGCCAGCGGCAGTGAGACAAGGACAGCGTTGCTGAGGTTGCCAGAGTCGCTGCCATGGTGCGAGTCGATGGGGCCGATGCTTTTCGTTTAAACAGAGAGTATGTTGGTGTCGGAGTTGAGGGGCCTGTGACGATCAAAAACGCTTTCCCCGCTGATTCTGAGCCAGCGGCAGTGAGACAAGGACAGCGTTGCTGAGGTTGCCAGAGTTGCTGCCATGGTACGAGTCGATGGGGCCGATTCTTTTTCGTTTGAACAGAGAATATGTTGATGTCGGAGTTGGGGCCTGTGACGATCGAAAACGCTTTCCCCGCTGATTCTGAGCCAGCGGCAATGAGACAAGGACAGCGTTGCTGAGGTTGCCAGAGTCGCTGCCATGGTATGAGTCGAAGGGGCCGATGCTTTCTTATTCGAAAAGAGAGTATGTTGGTGTCGGTCTTGAGGGGCCTGTGACGATCGAAAACGCTTTCCCCGCTGATTCTGAGCCAGCGGCAATGAGACAAGGACAGCGTTGCTGAGGTTGCTAGAGTCACTGCCATGGTACGAGTTGATGGGGCCGATGCTTTCTCGTCTGAGAAGAGAGTATGTTGGTGTCGGTGTTGAGTGGCCTGTGACGATCGAAAACGCTTTCCCCGCTGATTCTGAGCCAACGGCAATGAGACAAGGACTGCATTGATGAGGTTGCCAGAGTCACTGCCATGGTACGAGTCGATGGGGCCGATGCCTTTTCGTTTGAACAGAGAGTATGTTGGTGTCGGAGGGGCCTGTGACGATCGAAAACGCTTTCCCCGCTGATTCTGAGCCAGCGGCAGTGAGACAAGGACAGCGTTGCTGAGGTTGCCAGAGTCGCTGCCATGGTACGAGTCGATGGGGCCGATGCTTTTCGTTTGGACAGAGAGTATGTTGGTGTCGGAGGGGCCTGTGACGATCAAAAACGCTTTCCCCGCTGATTCTGAGCCAGCGGCAGTGAGACAAGGACAGCGTTGCTGAGGTTGCCAGAGTTGCTGCCACGGTACGAGTCGATGGGGCCGATGCTTTTTCGTTTGAACGGAGAGTATGTTGGTATCGGTGTTGAGGGCCTGTGACGATCGAAAACGCTTTCTCCGCTGATTCTGAGCCAACGGCAATGAGACAAGGACAGCGTTGCTGAGGTTCCAATTTTCCTGCTACAAGTTCATGAAGCAAATGTGCTTTTGTTTGAAAGAGAGTGCAACGGTGTCAATGTTGAGGGGCCTGTGATGATTAAAAACGCTTTCCCCGCTGATTCTGAGCCAGCGGCAATGAGACAAGGACAGCGTTGCTGAGGTTGCTAGAGTCACTGCCATGGTACGAGTTGATGGGGCCGATGCTTTCTCGTCTGAGAAGAGAGTATGTTGGTGTCGGTGTTGAGTGGCCTGTGACGATCGAAAACGCTTTCCCCGCTGATTCTGAGCCAACGGCAATGAGACAAGGACTGCATTGATGAGGTTGCCAGAGTCACTGCCATGGTACGAGTCGATGGGGCCGATGCCTTTTCGTTTGAACAGAGAGTATGTTGGTGTCGGAGGGGCCTGTGACGATCAAACACGCTTTCCCCGCTGATTCTGAGCCAGCGGCAGTGAGACAAGGACAGCGTTGCTGAGGTTGCAAGAGTTGCTGCCACGGTACGAGTCGATGGGGCCGATGCCTTTTCGTTTGAACAGAGAGTATGTTGGTATCGGTGTTGAGGGCCTGTGACGATCGAAAACGCTTTCTCCGCTGATTCTGAGCCAACGGCAATGAGACAAGGACAGCGTTGCTGAGGTTCCAATTTTCCTGCTACAAGTTCATGAAGCAAATGTGCTTTTGTTTGAAAGAGAGTGCAACGGTGTCAATGTTGAGGGGCCTGTGATGATTAAAAACGCTTTCCCCGCTGATTCTGAGCCAGCGGCAATGAGACAAGGACAGCGTTGCTGAGGTTGCCAGAGTTGCTGCCATGATACGAGTCAATGGGGCCAATGCTTTCTTGATTGAACAGAGAGTATGCTGGTGTCGCTGTTGAGGGGCCTGTGACGATCGAAAACGCTTTCCCCGCTGATTCTGAGCCAGCGGCAATGAGACAAGGACTGCATTGATGAGGTTGCCAGAGTCGCTGCCATGGTACGAGTCGATGGGGCCGATGCTTTTTCGTTTCAACGGCGAGTATGTTGGTGTCGGAGGGGCCTGTGACGATCAAAAACGCTTTCCCCGCTGATTCTGAGCCAACGGCAATGAGACAAGGACTGCATTGATGAGGTTGCCAGAGTCACTGCCATGGTACGAGTCGATGGGGCCGATGCTTTTTCGTTTCAACGGAGAGTATGTTGGTGTCGGAGGGGCCTGTGACGATCAATAACGCTTTCCCCGCTGATTCTGAGCCAGCGGCAGTGAGACAAGGACAGCGTTGCTGAGGTTGCCAGAGTCGCTGCCATGGTACGAGTTGATGTTTTGGGTGTTGAGTATGCTTTGTTTGTAGCAAGTCTTTTTGGCACTCCTTTGCATGATGTCCATCAAACTAGCCTTTTGCCCATTGCAGGACACGCTTGTTGGGCTCTTGCGGACCCCCATCGCTGTTCACACTTGCGCTTGAGTCCTCAGATGCTTTTTCGACTCTTGCGCATTGTAAAAGGTCAGTGTGAAAGTGACTAGACCAAAAGCTACGTAGATGCCACGTAGATGCCACAGATTCCACAGATGATGCTTGGGCCAACGCCGCTCCAATCCCCCAGTCCTTGCACGCTGAAGCTGGAACCCAAACAGCCGTCCGAGGAAACTCCTGAACCCCAGAGCCCCTTTTTGGGGTCAAAGGGTTTGTAGGGGAGTATCTTCAACTCCTTCGCTTTGGCCCGGAGAGCGGGACCCGCGCGCGATGGGGAAGACCTACCCGGAGTTGACCGAGGAGCGCATCAAAAGTTGGATGTGTCACATGGGCTCTGGCGGGTAGCACGCTTGGGGATGGTTTGTCGGGGGCTTTCCCTTTTTGGAGCTTCCCCTTGGAAAGACCCCAGATGGCGAAAACCAGGCGAATGATTGCAGACCATCAGCGTCCCAAGCAGCACCCCCAGAGCACCCGACCATCAATCTCGCAAAAATGCGCCCGCATCGTCACAAGCACCTCAAACAACACCCCAAAATGCATCCCAAAACAGCACCTGCGCCAGAAGCCCCAAACTGCTTGCCCCCTAGCATCCTGCCGTCAATCTCGCAAACCATACCTGGTCGTCACCAGGCCCCTGCAAGACAGCACCAAACGACGCGTCCCCCCAACACCAGCTGTCAATCTCGCAAAACGCGCCTGCGCCTGTCACCAGCCCCCGAAAAAGCACCTGCACCAGCCGCCCAATCAGCACCTGCACCAGCACCCCAAACTGTATGCCCCCTAGCCCCCAGCCGTCAATAATGGAAAAATGCCGTGACTAGCACCTCGAACGGCACTCCAAGCAAAACAGCACCCCGAAACAGCACCTACACCAGCACCCCAAACTGCACACTTCTTGCATAGCCGTCAATCTCCCAAGTCAGCGTCCCCTCTTTATTCGAAAGCTTTCAGCTATCTGGGGAATCAGCGCCGCAGTCGCGTCTTCCCTTTCCCGAAGGAGCAGATCTCTTGGCTGAAGCAACAGAGGGTCTTCTTTGTTGCCTCGGCGCCTTCTTCAGGAGGTGCGCTTGGGCATATGCGAGTGCAAGGTACATCCCCAAGCACCAGACACCGGACTCTTGTGGCCATGGGGCATAGCCAATGGCTCCATTTTGGGATAGATGAACATCCATTTCCACCTATTCTGATGTTCATCAGGGGTAAAGGGTTTTGACCCACAGCCATGTGACTCCCCACATTTGACAAAGCTGGCTGACTCTATGCGACTTGAGCCAGGTATTTTTGGGTCACCCTTCTTTCGGCCATCTTCACTCAATTGAAGGTAGCACTCCTTGCTCTCCTTCAAGGATCGTGGAAGCGAGTTCGGGGAGGTTCCCCAAGTCGACTCTTCCCACGCCTTCCTCTTCGCTTCCATGGTTGTGATTGTGGGTAACTTCTCAGCAGAGTGGGGTTTGCGTTTTGAGGGGCAAAAGCAAGGTGCTTTTGGGCGTTCCCCTCTCGACCATGTCGAGGGTCCAACAAAAGAGCGTCTCGAGGCCATGTGAACGTCTCGCCCAAGGGCTACGTGGAGGGTACCTTTGCCGTGCTCTCTCCCCGGTCCGTGGCGCCTCACTTGGGTCACTTGGGGGCAGGGTGGTGGCTGTCTCAACATCCCCAGGCCTTGGCTTGGGAGCCAGTCGAAAAGTCGGCGCACAGGTGGGACTTCCTGGACCAAAGTTTTGTATCGAAGGCTCCCTTGCAAGGCTTTGCCAGCATAGGTGTCCTTTTTGGTTGATTTCTGGTGGTTCAATCAACTACCAGGGCCATCTATTTTCCAATAAAAGACGCCTATGTTTGCCAGTCATCGCAAGGGAACGGTCTCAGCGCTCTGAGGCATACCTTGACTTCACTGGCAGCGGCTCGGAGACCGTTGCCCACAGCCTTCAGATGCTCAGCTAGTCGAGTCGAGTCGCAAAGGCGTTGACCGCTTGGTTTTTTTGGTTTTCCTGGCTTCCCTGTGAGGGCTCCTTAAAAGATATATCTTGCAACCATTTGAAACGTTTTTTTCCACTAACATAAAGGGAAATCAGCATTTGCAAGGCAATGTTCAGGAGTGTAATGTAAGGATCCCTGCTGTACTAGGATCAATTCACCTTCGGCCGATTGGGTCTGTACAGCAACCCTGCCTGAAGACTTGTTGTCTTCATTGGCTCGGAGATTGCGCCTCAACATGGGACCCGCAAAGCCGTTGCTTTCAGCGGGATCTTCTGTTAAGGTATGCCGCATTTTTTTTTTTTTTTTTTTTTTTTTTTTTTTTTTTTTTTTTATAAGGATTATTATTACTATTATTATTGTTTAATGTTTGCAGAGCTCCAACGTTTCCTTAGAGCTTGAGGAAGACCCTGTCAGGAATGGCCGCATCACCATTTGCTTCACAGCCTTCAAGGGCGACCCAGTGATCCTGCGCCTTTATGGTACTGCAAAGGCCGGTGCCGGTTCCGTTGGCTTCTAATGAACCAACTCTCAGAAACCTAGGGGTAGCTTCCCCATTCTTTCCAGGGATCCTTCTTCCTAGAAAACCTCCGGAAACCCAGAAAAAAGGGCCGGTTGTTGGAAAGAACGATGGTTGAAAAGAATGGGGAATCAACCCCTAGAAAAAAGGACGCACTCAGCAACACCAAGCCTTTCACTGACACCGCGATGCGTGCAGATCAACCACGTCTCTTCCTTGATGCATTTTAACAATTTGGGACGTGCAGACAAGGCAATTGTACGCAGCTAGACTCGGCAGAGTTTTTTTGGCAACATCGTTATCCTTTATGCTCCTGCAACCACCGCAGTTCTCGGGATAACTTCCCGATTCTTGCCCAGGATCCTTCTTTTCAGAAAACCGGCAAAGACCAAGGGGAAGCACCTGGTTTTTGAAAAGAACAATGATCGCACATCATGGGCACTTTTGGGAGGTGCTTGTTTTCTTGTTCTTCGCAGGCAAACCAAAGGACAACCACCCATCTTGATTTCCGAAAAGAACAGACATCTTGAGGACACCCATCACCTTCAGGTCAATTTGCAACAGGGAACCACGAAACAACCACCCATGCCAATGAAAGCCAGCAAGCCAAGGCCATTTTGGTGCGTTTTCCCCCTTGGGTGTGGCTCAAAATTAAACAGGAGGGGTTACGCAGGTTTTGGTCCATGTTTCCACGTGCCACGGTTCCGTTTTGGGTACCGTACTTTTAGGCCACAGCTTCTCCCTTCCGGGCCATTTGCGGGTTGCCTACCGGAGGCCGTGCCTCGTTCGGCCGCGGATCCGCTGGGCCTTCACTTCAGCGAGGAGTTTTTGAGGCACCCGGCCTTCCGCGCGGCGCCTCTGGCGTCGATCTGGCCCGGGAGAGGGGCGGCGCTGGGCGGTTTTGGTGGCGAAAGGGGAAGCTCGAGGCAAAAGACGAAATCCATTGGGACCAAATCCCTTTTTGAAAGAAGCCCCCAGACCAAACAAAACCCTGGAAAATCAGCATTGAGTCCCCCCACAACCAGTTTGGCACTGACCCAAATTTTGCCCAAGCCTGTCATTCAGTGCCCTGACTCTCCCCTGGAAGGGTAAAATGGGCATTGGGTCTTGCTTGGGTTCCCTTTAAACAAAGCTCACCCTCTAAAAGCAAATGCGGTTGTTCAAGCAACCATACCCCCTTCAGGAGAAACAACTGGAGGATGTTTCAACAGGCGTTGAAACATGTTTTCGGGGGTTGGCCAAGCAGCCGAACCCTGCCAGGCCTTGTCAAGGTTCCTTGGACATGACCGCAAGCGTCATGTGGGGCGGGGGCGGGTTGCTGATAGGGCATGGGGGATGTTGCTTACAGTGTTTTTTCTGCTTTCAATTCTTCTTGTGCGCAAATGAAGTCGACCACCAGCTTGGGTGTTTGTTGCGCTCCGCAAGCCGCAAGCGAGCTTGCGCGGGCAGTTGCTGTGATTTTGCCCACAGTCTACTTGGTTTGGCTGCATCCCAATGCACCAGGAACTGCACGTGAAAGAAACCAACGTGACTCAACGCCCGAGAAGGCAAGGGAGCGTCCCGTGCGTTTTATGCGGCGCATGGTGGAGCTTGGCCAGGCCGCCTTGATTGCAAGCCCTCGTACATGCCGTATGGGTGTTCTTGTTGGCACATGGGAGTTGGTCACCTTGCGGGTTTCAAAGGCCGAAGCTGACGCCTGTGGTTGTTTTTGTTTCCCTTCCCCCCCGCCCTCTTTCCCCGGGGAAAAAACAAAAAGAACAAAACACAAAACATCGGGCGGATTTGTTTCCGCCCAAAGATGTGGGCGGCTTGAGGTGATCTTGGTTGAGGTGAACCGGGTGCAGAGCTCCTGTGGCTACTCCATCCCCTTCTTCGAGTACCAGGGCTGCTTGGCGTCGGAGCTGAGCAATCCGGGGGTCCGGCTCGGCCATGGATTTGGGGTCCGGCGTGCAACCATGGAACCCAGGGTTGTGGAATCAAGGGGTTTATTCAACCACTTCTGTGATACAAGGGAATCTCCCCCTTTATATGGGGTGGTAGTCTTTGGGAAGCCCTTTTTGCTGTATCACAGAAGTGGTCATTTCCCACAACCATGATGGAACCCCAAGAAAGAGACGTGGCGTAAAAGAACACATTTTTTTCTTCTTCTTGTGGTGTAAAATATTTTGGCTGATCTTTTGGGAAGAGGGTTGTTCCGAGACTCTAAAAGATGATCAAAACAGAAGAGTACAAGCTTGTTGCGGTGATCTGAGTCTATATATATATATATATATAGAGTGCATCATTCTCCTTTGTTACATGGTCCAACCAAACCTTCATGGCAAAAAACAGCCACCAAACCGTATCCAAACCGACCCCGCCGGCGATTGGAAACCTCGGCGCTTCTTCGGCCGGCCGCGCTGAAAAGCAAAAACAACTTCGAGGCGAGCGAGAGGTGCTGAAGGAGCACTTCGGAAAGCGGACGAGGGAGCAGGCGGATGGTTTTTTTCAGCTGGCGGATTCGCCTTGGGGTGTGGCTTGCAATCAGGGACCCCCTGAAAAGGTTGGCTTCTCATGTGTTTCCCTTCAACTAACCAAAGGCCCACCCTTGTTGGGTGTCTTTTTCAGTGAATCCGTTTCTGAAATGGGACACCCACCTAGTCAACCAGATATTGAGTTAGGCTTCCCAACTGAACGGGGGGTCCCCCATCCAATCCACAGCTCCCAGGCTTGGTGACGGGGATCCTGGGATGGTCAAGTTTCGAACACGCGTGGTTCAACTTGAATGCTGCTGTTGCCGCAGGATCTCTGTAGCGTCACTGTGAGGGTGAGGTCAGGGGGCCAGCAAAAGACTTGCTCCGCTGGAGCCTTTGAGAAGATGCCCAGTCAGCGGTTGTTTTCCTTCAACCTACTGTGGATGGACGAAATCCTGCAACTTTGCAACCATGGGAAACCATAATTTGTTGGTATTTACAGGATGATCATCATTCCAGGGTTTCTCAAGTGGTGCAGGATTTTGTCCATCCACAGTACCACTTAGAATCAGAGTGGTGAAAGAATGGCCCCCTTCAGTTTCCAGGACTTTGACTCACTTGGGCCCGCAAGTTTTGACCAAATGGCTTCAGATGAACGAGTACCGGGTCCTCAAGAACAGCTTCTCCATCGACCAGCTGCCTTCCATCGGGCACCGCGTCTTCAACGAGGATGCCCCGAAGCAGGTCGTGGCGCGCCTCACGGGCGGCTTCTGGTACGGCCGCCCGGCAAAGCGAAGCGAAAGAAGACAGCAGGCGGTGGGTGAAAACCCCAAAAAACAACCAGGTGAACATCAAAATAGGTGGCAATTGGATGTTCATCCGCAACATGGAGCCGAAGGTTATGCCCCACGGCCATCAAACAAAAGCGCGAAGGGGACGTGAAGCAAAGACACGAAGCAGCCGCATGCTTTCCTCAACTGTAGAGCCTGGCAGCGTCACATTTTGGTTCAGGTCCCATTCTCTCATCGACACTGCGTGAAAAGCGTCAGCACTGACGGCCAAAGGGTTGTCGGGGACATTCCACTGACAGGGCGAGCGTTTACTTTGCAACCGAGCCCCCTTGGAATCAGAGCAAACGTTTACTTTGCAACCAAGGTGTTTCGGATGGTGCTGAAGTCAGAGCGGTCATGTGGGGCTTGATCAAGGTCCTTTACTTGATCAAGGTCCTTTACATGGGATGACCATTAGGGAAACCACCTAAAAAAGAGATGGAATTTCGTACATGGAACAGGTTGCCCATGGTCATTTTGGGGGCCCCAAATGGACTATTGATCAATCCCCGCATCCTTACCCCCCCCTTTCTCGATCCTTGCTCCCCATCGGCCCAGGCTACGCCAACCCCAGCTGGGGCGAGCGCCTGGGGAGTTGGCTCAGCGCCTTGTGGCTGCCTCTGCGGTCGCGGGACCTGGTGATGCTGGGCCTGGGTGCAGCTGCCGCCCTGAGCGTTTCGAAGCGCCAGGTGTAATGGGTGAAACGCCCGCGTAGGGAAGGAGCAAGATGGAGGTGGGTCAAAAAAATGTACCCAAAATGGGAACCCTGGTAAATGGAAGCATGGGTCAACCTGTGGTTTCATGGTGGTTTAACTTTGACCCGTACCCATATGGAGATGGCTTTTTGTTTTGGGGATGCAACCATGTTTGGTGGTAGTAAAGGGACACCAAAAGGAAAACCACCACTTTCGGGGGCTGGTCCTTTTTTTGGGATGACCATTTTTGGTGGTAGTAAAGGGAAACCAAGTAACAAAAGCGTCCCCTTAAAAAGACAGACCCATATCGGTATGTTCGACCCTAACACGCCAACGGTTTCCTTTTGGTTTCATATGAGGGCCAGCAAACTTTTGAAGGGAATCCATTCGGCTCCCTGCGGTTTGCTTGCGAGAATCAGTGCTCTCAGGAGGCCGTTGTACAGCTAGCAGCTTGTCGCAAAAAGGATCGGCGCTGCTGGCTAACCGCGCGTGGCCGAGTGTTTTTTTTTTTTCCTTCTTTTTTTTTTCTCGAATGGCCGAGTTCTTCGCCAAGGTTGACCCCTGATTTGAGCAGAGCTTGGTGGATTTTTAGGGGTCTCCCTCCAAAAGATGATCTTCATTACACCTTTTCTAAGGGGTTGATCAATCCTGGGTTTCATTGCAGCCAGCTGAACCGGGCAGATCAATGTCATCGCAAGGATTATTTGTGGCAGTGTTGAGGATTCAAGGAGTTGAGCCAACTCCTTTTTGTACAGCGCTTTTTGGCTTCCATCGCTCTGGGGCCACGCCCAAAGTCTTGGGGACTCGAATCTGAAGAAACCTTGTTATGTATCTTTTATTGAGAGTACCCTTCTCGAGCTTAGAGAACCCACCAGTTTATCACGAAAGCTAGCTTTAGCTAGCTGAAGTTTCTCCTTGCGTAAGCAAGGTAAGGGGCTCAAATGCCGAAAGATTGATTTTTTCAATTATTTGAGCCGAAAAGATTGAAAAACATCAATTATTTAGACCCCCCCCCCCCTCCCCCCCCCCGGGTCTCAGGCTCGATTCCTCCCTGGTCCATCCCCCCCCCCCGGGCAGTGGCTCAGTGTTCAGCAGTCTCGGTTTGCCCGTTTTGGACTTGGTGCTACGAACTTTTACATGTTCCACCGATTCAGCTTGTTCATTTGAGACCTCAGTCTTCTCGGTAAACCACCTCGCAAGAATCTTTGCACACGCTGCATGCAGAACCCAGAGGTGCTTTAAGACAGCTTCTGACGCCTCTCGTTGTTTTCAGATTTTCAAGGTTTGCCACGCCACCATGTGCGTTTGCGTGTCGCATCCTACGAATCTTGCCGGGCCTCTCGTTGTACACAAGCTACCTATGAATCCACTCTGTCACCGACCCATCTCATGCAACAACTGCTAGCTTTCGTTCACCCGCTCCTCAAGTGTGGTTCTCCTAGTTTGAGAGAAACCCGTGTAAGCAACTGGCAATATTGGCAGTCCACTGCTTTAAACCAATTTTCCCAGAGCTGACTACGTGAATGTTTTGGAACTACTGAGCGCCCTGGGCTAATCCAAGCCATTTTGAGAAGACTTTTGCTGACTGGGTGCTATATGGTTCATCATTCTGCCAGAATCTCTGGGCAAGATTATCTCAAGCTCTCTGTGGGGTAAGACGAGCTCACCCATGATGAAGCTCCTTTACAGGGTTCCCCTCCTGGAATGTAGCTTTCGCTTGGTGTGCTTTTGGCTCGCCAAGGGGAAGTGTTGTATTGTCCTCGGGCGTTGAGCTCGCCCCCCACCTCAAAGACACATATTCCGGCGAAATTGGGGCCAACACCCTGTACAAAAAAGGCGACCCTCAGAAACGAAGCCTGTGACAAGGCGAAAAAGACACGCCGGGCGACCTTTTAAAACGAAGCCGCCGGAGTATGGGTCTGGGTCAAAATGAAACCAGGGTTCCATTTTGGGGTTACCCTATTTTTTGACCCACCTCCATATTCCATTTTTGCAGCTTTCAATTTTGGAGATGGCTCTGATTGGGTTTCGCCATGAGCAAAGTGCCAATTCTCTGCTCCTTGAGGCTGTGCTATGGCGGTCGGGGATCACGCGCCCGGCAGCCCGATCCGAGGAAGCGAGGAAGCCCCGCCTCCCCTCCCCCCCCTCACCCCTCCCCCCCCCCCCACCAAGGCACTAAAGTAAGGCACGAACCCTTGGGTTGGTATGAGAGGCATGGCCAGATCGGGGCCCCTGGCTTACCCCCAGAAAGTGTATGTGTGTGTGTGGCTCAGAATGAATCAGCTAGGGTTACTCTTTCTTTTTTTTTCCACCAAGGTTTTCCATTTTGGTACATGTATTTGAGCTACAGCCAAGTCAGAGCGAGCTTGGCGCGCTTGTCGTCGGAAAAACAGGGAAAAAAACGACGGCTCCTTTCATTCGAGGCGCTTCCTGGACCTGGGCTGTGCCCCGGGCGGCTTCGCTGCCTGCTTGCTGCAGGCGCCCTTCTGGGCGCACCCTCCCCCATGGATTTCGCCTTCTCCCTGCGTCTCTTGGGGAAGAAAAGGGGCGAAAAACACCCCAAAAAGGGTAGATGCAAAGAGAAGCTGGGAGTGTCCAGTGCCCTCAAAAGCCATGAGTCAGGAAAGGAAAACCATGTGGGTTTGTTCAGAAAGTCGAATCCTGGAGCCCCCTTATGGCGCCCAAAGAAACACCTGCAAAGAAAGACCCAGCACTTTCTTGGGCCCCAGTTGTTTGAAGCACCTCCGCCCCGAAACGATGCTCGGAAGGATCACATCCTGGGACCGCTGAGCGGCGGCTACGGCGACGGGGAACTCAGATCTCGCGGGATGGGTTCCCGGTTCTTGGCCCCTTATATTTGGTCCACGCCATGGAGCGCGGCATGGGGTTTTTCCATCTCCCGATCTAATTTCTATTGGCAGCGGAATTTAATTGGCGCGTCTTTCATACGTCCGATTTTGTGTTTGGCTTTCTGTTCTCATAATTGATTTGGGGGTCTGCAACAAAAAAGGGAGCACAGCTTTTCTTATTCCAAGGGTAGGTTCCGAGAGGCTCCAGGAACCCGGCCTTCTACTGGCAGCTCGCGGATGCATGCCCATGTGTTTCAGGTTGTCCTTGGTTCGGATGGGTGGATTTGGATGTGAACCCCTGGCTTTTGTAGAGGGACAGGACAACGGGTTCGGAATGCCAACGGGTTCCCTCCAAAACGACAAACCCACATGGAGAAGGAGGAGAACAGCGTGGAGTTGGTTTGGCTTCCGAGTCCCGTTTGAGTTCCTCAAGGCCAGCCTCCAACTTGGCAGTGTCTTCAAAACGTTTTTTGTTTTTTGTTTTGTGAAAGCACAGGCTCTGAAATCTCTCTCGGAACGCGGCCGAGGGAGAAACGCATGCAGCCCAGATAGGCTGTGGGGTGGTCCGGGGCGGCCCTGAGGTAAGGTTCCACGAGGGTTCCACCAGGGTTCCACCGCATGCTGTTGGGGATATCACCTGAGCGTTTTTTTTTTTTCTTCGCGGGGGTACCGACTCCACCAAAGCGAGCAAACCATCTGCCGAGTTGCTCGGCGCCATCCTTCGAGCGGATTTCCCGAGGTCTCGCTGCCCCCACAGCTCGGGGGCTTCCAGATGGCCATCGAGAGCTCGAGGCTTTGCGTGCAGACGGGGGGCCCAGCTTGAGAAAACCCGGGATGGTGCGTTTTTGCTGGGTGCGTCTTCTTGTTGGATTTGGCGGTGGGTCAAAACCAATGGTACCATTTTGGGGTAGGTGAATTCACCACCCATTTTAGAACCTATTTTAGTGGGGATTGGGATGTTCATTGCGGGTACGGGATTTTGACCCATGGCCATTTGGACCCCCAAAACTGGAATTTGATATTTCCTCTTTGTTTTCCTTGAAACCAACCCGAAATGGTACCATCAACAAAAAGCCACAGCCGTTTGGACCTTTGGGACAATTCGAGGCGGTTGACCAGGTAGACATACTCCTGGACTGATGCTGGGGAGGGGGGTTTTGGTATTTGGGGGGGGGGGTGTCCCTTAGTATTCAAACAAAGCCCCAAATACCGAAGGAACACTCAGGCGAAACATCCTTTGGTACCGGCTTCGGTGAAACATGTGTCTTTTCGGTTCAAAGCACTGGGACTAGCGGAACCTCCGGCGGAAGAGGCCAAAAACCCGAGTCGCTTGGATCAAGTTGATGTGGGCAGGTCGTTAAGGATCAAAATAGAATATTACTCGGGTGGTAAGAGATTCTGGTTATATAATTTCATTGACTTGTCGTACATGCAAGTTATGACTCCTTTTGCACTGAATGTGACACCCTCACACCCCCATTGGCCAGCGTAGTGGGTGGTCCTACCTGGTCTCATTGGGATTGGCCCAAAGCTTATCCAATTGACGTGGAACCCCCAAAACCTCCAATTGTAGAGGAAGCTCCCTGAAACTTGGCCCCCCCTTTTCCAGGTCGAGGAAAGACGACCCCCGCGAAAGCGCGCGCGCTTTCGTGCCGCAAAAATCCGCCCGCCGTCCGCGAGCCGCGAGCCGCGAGCGCCGCGAGGTTCGAAGATCTGCTGCAGGTGATGCCCAACGACTTGGCGGGGATGCTTCGGAATCGCTGGACGTTGGAGCAAATCCTCGGGCCTGGGGGGCTGCGTCTTTGGTTTCCCTTACCGAAAAGGGAAGCTCAACTGAAAGAGCCCGCATTTTTTCTAAGCCTGAGATAGCAGCTCTCAGAATGCACTTGCCGAAGCTTGGGGTGAGCCTGGGCCTGAACCCATCGTTCAAACATACCCAGCCGTCCTGCGAAGTGGCGTTGCGTTTTCGCTCTCACATTGTCTTGAGGCATCCCTCGAAACTTGTGTGCTAGTTGACATGCTTTGGATCAACATGCCCCGCATTTCATGAGGTTCAGTCAAAATCTGCACGTCGTCTAAGTCACGATACGTCCATTTAGGAGGTAAAAGCCCGGGGACTCTCCGAGAAACTCCACACAAAAGCCAGGGGACTCACGTAAACAAGTCATTTTGACCATGACTCGTATGATTTGAGTGATGTCAACAGAGCCTTTGCGCTTGGCGCCTTTGCGGCGAGCGTAGTTTATTGCATCGATTCCTTGATTCGTCGACTAACAGGGGGGTGAATTCTCACAGGGGGGCTTTTGGTGGGCATGTTGTAGGTGGGGATTCATGTCCACCAACCGCTTTGGAGGTGGTTCCCAGCTACAAAGACATAGCCACCTAGTAGCGCGAACAACTGGGGACCAAACCATTTGCATGTCTTGGGCCAAAGCGTGCTTGGCCCCAGCTATTGAGCCAGCGATTCCCCGGGGCAACCTGCCAGTTTTCTAATTTTGTTGACACCTGGCTTTGATTGATGAGCGCAACTGGGTGGATGTACCTACTGAGATGCGGAGGAACGATGGTGGAAGGAGTAGAAGGTGGAAGGACGTGATGCGTCATCACTTCAGGACTTCGAACTGTGGATGGACGAACCCCTGCACCTAAGAAACCCTGGAATGATTCGATTCCCCTGTAAATACCAACAAACAGTGGACTCTCTTGGTTTCAACATGGTGCGAACGGATTTCGTCCATCCACAGTAGTGCCGTCAGATCAAACGTGTCCGTAGACCCAACATGGGAAGCCAGCCACGCCGCACGCCCAGCTTTGCATGGACAACTCCATCGACATTTGTGTCGCAGACGCTCAGTGCCCCCGTTTTTTTTTTGGTTTCTCCTTTTTTTCTCCTGCTTATGTTTTTTTTTCTTTCTTTTTTCGCACGCAGCCACACGGGCACGCGCACAGAGCGTTCAGAGCACCCGAGGAATTCTGGCCGTTGCGATTGGCGGCGGACAATCCAGTGGTGCATTTTGCTTGGATGTTAGGACTTTAACTTTTTGCCAAGTAATGGGTTTTCCATTAAACCACTAAAAGTTAACTTTTAGCAGGGGAGCAGAAAGCAACCGAGAATCCAGTGGTCAGTGATGACTAGGATGAGCGACAGACCATCACAAGCAACCTGTTTGACAGACTGCTGCATGCTTGCACTGGAAAAAGAGCGCTGATCGGCCCATCGGATCGCAGAAACGGCCCGAGTCGCGTCCAGGTACCTCTCCAACATGTTCAAGCCGCACCACCAGACGGCCAAGGCCCGGGCAAGGCACAAAGCGCACGTGTCGAAAGCATGTCACTGGGGCTCAAAAGGCACGCCATTTGCCAAGAAGCTTTGGTTGTGGGTCGTCCATTGCTAGCCTTTCACTGGCGGCGAGCATAGGATCAAGTTTCAACACATTTTTACAGTCACAATTGGCCTTCAAAGATTGCGTGGACGCATTCTCGTTCAGCGCAACACTCCATGTTCGCAGTGGGTGCCCTGGTCCTTGGCTCGCTCGGGCTCGCCTTTCATCGCAGTACCGCGGCACGAAGACCCGGAGCCGCACCTTGGGCATTTGGGCGCGGCGGCTCGGGCTCGGGCTCGTCGGGATCGAGTCGAGTCGAGTCGAGTCGCGACTCGGAAGGGCAGGTCTTGTGGCCCGGAAGTTGGGGCCATGAGAGGTGAGTAAGGGACCGTCCCCTTGCCGTAAGCAGCCGCGGATCTCCGCCTGAAATTCTTCACATTCTGGGTCGGCCGTTGTACCGGGGTTTGCTTGTGACTCGGTAGAAGAATCGCGAGCCCTGGGCCCCAAAAAAAGAGGCACCCCAAATGCACAGGGGGGTCATGAGGCCACATGCCTGCAGGGTTCAAGGTTTGCCGACCATGTGTTGATGGAGACGTTCGGAGTTGCACGGCTTGGACTTGCCCAACAGACAATGTGACTGGGGTGGCTATTATTTTTTTCCGTGGCAAAACCCATCAGCTTTGCAGATGGGGGAGGGGGGGACTAGCTGTGCGATGGGAGCCCAGGACAGATAAACCTTTGGCTGATGAATATCAATAGTGGTGTCCCACGGAGGGAGCTTCTTCCATGGGAGCTGCGACCGCGGGGGGAACCCGGACCCCCCAGGGTTGATCAGCTGGGTCTTCACTTGGCCAAAGCCTTGGCCTCGTACCTTGGGGGGAACTTCCCCCGTTGACCCCTGGTTGGCTTAGGAGCTTTACGAGGCAACCAGACCATTGGAGCTCAACCCCATTCAGGAGGCTCTCCTAGGCTTTTAAACCAGAGTTCGCTGGTGACCCTCCCATTCTGGAAGCTGACGAAGATGAGGGATTTGGAAGACAACTTGTTGCTTGTGGGGATCTTTGTCCACTTCCATGGTTGTTAGAAAGCTGACTTCCTGAGTTGCTAGGCTTGAGACTTTTGCGACGACCATGTTGGTGGTATACCAACAGTTTAGACCGGGTCCCTCCAAGAGCAAACTGATCTTCCAGGTGCCCTCCCACTCCTGCCTTCCGAAAACGTGGGAGGAAAGCTAGACCTTTCTTGGCCAAACTGACACGGCTGTGGGTCAAAACCAATGGAATCCCATTTTGGGCTAGGTGAGTTCACCACCCATTTTAGAACGTCTTTTGGTGGTTGGATTGGGTCCCGTTCACTGCGGGGGTACCGGCTTTTGACCCACGCCTCCCCTCCCACCCCATCTCTCCCCTCAGCCCGGGCTGAGGCGCTCACGGTGCGGGAGTGCCAGCTGGCCTTTCCAAAGCTCAGGACCCGTCGGCGGTCAGCTCCTTTTTTCCTTTTGTTTCTTCTTCCGGCCTTCTCCGTGTCTCGGGGTGCAGTTTTTTTTTTTTTTTTTTTTTTTCTCTTCTTTTTGCTATAAATGGCGGAGAAAGAGTAGTTTTCCTTTATTGGGTACCCCAGAAGGTTGAGGGGCGAACCATGGCAAAATGGCTTGTTGTTGAGAAATGGGGCAAATATTTGACCCCAGCTCCTTGTGAACTAAATGGAAGGGTGCCCCCAAACATCCCAAGAGCAAACCAAACCACCCAAGGTGATGTTTGCTTGGCATCTCCGGCTTACCTTTGGGTCCTAACAAAACTGGCGGGTCCCATTTGCTTTTTGATTTGCCTGGGCCATGTGGAGGGGCTCTTTGCAGTGTGGCGGTGTGGGGTCCCCGAAATGACGCGCTTCATGGGTGCTTTTGCAGGGCTCCTTAAAAAATACAGCATTTTGCAACCATTTGACACATGTTGCTTTTTCCACCGAAATAAAGGGAAACCACCATGTACAAGGCAATGTTCAGGTGCACAATGTAAGGATCCCTGTTTTGAGGGCGCTTGACACTCCCGGTTTCTCTTTGCACTCACTACCCTGTTTGGGGTGGTTGCAAGGGGACGCGTGACGCGCGGAGAACCAAAATCCTTTGTGGGAGGGGGTGACTCCACACGAGTTCACGAGTCAGGCAGGGCGGGAGCTTTGTCTTCCGCTTCGGCTGGCGCGGCGTAGGCTCCGCAGCAGGGGTGCCAAGAGCAGCCCGAGTCGCCGCCTTTAAACCAGCCTGAAACAGGTACCCTCCAAAAACAGATCCGTTTGAGGCTACCCTGTTCAAGGTTGTTCCAAAGGGAAACTGGAGGGGCGTCCCCGTCTTTCCGACTTGAGATGATCTGTTTTTCTCTTTTGCGAGCTGGCAGATGATCTATTGTGGATGACTGTAAAAATGCACTGGCAGAAAAAGAGTCGTATCCGAATTCCAGTGTGCTTTCGTGACATGACTCCCATCTGGAATTTGCCGTTGAGACGCTAGTCGACAAACTCCAGCCAAGCTGTGGGTGTTTCAAATTCAAAAGCGCCATGATCATAGGAGCAACATGTTAGTATTATTTAGACCCTTATAGCGGGTCATGCTAATGAGTGTTCCTCCCCGGTATAGCAGATGCGCTGACCAAGCAATTTGGCCCCACTTCATAAGAACGCTGTGGCTCGTGTAGACGCCTCTCTAGAAGTGCTACATTTCAAGACATAACGCAAAAAGGAACAATATCCAAACATTCCTCAGCTCGGTTTTCATACCAGCAATAGAGCTGCAAAGCTGGATCTCTCTGCGTGTCTTCGAGCGTAGGGTATAAGCTCCTCCTCAGCATCCCCTGCATCATCCGGACGCAGGCCATCCAAGACATCTGGGCTCCCAAAACATCCCCGACATCCCCAGCCTTGCAACGGGCTGCTGATGCTGTTTTGCCCAACCTTGGAACCCACCGTGACTACCGAATCGCTCCCGACTGCTGCGGCCCGAATCCCCGCCAGCACCCCTACAACCTTGCCAACTTCCCCCGCATCCCCCGCATCCCCCGCATTCCCGCATCAGCAGCTGCACCGGCGGGGTGTGTGTGGGTGGAATGGATACATCCCAAACAGGGTACCCCAAACCAGGCACACCCACCTGCACGATCTTGGACTCTCAGTGGGGTGAATGTTGCTAATCCCTTTATTCACAGTGATGTGTGCAGATGCTTTGCATTTGGTTTTGGTCCGGCTTTTGCTACGGTCCAAAGAGGCATACTGATCCATTGATCCATTGGCAGGGAGTCACTGTCAGTGTGCTGCTGTGGCCCGCTTGGCCTATCGCGGTCCCTCTCTCTGTCGCGGTCTGCGGGCGTTTCACGCCGAGGATGTGCACCCCAGCGGGGAGGCAGCAGGAGGCCAAGCTCAGGGTGTGGAAAGCGGCTTTTTTTGGGGGTCTGATGCTGACCCCAGATTTTCGTCCACCAACCGGTCTATTCATAGGGGGCTGCGGTCATGGTTTTTGGCCCCTCCAGAAGTGGTCTGATTCCAACCACATGTTTATTCAGGGAGAAGCACCCGAGGAATAAACTGGGGTTGATGAATATGGGGTTAACATCGCACCAGGTCGAAGTCTGTTTGAGCAACCTGGGTGTTTCTCAAAGGGGTCCCCTCTTTGGATGGTTTGGAGAGGAAACCAACAGCCCCAACTGCCCCTGATTTCGAGAGTCCCCCCCTTGTTTCCTGAAGGGAAAAGAAAAGGAGGTTGTTTGGCCCGCTTGCCTTTTACCAATGGAAGTGTGCCTGGCCACTTCCCTTTTGGAACGGTCACCAACCCGTGTTGATTGATAGAGCAACCCCTTTGTTTTGGCATTGCGGTACACCAAGGATGGGACAGCGTGGGTTGTTAGAGAAATCGCGAATAGAAACATGCCTTAATTGGGGCCGCTGCAGGGGCTTTTGCGGGTTTGGATCCTGGTGAGGAGATCAGTTGGAGTCTTTCCTTGTGAGACATTGAGCCTTTCAGCAGGGATGTGGTTCTCCAAACTGACCCCGCAGGGCTACGTAACACTCTAGGGGTTAATTCCCCATTCTTTTCACCCATCGTTCTTTTCAAAAACCGGCCATCTCCCCAGGGTTTTTGGTGGTTTTCTAGAAGGAAGGAAAAAACAAATCAGGTTAAAGACTAGTGTCATATTCGCATTCACATAAACTCACTAGTCACTTAATATGCAAAAAAAAGAGGATCCCTGGAAAGAATGGAAATGGAAGCTACCCCTAGAACACCCCCTGGAACATGGTCATCTACCGCGGTTTTGATGGGCAGCCCGAGGTGCATCCCAGCTTGCTGGCGAAATACTTGCAGGAGAGCCGAGACTTAGAGAGACGCAAGCCGAGCCTTGGGAGTTTTGTGCATTGCTCAACTTGGGGGTGTGGGGTGTGGGGGTGGGGTGGGGGGGGGGTGGGGGGGGTGGGAGCTGTGTGCTGGGGGTGTGGAGGGGGTGGGAGCTGTGTGCTGGGTGTGTGTGGGGGTGTGGGGGGGTGTGGGGGTGTGGAGGGTTGCTTCTTTTACGGTCTAGATTTAGCGCGCTGCTCGGGTTCTGGTTGGGCTGATGTCGATTCGGGTTTGCGGTCAGGGTTTGAGATGTCGGTCTTTGGCGCTCGGGCAGGAATTGGACAGCCGCTTTGTTTGTGGGTCTTACAGGCGCAGGTCGTGAGACGTACTGCAGAGGTAGGGTTCAACATCTAGCAGCTATGAAGAGCTGTTTCAAAGATACCTCACTGATTGGGGCCTTGTTCGCCATGGACAGGAGGAGGAATGGTACACCGCGCTTACGCCCGGGGCTCAATGGTCTCAGTTGGCTCCGACGATATGAGCCTTGAGGCCGTTTGCGCTAGGGTTTTCGGAGCTTTGGATGTTTTTTGTACACCAATATAAGCCTCCCACCAATGCACGTGGAGCCTAAAGGAAAATGGTCTTCCAGGACCTGTCAATTGGTGGGAGGGTATGAGGTATATAACCTCCGTACCTCCAACATCCCTGGAAAGTCCCTTGAACCTCAGACTCCAGAGATTTCTTGGCGCAAGTGTGGTGCAGCCTCGTCAGCTTTTGGTCGACATCCCTGAGCACAGGTTTTCTGTCGTTGCAGCTGCCCTATGTGCATTGCCACCCAACATGTCGAGGGGCTCTCCTTGTTTTGGTGGCGGTGGGGTTAAAGGGAGGGGCGGCATCCAGAGGTTGTTTTGCCTCGTTTTTTCTTAAGCAAGCAAAACCACCTAGGAACTAGGTCTGGCTGTTTTTTTGGTTGGCCGCATCCCCAGCATCGCTGGCCTGACTGGGACCTAGGGCTGCCGATTTGGCGGCGGCAGTTCTTTTGTGGTGGGTTTTGGGCCGGCTTCGAGGGCGGGCTTGGGGTTGGATTGGTGCCGAGTGTTTTGGAGACCAAAAGTGCAAAGCTCGCCCAAGACTCAAAGACTTCAGCTGGGACCCTGGTCCCACAAGTCCAAAACTGGGGAAATGCTGGCAGTCTACTGTCAGTTTTTTTTTTTTTTTTTTTTTTTTTTTTTAATTTCGGGGAGGGGGAGGGAGGGGATGGGAATGGGGGGCCCCACCCCCCATACGGTTGAAGCCCTAAATATTGCAAGTGCGGAGCAGAAAAACAAAGGGCACAGTCCACTAAGGGAAGCACTGTGACATGATATCTGTGGCCCCCCTTCCCCTGATACAATGTTGAACTTGCAATTTATTGGGCCTCGGAAGACGGGTTACGGGCTTGGCTTCAACATTGTAACTGGGGGAGAGAGGTCCGAACGCAGCGGGCGATGCCACAGAAATGGTGTCAACATCTGCATTGGTGGCGCTTGCAACATTTAGGCCTTCCACTGTACCAGCCTATTTTCGCATGCCCTTTCTGCAATTTTTGTCTAGGGCTCTCATAGGGTGCCTCGCAATTCGGACAACTCCCCCAACAAAAACTGGTGGTTGTCCCTTGGGTCCCCCCGCACCCACCGTGCTGCGCATGGTCCGCTCCGCCTTTGCCGACGAAGGCACTGGCTCTTCAGCGTGCTGAAGTCCCTCTTCCTCACCTTGCGACCCTTCAAGAGCCACCTGGCAAAAGGAAAAGCGACCGGAGGACATATGGCTAGGAAATTGAATAAGGAACCACCTCAAAAGTGGTGGGGAAAGGCCAGGAATCTTCTCCTAAATCATGTCAACTTTGGGTCCCGAATTGATTCATGACCATGCACATCTGAAAATTCACACTATGGACCCCCAAACCAGTCTCCAATTTTGGAGGGAAGTCGCTTTTGACAGGGACAGACTTTGCATGTTAAATTGCAGGGAGACTTTAGAAGCAACCTGGGCTGCTTGAGCATCTTGGAAAGTGAGCATCTTGTCACGAGGGTCGATCACTCGGTGAAGCACGAGACACGCTTCAGCCTGGCTTTTGAGCCACTGGCGTCTGATCTTTGGGGTTTCTCCAGTATGTTGTCTTTTCCCAAAGCTGAGGCTTCCACCATCGATCTTTGTGGTGTGCAATGGGTGCTCAAAACATAGGCTTGGGCAACCTATCCAGTCTGAGTTACGCACAAAATCTTAGGGGTGCGGTCAATTTTGGCGAAATGTCCAGTTGGGGAACAGTAAATGTTTTGTGGGCTTCATGATAGATGGTTAATCACCCACATCGGATAGGACCAAGGTAGGTCGCACCGCATAGCCCGGCTTTCTATCCGCTTTGAACAGGTTCTGTGAGATGGGCTTGGAAGAAACTCTGGTGCGGATTCGGGTAGCCAGGCCGGCTTGATGTACAGAGTGGCAAAGAGGGAGGATCAGGGGTCATCAGGGTTGACACTTCAGTCATTTTCAGTATTCAGCGTCCAGCCGTGTTCAGTTGCTGCAAACCTGCTTTCAAGCGACATGGCTTGTCATGCCGCAGCATTTTGTGCTATGCTTCCTGTCCTCTTGCTTGACGATCAAGAGGTAAGCCAAGTTTGCAAGACCAATGATTGTCTCCTACCAATCATGGCACCCCTGAAGGCCCCTGGTTGCCAGTTAGGGACCAGTCATGTGCCTTGGAAAGGTGGAATGTGACGGTAGAGCTTATTCAAACCCAGTGTTGAGAGTTGATCAATGGAGGAGTGGTTTAGAGTTGATGAACTCTGAATGCTTTTGATCAACTCCTCCAACGTATTTTGCGTTTTGTATTGATCAAGTTGATTAACTCTGAGTTGATTCACAATGTAGTTCGCGGTTTGTTGCAAGTTGCATCCTCTGAATGCAGCCCTTGATGAACCACTTTGACCGGAGACACCTGCAATCCGAGGCGAGTACGTCCACCAGGCCGCCCGACTCGAGCAACATGGGGGTGCCTTATTTTGTTTGACCCTCATAAGTAGTTGGCTTTCTTCCTTTGAAGTCATCCAAGAAGGCTTCCTCATTTTGAAACAGACCCGCGGGTGTTTCAGAGGAATATGGTGGTTGCGACATGAGCCGAGCCATGATCAAAACGGTGATTCCCAGGTCAGAGTTTAGAGGCGACTTTGGGGTCGCAATGTTTGAACAACACTTGAAAGGGGAGCATGGCGACCTTCACAAAAGGAACTTGCCTCATGGCAAATCTACGCGAGCAACACGACAGTCCTCAAAATTAGCAGAGAAGCAGATGACACTTCCTTTGAGCCTAGTGATCGAATGACGCTCCAGGGATGCGACCGGGTGACATGCTCTTCAAACCCGGCTGGCGGGGAAGCCGCGTTTCAGGCGGATGTCTCGTTCTACATGGTTTGCCGGAACTTTGACCGCCACAAGTTTGAGCTCTACAACTGGGAGGCACCGCAGTTCGGGGGACGGTTGAGGTTAAAAGTGAAATAAACGTTGGACGCTTTGCATAGTTAATCACCCAACCCTGTCAAGGGGGAAACAGTTAATAATGACAGTGGCTATGAGGAATCGATGCTTTGCCTGCGCTCTTAGCATTGAGCGCCCAGCAAGCCAATTGCCTGCAAGCCAAATGCAAATGCAGTGGATGCTCCTCTTGCTTACATGCAACAGTCCCTGGACTTTGTGGGCGCGCTGGACAAACTTGTGCTTGGCCCATCAAGGGTCGGGATCTATGTGAGCAACCGACCAAAATTTGAAGTCTATTGTACGGCGCGGACATGTCCCAAAATCCCCGGTTCGGACCGGGCCACAAGTTGTCCATGTCCTGTTGGGGAAGCAAGTAGTTTTGTCTGGCACTCATATGGGTCCTCAAGCTCAGGGGAGACACCTCCCATCTTTGGTTTCTTCCTAAATGCCTCTGCAAACAGCACCAGCAAGAAAGATGCACCTTTTTGAGCGTGTCTCCAAAGAAAAGTTGGGCACCCCCCAAATCCCCCGAACCATGCACCTTTACGAGTTCCTGTCTCAAAAAAAAATCGGCCACCCCCAACTCCCGCAAAGCCTCGGTTTGGGCACCCCCCCCGGATGCTTGGGTTTTTTCCGTCTGGTTTCCTTTTTGCGCCAGGGCAAGCTGCAGCGAGCCTATGATGAGATCACCACCTGCGAGGACCGAAGACGCTGAAAATGCCCTGCACGGCGCAACGGGCTTCGGAAGATCAAGCGATCCGCCTGTCCATGTGGGAGTAAAATGAGCATGACAAGGGGCGCACAAGCACCAAATGCCATTCGGAAAAGAGTGTCGCCAACATCCAGCTTTAAGCTCTTTTTTTTTGCACATAGATGACCTGGTTTTGGGGCTTCTAGCTGTGTTTGTCCAGTGTTTTGTGCTTTGTTGGTTGCCTTCTTGATTTTGGTGGCAGAATTGGGGGTGCCATACATATGCGTATATATATACACACATGCAGAAGCATATTTGTAATGTAAGCAATGAAGCCATCATTTGCCGTCTGCCAGGTGTCTACACGCATCTGGAATATTGCTAGACACTTGTGTCTTCTTTGGGTTCAAGATTCAAGCATCTGAGAAAAGTCTGTTTGGGAATCTTGAATTCCATATTGTTTTAGAACTCTGTACACATAGAACTACGTATACATATATATATATATGTATACGCACACATACACATAGATGTATAATTCAATTTCCAGTGCTGCCCCAATACTCCAGGTTTAAAAGTATGGATTTGAAGAATCCAAAGGCAGACAAAGAGTGCATTTTCCAAGCATCAAATTGAGGATTCGAGTATAAATGTAGTTTTATGATAAACGGCCTGAGTGTTACGTATTCAGGGGCTCATAGAACTCAGGGACTAATGTTGGACCCCGTTTGAATAATTGGGGCCTCTTTTGTTGGACAGTATTTTCCGAATTCAGGATCCTCTGGCTGTTTTGGAGTCCTCTACTATGGTGATTTGTGAACAAACGGTCGACAAACTCAAGCCTTCTTGTTTGGAATATTCAATCTTCGATCCGGGGGAACAGGGTCTGCGTACATGCTTAAACACACCGCGTTTTGCAGCATTTGTTGCCAATAAGCAATGATTATAGACACTTTACGGCTTTTGGCTTGGCTCAGTTCTTGCTTGGGTAAATTCACATGGGATTGGATAAGGAACATAACCTATTGAACTTGAAATGGATCCAGTCTCAACTGGCAATGCCAATAGTCTTTTGTCTCCAATTGTTAGTTTTCAAAATGCACAAGGAACTGCACCAGCTCAGTTTGAGCTCGAAACAGCATTTGAGAATCGGACATTTGACAAGGATGAAATCAAGTCAGCTAAGCACTACACAATGTTGATAGGAATATATAGGAATTGCTTTGCACATAGCAATGTTTTAATGGGAAAGGGACTCCTTCCCCCAAATCGATGGTTTGCCGAGTTTTCATGCAAAACAAAAGCAAACAAAGACAACTAGCAGAGCTGCTGCAATCACTTTGAAGCTGGCAAAGCGTACTTCGGGTACTACTCTTGTTCTGAGAAGTGTCACTTTTGAGCTGGAGCTGCCAAGGTGTCTGTGAACCATGTGACTTTTGAGCTGTTTAAATACGAGCTCCTTCTCACAATTGAGGCGACATGTTGTTCGATTAGAATTTGCATGGAGTTGACAAAGGACGTAAGTTCTTTTAGCTGAGCTGGAATTTTAATCTCAGAGCCTGTTTAAATCCTTTGTCTGGAAAGCCCGTCATCACACAAAGGCACCAACACCCAGGTCCATACAAGGGCCAGTAGCCTGAATGTACGTATACATATATACATGTATACATTTATACATATCTGCATGTATACGTATATACATCTATACAAATCTACATTTTTACATACACACATATGTATATATCTATATATATATATATACATATGCGCGGCAATGTGTGCAAGAATCTGCCTTGCAAGAGCGTTCCTCGTTCAAGACTGTCGTGTCAGGGTGTCTCTCTCCGACACCTTCGCCTGATTCGCTTCTTTTTCGCGCAAGCAAGGCATTGCGCAGCTGTGGAGAACAGCCCGCGCTTTTTCAACGGTATACCATCAAGGTTGGCAATCCCGCAGCGCACCCGTCAAAGTTGGCACCTGACCTTGGGAAGCTTCCCATATTTGCAGCCCTTCGGCCACTTTGTGGCAAGGTGTGGATTGAGGCATGTGGAGACATCAAGAAACGACTAATATGATTGCCACAACTGACTGAACAGCTTCCGATGCCGGTCTACTTTGTTTCTAGCAGAAGGTATTTTGTCGTTTATGAAGTTCCAAGGAATCCCCCCGTGCAAGGTAGACTGGTAGATTAGAACATGTTTGAAGCTCTTAGCGAAATCAATGGATGTGACCGAGACGATTGCACCTTGCTTTTGTCCCAGGCGACATGACCTGCGAAGTGGTTTCTCAGGTTGCCGTCTTCCATTCACATCCTAGCCAGTGTCCTATGAAGAGCCTGAAAGACAATTTCACTAGATACCTGGAGGCAGTGAATGCATTGCAAGCGGACTTTCCCGTCTTCATTTCACTTCTGTCAGAACAACACATCAGCCCATTAGACCTTGTCTGGACCTGCCTTGTTGGCTGCGTTGTGCACGCAGGAAATCATCACCAGTGAAGGACACTCTGTCTACAGACTGCTTCACCCAATGTCTTTTTGTTTATCTATTTCATTTAGTCAAATAAGAAAAAAAACCACCACTTTTTGTTTCAAACAATGCCTTAGGCAGGCGCTTAGCCCGACTTCGAATTTCGCCGCGCCAGGATGAGGCCAGGCTGGTGGCCGGCTTGAAGGACTCCATCGACCAGGGCACCAAGGAGTGCGCGGGGAGCGGGAAACGCGGCGTCCGCACGAAATGCCGCGAGTTGTGGACATCCAAACATCTTCGCCCGATGAAAGGGGGGGGGTGAGTCTTTGGAGGGGGGGAGGGGCGATTTTTTTTTTTGGGGGGTGGATGTGTGTGGTTGTGGGGTTGATGGGGTGGAGGTATTAGGAACAAGAGCGTGATTTGCGCGTTGGTACAAATCTTGTCCTGATTCATGTGCTAAGCATAATCTGGTTGGGTTACTGAAGGAAAATCACCCCGTTACTGAAAACGAAGCCACACCTCACTCATGATCATTGTGATCGCTTTGCTTGACGAATTCGGCGAGGGCGTTTCCTTGCCATTTACTTAGAGATGGGGGTGGGTAAATTTTAGCCACCAGGATATGGACCACAGGTTTTTGCCCACAGGTCTTTGCCCTTCCCATTTTGTGTACCTATTTTTGACCCACACCCAGATTTCCCTTTGACATCAGCTATCAAAAGGTGTTCTTTTTTCCCCGTATGGCCGCTGGAGGTCTAATGCCAACAGTCGAATGCCTTCTCTTAGCCTTTGCCTTCAAGGTGCTGTCGTGGTTGCCTGGGTTTTTGGCTTGTGCTGTCGTTAGGGTTTTCAGAAGCGACAAGGCAAGCTACATATCTATGGGTGTCCTTCTCGGGTTGCTTTTGTCTTTTCTGATTCAGGCGGAGATTGACGGGCTCCTGGACTATGTGGGCCGCATGCGCGCCATCGGCATCCAAAGCCGAAAGGCGGGGGCTTGAAGCCTTGGCAAGTGTAGCTGTCATGACTCAAATAGAGAGTCTTCTGGGTGTGAAATGTTTTGAGGGTTTTTCTTGTTCGGTGGTTGTGAAGGAAACAAAAGGAAAACAACCATTTTGAGAGGTCCCCTAAAAACAGACGCACCCTCTAGCACAAGCCCTTCTTTTGCATAGCAAAGCAGTCTCCCTTTTTCCGTTGTTCGCTTGAAGAGTGATAAAGAAGATGGCAGTACTCCCTCCTCAAACGCTCGCCTCTAGGGTTGGATTTAGGAACATTCAGCGCTTGGCAAGAAACCAGCCAGCGCTTTGGCTTGACCGATTTCATCAACGCTGGAAAACCTCTTGGAAGATTTCATCTTCGCATTCAAGTTGATTCATTTGGGTCGACGAGAATGCTAGCTTCGGATTGATCCGGAGGACGCTATCAGTCAGAGCTCTTAAAAGTAGCTGGTTGCAGTTTCCTTGGTGGGGAACCACCGAACATCAGTAGGGTCCTCCGCTTTTTCATCCGAGGCTTAGCATCACACGCTCATTTTCCAAGGATCAGGGAAGTTCTCAGCGCAGGTGACGAACCCCAAGGCCTTCTGGAAGTGTGGTGGCCCAGCCGAGCCGCATCAAGAGGGTGGGGGGAGCCCGAAATGGTGGTGGCATCCCGATGGTTTCCTGCAGAAGAACAAATGGGCACCAAAACACAAACCACCCAATTGCGACACAATTTTGCCACGGTTTGTCGATTTTGGGCCGTTTCGGGGCAACGGTTTTGGTATTTTTCTTGTCCCCTGGTCCCCTAGCGGTTGTGGGCAAGAAATTCCTGTCAGAGGTCTCCCTGAGCGCACTGAGCTTAAGAAGTGGCTTTCGAAGGCTCAAACGAAACCAAGAGGGAGCCCTGAAAGAAACGCACCCACGTGGCGCGTGTGTGTGTGTCTGTGTGTGTGTCTGTGTGTGTGAGGGCGTGCCGGGGTGCATGGGTAGGTGGGTGGGTGAGTGGGTGCCTGGGCGGGCGGCTCGGTGGGTGGGTGGTGGGTGGGTGCGCGTGCACGCGCGCGCGCACGCGCGCGTGCGTGGGTGCGTGCGTGCGTGCGTGCGTAGGTGCGTGGGTGCGTGCGTAGGTGCGTGGGTGCGTGGGTGCGTGGGTGCGCGGGTGGGTGGGCGGGCGGGCGGGCGGGAGCGGGTGTGTGTGCGTGTGTGTGTGTGTGTGTGTGTGTGTGTGTGTGTGTGTGTGTGTGTGTGTGTGTGTGTGTGTGTGTGTGTGTGTGTGTGTGTGTGTGTGTGTGTGTGTGTTTGTGCGTGTGTGCGTGCGTGCGTGCGTGCGTGCGTGTGTGTGTGTGTGCGGAGTGGCAGAAACCCTGCCACCAACACTTTTTCTTCAGCAGGGGGCGCAGGGAGTTTCAGCGAGTCCTGCGCCAACGAAGACGCTCGCTGTTAACTCGTGATATCCAGCCTGATCAGCTGGACGTACCTGCAATTGTGATGTTTGTGAATGTCCTTTTGGTCCCCTCCCTGAACCGCCGTTGCTTCTGTGTGTCCCTGTTAAAGTAGGTACAGGGAAGCCAAGTGCATTGCGAGCCGAAACTCATCGTACTCGAGACTTATCAGTTGTACTCGAGACTCATCAGTTGTACTCGAGACTCATCAGTTGTACTCGAATGATTAGCACCCTCCCTTGGGAGTTGAAGTGTGTGTGTGTGTGTGTGTGTGTGTGTGTGTGTGTGTGTGTGTGTGTGTGTGTGTGTGTGTGTGTGTGTGTGTGTGTGTGTGTGTGTGTGTTTGTGTGTGTGGGTGCGTGTGTGTGTGCGCGTGCGTGCGAAGACTTTGCCTTTGACGGTTCCGAGTCTCTGAGCATGCCGCCTTTCGCGCGTGGTTGCTTCAGCCGGAAATGCGATGTGCGCTCCCAGGGATGGAGAACCTGTGCCAGACATGGCCAACGGGCCAAAAGAGGTGAAGGCGAAAGGGACGGGAATGGGCCGAAAGGGCGCCACACCCCCGCTAGACGCTGTTTGATGATTTGTTTGTTGCTAAGTTTATGAGAACTTGACAGCCATGGACTGACCTTAGTGAAACCATTCTTTTTTGCACATGTGGGGGGTCATGTTGTTTATCATGTTTTCATCGCAGCTAAGTTCAAGAACTCGTTGCCAATCGCTGCTGTAGCACCAAGCAGAGCTTGCAAAGTGTGATCTTCCTCTTGTCAGGGGTGGACCTAGATCTATCGGTTTGGGGGCTGTCACACGCGCCACCAGATACTTTAGGAGTGGGAGTTTGGGCGTTGGGATGGCTCCAGGTCAGGTAGGATGCTTTGCAACAGTTTCCTCCCATTCTACCCGGAAGGCGGGGTTTTCTGGGGCCCTTTCCTGTGGGTAATTACCAAGAGCGGTCTTCCCCCTCCCTCTCCCCCCTACCCCTCTCCCCCCCTCCCTCTCCCCCCCACCCCTCCCCCCCTCCCCCCCTCCCTCTCCCCCCCACCCCTCCCCCTCTCCCCCCCTCCCTCTCCCCCCCACCCCTCCCCCTTACCCCCCCTCCCCTCCCCCTTCCCCCCTTCCCCCCCCTTCCCCCCCCTTCGCAAAAAGAAATCCGGCGCAGGCCCCGGAGCCGGCGCCGCTTCAGAAACCGGAGAAGGCCACGAAGGAGGCGCGGAGCGTCCGGAGCGTCCGGAAGAGAAGAAAAGCCAGGCGGGTTCCCTATGGGTTTGGAACCTTTGTATCGGGAATTCCTATGGGTTTCCTTTAAGGTTTGCTTTCGGCTTTCGGGCATGGGTCAAAATTCAACCACCATATGCACCGCTGGTTTAGTCCTTTCGATTTACCAAGGCCATTTGGGGCACACATTTTTGACCCACAGCCAAATGGCATGACCCCCCTGGAAAAACCATGCGGTTCCTATGGGTTTCCTTTACAAACAAATCCCCAGAAAACGGTTCCCTGGGTTTCCAATAAGGAATTTGCGGTACCCCCCAAATGGGTTGCCGCCCTGGTAGATGGGCAATAAGGACAAAACCTGCGGTCCGTTACGGGAACCACCAAAAAGGATTTGATGTTCACCTGGTAGAAGTTAACCATCCTCATTTGGGGGCAGAGTTTTGATCAACCCCCATTTGGGTGGCACGTCGAAAAACGGACCTGGACAAGCCATTTTTGCGCGTCCTCAAACCCGATTCGGGTTGACGAAGGGTAAGGGATAGTCCCAACCACGAATGGGGTGTCGCCTTTTGAATTCTGGTTCCGGGTAGACTGTCTTATTACCAGGTAGCAACTCAAGCAAGGACACCCATTTGACCTTATTTGACTGTGAATTGTTATTTTGGGACCCTTTCATGTACATCATTTTGCTGGGGATGTCCACCAACCACTTTTGTACCCCCGAACCCGTGGGGTGGTTGGCGACCCCTGGAATCGTGGTCGCCAAGATTTCGGCTCCCGGCGGAAGGTGCCAAGGGGGTTGCTGGGGATATCACCAGAGCTGATTTCGACCAGACATCGCGGAAGCCTAAGGTTGGTGTTTCGCCTTTTCGGCTTTGCGTTTTCCCAACATCGACGAAAGGCACACTTCGTCCCCAGTCTCTGCCCAGATAAACTTTGGGGTGGTTTGGGGCAGCTTTCAAGAGTTCGGGGGCTGTTGGGGATAATACCCGGCTACTTTCTTGTTTCCAGGGGGTCATCTGGAAAGACGTGCCCGCGATGAGCCCGCATTTTGGATACGCCCTCGTCAGGGCTTCAGGCAAGCTGCAGATTCTGCGCGATCATAAAATTTGGTTTGTACTTTAGAGAGGAAAGGCGGGGGGCTCCTTCACTTTTTTGGGGAGCCCCACGGTAATTGTCGACATTGCTGCAATGCCAGGCCAAATCAGATGCCAGCACAGAACTGGAAGACCGGAGTGCCCTGGCTGCCTGTGTCTGTCGGTCTTGCGGGGGCGGGCCGTTTCGTTGGTTGGCTGGCCGGCTGGCTGACTGGCTTGGTGTCGTTGGTTTGGCAGTTTTTAGTTTGTTTTGGATTGGCCTGGTGGCGGGTCTTATTTATGTTCGGATCGGTTTGTTGGTGGTTTGTTGGAATTGGCTTGAACAGTGTTTTTGTTGGAATTGCTTGGGTTTGTTGGGTTGGCTTGGTTGCTGGTTTGCCTGGCCAAATCTTGGCTTGGATTGGGTTGGTTGGCTGTAGAAAGTACGAAGTTCCGAGGGCACGTCATCGGAGTTTCTTTGACCGTAGACCGAGCCGATCTGTTATTGGCACCCTTGGACTCAGCCCCGGCAATTCAGCCTGCCTCTACTTGGCGGTTTGGATTGGTGGTCCGGGATTTGAACCCCTGGTCCTGTAGACGGTAAATGGGAAGCCTTCCAGCTTTCATGGCGTGTTCCGTTGGGAAAGCAAGAAGCTTGGCCTCCACTGCAAGAGCTGCCCTCCTAGAGAAGCCACCTATGAAGTATGAAGTACAGTTTCAATTCTTCTCGCACGGTCACCAAAGGTGTTGGATCAATCCGTCGATTGCATCAACTTCCTTCCAATTGGTGGTTTGGTGGTTCAGGAGGAAATCGTAAATCCCATTGACAGGCTTGTCATTGCCCCTATGGAGCCATGTGTTTGAAGCGGGGTCATTTGCCAACTGGTTCTCTTTGCCAATGAGAAGGCTGCACAATGCTTCAAGAGGACATGCATGCAAAAGTCCCACGATGATTTTCACCTCTGGTCGACAAAAGGTGTCCCAGAGAGAGATAGAGAGAGAGAGAGAGAAAAAGATAGTCCTTCATTATTTTTGGAGAACACCCCTATTCATCAGGTCGATTCCTCAGCCGTCGACTTTTGTCGATGGACCTTTTCCGGGGAGCTCAGTGCAGTTTACAACATTCGTGAGCACTTCTCGAAGTGAAGCTCGTGAAGTCCACTCGTCTCCAAAGGAGGTTTCGCTTCTGGGTTGGAAGTTTCTGACCATGCAGTAGTCTATAGCCCATTTGAGAAGGAGAGGTGTAGACTCACTTTTTCCTTTCATCAAAACGGGGACGACCCCTAATCTTCCGCACGTTTTGGACGTCCGCCACGGGAGTTGATGAGAAACTGAACACGTCATTGTTGGTCTATTGCTAGTTTAGGCATGGGGCCACCCAAATTCCTTGCAAACCAAAAGCGGTTAAAACCCAATTTTCCCACCTGCCTGACTCGAGGCGAAGCCTCTTCCGCAACCATCACTGAAGGAGGCCGCATGGGCCGGACATGGACCGTCGGACCCATATGTGCATGTTTTTTTTTTGGGCGGGGGGAACCCTGTTCTGAGTTGGTTTCAAGAGAGCCAAAAGGAAGCAACACATGTTTTGGGCTCCATCCATTTTGACACATACCCTTTGCAGTTTTCCGGTGAAGTGCAGTTTCGCATTGGACCCAATGGGTTTTGGTTGACCTCATTTTGATCAGGACAGGAATGCGCAGATTGTGTTGCTCCTGCTTTGCGGCCCATCATGCTAGAGGACATCTGGAACACGACACCAAGTCAAAGTCCCAGCGACATTTTTGTCTAAACATTCGGGAGCACTCCACGACGCATTTTCCATTCTACCAGACGTGTTTTGATGAGTTTTACTTGCAGGGAACAAACGGGATAAAGCTAAACTCTCTGGGATGTGTTTGACTGGTTCATGGAGACCTCACTTGTGAACTCCGGAAACTGCTCGCTATGAGCATGGCTTTCTCCATTGCTCTCTGCACGGCTCGTCCTCTTTCGGAGTTGTCCGTTAAAAGGGAGGGGCTTTAAAGGGACACCCAAAGGACAACCTCATTTTTTTGGGGCGGGCAGGGGTCCAAGCTTGAAACAACAAAAAAAAACACATACATGAACCAACTGGAGGCCTTTTCGCGGTCACCGGATACGCCCGATAGTTTTTGCCGCCCAGGGACGGCCGCCGTGCCCGGCTCTCAGGGGAAAGAGTTACTTGGTGGCGTTGCGTCGTTGCGTGCCGGTGCAGCCACTTTGTCTCGTTTATTTACACGCTGACGCGACACAGCCGGCCACCGGGCACCTTGACCTGGCCGTTCTGTCACTTCCCTTTCCGTTAATTCCGATCAGTTCCCGAGATTTGAACCTCACTTCCTTTGCGCGTGTTTCCTGCATCTTCGACAGTTTCGCCGTGTCAGTCGCAGTCCTCCCCTCTGTTCTTTTCAGTTTCCGTGACTTCAGCCCGCCTCCCATTCCACGTCAGTTTCCTGCACATCCCTTCATTTCGCAGTTGCTCTTCGTTTTCCATAATTTCCACAAGTTGTTTTCGTTTCCTTCTTCGGTTCCCCTCGTCTGACCTTGCATTTGGCTGCATTTTGGCTTCTCTCCAGTGCCCCCCTCAAATTCGTGCAATTCCTTTGATGTCCATTTCGTGGACTTCCAGTCACGCCTGCTTCCAATTTTCCGCCCCTTGTTTCGCATCGCCAGCATGCATAGCATCATCCGCATCATCCGGAATGATGCTGGCAATGCTGGGGGTGTAGTCCGGTATTAGGCACCCCCTAAAAATACTCGTTTTTGGACTCGTTTTTGGACGCTGCGGGGAGATGCTACAAAAATCCTCGAAAATCGCCTAAACCAATCCGCAAATCCTTCGCCCCTTATAAGGAAGGGCCCAGCATAAAACGTATGCGCATGTTCTGCGCATGTTCTGCGCATGTTCTGCGCATGTTCTGCGCATGGTCGGCGGCATGGGGCGCGCGGCCTTATACCTGAAGGTAAGCCCTACCGGGCTTTGGCCTGCGGCCCGATCACGTCCTGTGGCCGGATTTAAGGGCTGCCGCCCAGTGCCGCCGACCCCCGGATTTAGTTGTGGTTTTCGAGCAAAAGAAAACAGTGCCCTTGGTTTTGGTTTCTTTGGTTTCTTTTGGGTGAAATGTTAAATTTTCGCCCCGGTCAAATTTTGGTCTTGTTTTTTGGTTTCACTGTAAACTTCAACCCTGCGTACTTGAGTCATGATCAGACCCCACCCCCTGGATGATGATGGACGACGTCGATGATAATTATCATCGTAGAATCCTCTGCATTGCCAATGCTGTCTAACGTTACTTTTGAAATGCATATAAGAACAAGAAAGAGATGATGATGACCATCAGGATGGTGATGAGAAGAGTGATGATGATGATGATGATGATGACGACCATCATCATGATGATGATGAGGAAGATCCTGATGATGACTGTGATGATAACTATCATCGTAGCATCCCTTGCATCACCAGTGCTACCCTCATCGTAGCATCCTTTGCATTGCCAATGCTGTCTAACGTTACTTTTGAAATGCATATAAGAACAAGAAAGAGATGATGATGGCCATCAGGATGGTGATGAGAAGAGTGTGAGGACTGTGATGATAACTATCATCGTAGCATCCCTTGCATCACCAGTGCTCCCTAATGAGAGATGATGATGACCGTGATGACAATGATGATAAGGATGAGGCCTGCGATGAAAACTCATCGTAGCATCCTTTACATTGCCAATGCTGTCTAACGTTACTTTTGAAATGCATATAAGTGAGAAGAGTGATGATGATGATGATGACCGTGATGATAATGATAATAAGGATGAGGACTGTGATGATAATTATCATCATCCTGACGGTCATCATCATCTCTTTCTTGTTCTTATATGCATTTCAAAAGTAACTTGGCAATGCAGAGGATGCTACGATGATAGTTATCATCACAGTCCTCACCCTTATCATCATCATCTCTTATTAGCCGGCACTGGATGCTACGATGATAGTTATCATCACAGTCCTCATCACACTATCATGATGATGGTCGTCATCATCATCATCACTCTTCTCATCAAGCATCTCTTTCTTGTTCATATATGCGTTTCAAAAGTAACGTTAGACAGCATTGGCAATGCAAAGGATGCTACGATCGGAGTTTTCATCACAGGCCTCATCCTTATCATCATTGTCATCACGGTCATCATCATCTCTCATTAGGGAGCACTGGTGATGCAAGGGATGCTACGATGATAGTTATCATCACAGTCATCATCAGGATCTTCCTCATCATCATCATGATGATGGTCGTCATCATCATCTCTCATTAGGGAGCACTGGTGATGCAAAGGATGCTACGCTGATAGTTATCATCACAGTCCTCATCCTTATCATCATTGTCATCACGGTCATCATCATCTCTTATCAGGCAGCACTGGTGATGCAAAGGATGCTACGATGATAGTTATCATCACAGTCATCAGGATCTTCCTCATCATCATCATGATGATGGTCGTCATCATCATCATCATCACTCAGGCATCCTCTGCATTGCCAATGCTGTCTAACGTTACTTTTGAAATGCATATAAGAACAAGAAAGAGATGATGACGACCATCAGTCATCATCAGGATCTTCCTCATCATCATCATGATGATGGTCGTCATCATCATCATCACTCATCCTGTGATGATAACTATCATCGTAGCATCCCTTGCATCACCAGTGCTCCCTAATGAGAGATGATGATAAGGATGAGGACTGTGATGATAACTATCATCGTAGCATCCTCGGCATCACCAGTGCCGGCTAATGAGAGATGATGATGACCGTGATGATAATGATGATAAGGATGAGGACTGTGATGATAACTATCATTGCAGCTTCCTCGGCATCACCAGATGATGACCATGATGATAAGGATGAGGGCTGTGATGATAACTATCATCGTAGCATCCTCTGCATTGCCAATGCTATCTTTACTTTTGAAATGCATAGAAGAACAAAAAAGAGATGATGATGACCATCATGATGAAGAGTGATGATGATGATGATCAGATGCAGCATCGCTCATGATGATCATGATGATCCTGATGATCATCACTACGCATCTCCAGCATCACCAGCAGTTACCGTGATGATATCCTGATGACAATCATCACTATGCATCCCCTGCATGCAGCAGCTGTCATATCAATCATGACTAAAATGCATCACTGCATTCCAAGCCGGGTTGAACGGCAAGCTTGAAACGTAGAATGCTGATGATCCGGATGCTGCGGCTAGTAAGAGATGATGATGATGACCATGATGATAATGATGATAAGGATGAGGACTGTGATGATAACTATCATCGTAGCATCCTCTGCATTGCCAATGCATCTAACGTTACTTTTGAAATGCATATAAGAACAAGAAAGAGATGATGATGACCATCATGATGATGATGAGAAGAGTGATGATGATGATCAGATGCAGCATTGCTCATGATGATCATGATGATCCTGATGATTATCACTACGCATCTCCAGCATCACCAGCAGTTACCGTGATGATATCCTGATGACAATCATCACTATGCATCCCCTGCATGAGCAGCAGCTGTCATAACAATCATGACTAAAATGCATCACTGCATTCCAAGCCGGGTTGAACGGCAAGCTTGAAACGTAGAATGCTGATGACCCGGATGCTGCGAACCCATCACCCAACATCAGTGGTGCTGATAAACATCACGAAGACAAGGACGAATACAAGCCCTTCCCATGCGCCTCCCCTTTGGAGAAAGGGGTCGGCGGACATTCTGCTTGCTCGTTGCCGGAACAGACCCTTTTTCCTCACCTTTTTGGAGTCAACATGCTCTTTTGGACTTCGTTTTTTTTGTGCGTGTGACTGGGACTCTGCCAAGCACTGTCCGGTTGTCTCAGGCAGGGAGTCTTTTAAGGGGACGAAGGGAGATTCCGAACAACTTTCGGGTCATATTTTGACACGCCCCCAGATTCTCTCACGAATGAGAGAACATGTGCGCCAGGCAAAACAAGGCAAGAACATAAAGCTGGGAAGCTGTTTTTGGCTCTCTTTGGACAAATTTGGGCGTGCCTCTGAGAGAGTACTTGCAGGTGTGCGAGAGATGCAGGGAATGTGGGAATGACCCCGATAACCATCTTTTTCTTACGGTTCCACCCCTGAGTCATTCCCTACTGAGCACCAGCAAGATTAAACAAAGCAGGGGATTATCCCGACCCATTTCAGCTGCAACGTCCTTTGGCTTCGGATCCTTTCCAGAAAACGCCGGAGCGAGCCGGAAACGGCCCCGGCTATTTGAGAAAGGAATGCTTGAAAGGCATGGGTTCAAGGAATCACCTTGGGGAAGTTCCCATCCGTGGACCCCTCTGAACACGTGAACATTTTACCAGGGAACCACCTCAAAAGCGGCTGCTGGACATGAATCCCCACCGAAATGATGTCCACGAAAGGGTATTCAAGTAAAATCCATCGCCATATAGGTTATCAATTAAGGGGTCTAAGTCTTAAAGTGTGTAAGTAGGATTTTTACTTAAGGGTCTTTGTGTAATTTTACCCAGATGAAGTTTGAGGGTCTAAGAAGAAGAGGTAAGCAAGGTTCAGCTTTAGAGCTCTCAGCCAGGCCGGAGCCGAGGGCGCCCAGCGAGGGCGCGGGCCCCGGTACGCCATGCGTCCGAAAGTTTCGACTCGCTGCATTTTGCTGCTTGGATGTTGGGACTTCAACTTCTGGCCAACTCATGGGGTTTTCCGCATCAAAACACTAAAAGTTAAGCTTTTAGCAGGGGAGCAGAAAGCAACCGAGGTTTCATTTCGCTTCCGAGGGAAGGTTCATAGAAAAAAACAAGGAAGACGCACTCGCCACGTTTCATCTCATCTTTTTGGATTGGCTAGCAACCCTGCCAATCACTCAGCTTTCAATATTCAGAGCGGCAACCGCCTCCAAGATGCATTCACACCCAAGTTGTGCGTGAGACTGCGATGGCTGCCCTAAATGTTGCAAGGAAACCAGGGAGCCAATTCTCTGATTTTCCGGGACTTCCCATGCCCTCCACTTCGCACCAGTTGGTAGGCGGCTTCTTCCAGCTGAAGAGCGTCATGGCCATCCCCCAGAATGGCGTTTGCTGGTTTGTTTGGCTCCAAATGGATGGGCTTGTTTGCCAACCGCCGCTTGGTGTCCCTTTTGCCGTCATGTGTCCTTCCGCGAGACACACATGGCTGTGGGTGAACACCAATGGTACCATTTTGGGGTAGGTGCACCACCCATTTTAGAACCTATTTTAGTGGGGATTGGGATGTTCACTGGGGGTACGATGTTTCTTTCTTTTCTTTTTAAGGGGACCTCCAAAACGGTGGATTTCCTCTTGGTATCACTTTAGAACCACCAAACACGGGGTACCCTTAAGACAAGGTGACACCTTGTCTGGCCACATGACATTCGACTCGAAGGGTTCCTTGGTCAATTTCCTTTCGGTGAATTGGCTGTGCATCTGGGGGAACGCCTCGAAAGTAGTTGGACAGAAGTGTACATGTACATCATGCCCGCCAAACGGTCTAAACAACTTGCCCAAGCAGAATGGACGAACCATGGAGAGCTCAACATGGCTGGTGAGTTGATGCAGCGCCACGTCTGCTGGTTGTGTTCATGCGCTGGATGCCAAGGGCATCACAGCTTTCTGTTTGAAGTGGCTACAAGTCTCGGCCCGAGGCCGGCCGAGCCGCGAGAGGCCGGGATGTTACCCCGTTTTTGGTGGTAAAGGAACACTCATGGGGGTTCCAAAGTCTAAAAGAAGACACACCCAAGAGTCAGCTGAGTTGGCCTCAAGGCGAAACCCCTCAGCTCGGGGCGATTGGGGTCGATTCAAAACGGGACTTCAGGCATGTCGCCCAAGTTCTGGTTGCAAACTCGCAACTGCTGCTAGAGTTGCTAGACTTGTGTCACGACGGGGTGGCGGGGGTGGCTCGGCTGTTCGCTGTTCTGGGTTTTAGTATATAATGGGCTGTGGCCCGTTTTGTACCAATTTGTTCTGCAGATAGCACACAGAGTCTTAGCCTCCTTTCCGGACTTCGGGTTTACAAGAAGCGCTCTGCCATTTTGCACGTAAGTTTTGCACCAAAGGGCCTATTCTTAGGTTACAACTGGTCGGCCGACTGTACATACTCCGGTTATTAACTCCGGTTATTCCCTCCCCCCCCCCCGGAGTTCGGTGACTTTGGAGTTGGACAACTCAACGACTCAGCGCGATGATTCTCAGATCTGGGGTTTGGGCTTGCGTGTCATTCAGAGCAGAGATTGGAGCATGATGTTCGGCATTCTGTGGGATAATTCGGCATGCATGTGCTCATGTGTGGTGTGTGTGTGTGTCTCCAAGTGCGTGTGAGTGTGCGTGTGCGTGTGTGTGTGTGTGTGTGTGTGTGTGTGTGGGGCGCGGTATCGTTTTGGTCCTAGTTCTTCGGTCGGTCTACACCGGTCCCGGAAACATGTATGATTTTCAGACGCAGCCGCTGGCTCATGAAGTTGAGTTTGAGTTGAGTCGAGTCAAGTTGAGTTGATTTGAGTGAAAATAATTCACCCAGTGTTTGTATCTATGCCCAAAATAATTAAGCGAAAACTACGGCCAAAATGATCCAGCAACTACGACCCACATGAGTGGGGGCGGGCTGAAAGCTTCAAAAATGGCCCCAAAACTGACTATCACCAAAATGACTCAGCTGCGACCAAAATGAGAGGGCTACCTGTGTGTGTGTGTGTGTGTTTCTGTGTGTGTTTCTGTGTGTGTTTCTGTGTGTGTTTCTGTGTGTGTGTGTGTTCTGTGTGTGTTTCTGTGTGTGTTTCTGTGTGTGTTTCTGTGTGTGTTTCTGTTCGTGTTTCTGTGTGTGTTTCTGTGTGTTCTTCTGTGTGTGTTTCTGTGTGTGTTTCTGTGTGTGCTTCTGTGTGTGTTTCTGTGTGTGTTTCTGTGTGTGTTTCTGTGTGTGTTTCTGTGTGTGTTTCTGTGTGTGTGTGACTCATGGACTCATGCGAGTGTGTGTTTGTTTGTGTGAGTGTGAGAGTGTGTTTGGCTTTGAGACTGTTCTCGATAGGACAGAATGTTGCACAGCCTTGTAAGCGATATTTGAAGCAATGCGCTCACAAAAGCATAAAACCTTTCTGCAATCTCTTCGCACGATCCGAATTCTATTAGCATTTGGGGCCGTCGTGCGGTCAAGTCGCGTTGGATTTCTATCAGCGATTTGACAAACGATGGTCTCGAATGAGAGCTTCCGAAATTCTGAGATGGTACTCGGAGGACTTGTTTTCTGACATCCGCAGAGTTTCGAATACATTTCATCGCACATTGCGCCCTGTCAGCAGAAACGGAAAGGTTGAAGCTCTGATGTGGTGTCTGGAAAATGCGACACCCAAGTATTGCTTCGCATCTCTCAAACTAGAGCGTAGTCCACAGCTTGCCACATGTTGGTTTCCAAGTCGTTCCGCAAGCGTTGAAAATTATGACCCCGTAAGTCAACATCGGCCCCACTCCAAATACTCACTTTGTTCAAGGTATGATGTCAACCTCTGACTAAAACAGGACGTATGTTCCATGGGAAAACTAGGCTTTGCAAGGTATACCTGTAAAGAAAGCGGGTACTTGGAGTAGACGATCAGGAGGTAGTTTTCGGAACTTTATGTTTTGGCCTTCGGACCCAAGTCTCAGGGCTGTCCCACCCAGTTGAGAAGGCAGGTGTTTTGAGACCCGAGTACAGACTCCAGACCAGCGACCAATACACAGATGCGGGTTGGTTGCCATGAGGAAAGCGCTTTCAGTTGCTTCGCAATTTGACCCTAAGGGTGGTCTTCCAACCAGGGTCATGCTGCGGCTTGTTGCGCTTGTTGTCTGGGAGTTGCGAACGCGACCATTCAATACGTGTATCATGCAGCTGCTTGCACTGCTGCATCGCCATTTTTGTTTGCAACTCCCTTGACTGGGCACTCAGATTCTTGTTTCGCCAGTTTGGCAGGGAGGCCCTTGGAAAACCAAAACCACTGAGCCTAGTCACTTTTTTAACCGAGCTGGGACCATGCTCGGGACGTGCAACTCAAATCAGTTTGACTTTTTTGGAGGAAGAGGAGTGGCCACCAGGTCCCCATTCTTGAGACTTCGGTTTCAGAGGGGACACCAAATGGACCTGGAAAGGGACCAACTTGGGGTAACCAGGCTGCAGAGCTGGAAGCCTAGGCGCAGTGGGAGATTGGGAGACTGCGACTTGCGGGGTACTTGGCATGTGGTAAGTTTGTCTACCCCTTTAGTCGGCTTGCATTGCATAAGTGAGTTTTAAGCGTCACCAAACACTTGTGTCTCTTCGCGAGCAGATTGCCGTCCTTTTTGCTCAGTAGTTGTCCCTTTAAGATCAGGTACCCAAACAGGGTGCCCTTGTTTTTTTTTTGGCACTGGAGGTGTGTGGAATTGACGAAACCGGCGCATTCCAAATGAGGCATTTGAGAATCATCGACGGAACAGAGCCTTGATTGCTCAACTGAAACGGCGCGTCCCCTTTAAAAGGACATGTCGGATCTGATAAGGGGGAACACCCCCCGTTTTGTTTCGGCCGGTTCATTCACCCGGGGACAGCAGCTCCAGACGCAAGGTCCGATTCGTACTACCTCCGCGCCTTGGGAGACTAAGTTTCTTTTGGACGAATGTAGGCTTTGACTTCACAACTTAGAGTATCTGGAGAAACTTGCCCTCGAACCCACCATAGGCGCCGCAGGCAATCTTTGAGCTTACGACGGTAACTTTCCAATCCATGTCCTATGATCCCTGCTTGATGGTAATGTTGTCTAAAAACAACCATTTGTAATTCGTTGCTCAGGCCGTCTTTTAATGAGTCTTCGCCCGACCTTCAGATCACTCACAAATGCCTTCAAGTACTCCAAACTCACAAACTCTTCGAACGCGCAGCCTCAATCCAGCCTTCAATCGCTTACAAGGCCCGAGGCTTCATGGATCCACGTGTCAAAGGAAGTCTGATGAGATGTTTCAGGCCTAGCAGGGCCTGCACAAAACTCCTAAGGGGTTTGGTCACACAAAAGTTCGTGCTTTGGATTGGTTTGGATGGGGGAAACAGTTTCGATTGGGAACCGGGTTTCCGTCCTCGACAAGATTCCAATCCCACCACAAAGGCACATCAATTTGCTGGGCATTGGTACCAATCATAGGCATTCGTGAACGTGCCAGGGAGAAGCAGTCCTTCGGCGAGCGGCAGTCGTTCAGCGAGCGGCAGTCCTTCGGCGAGCGGCAGTCCTTCGTCGAGCGGCAGTCCTTCGGCGAGCGGCAGCAGCAGTCCTTCGTCGAGCGGCAGTCCTTCGGCGAGCGGCAGCAGCAGTCCTTCGTCGAGCGGCAGTCCTTCGGCGAGCGGCAGTCCTTCGGCGAGCGGCAGTCCTTCGGCGAGCGGCAGCAGCAGTCCTTCGGCGAGCAGCAGTCCTTCGGCGAGCAGCAGTCCTTCGGCGAGCAGCAGTCCTTCGGCGAGCAGCAGTCCTTCGGCGAGCGGGGGTCTTTTGACCAAGGCCTGCCTTTTTTGGACATGCCGGGCGGGAGATTGGCTTCGCAACATTTTCTGGCCCCCAGGTCGTTGACGATTGGACGAGGCCATGGCCTTCTTGTGGGCTATGGCTTGCCACTTCTCAAAAACAGATGGGCCTGCAGTTACAAAGTTTGGCCTTTTGTTTCCAGGTTCGGGTTGGACCTATTTTTGCCTCCTGGCTCCTTGTTTTTTGTTTTTGGGAGTGCCCCCTTTCCGGGAAGCCGGCAGTGTGGGGCTGCGAACAGGGCTTTATCATTCTAAGAATCTTTGAAGATGTTTTGCCAGGTTTAGACACCATTTGCCTGCCATGACTCGAAGACTTTTCAAACAATCACCATGTTGTTTTTTGGAGGCCAGCAGTTTTACTTATTTGCCAGGAACTTGTGTTTCCCAGTAGAAGTGGGTTTGGTCAGCTCTCTGATTGTAGGCGAGCCTGAAGAATCAAATCGATGCAGAGGAGTCGAGCCAAGCTTCCCGGGCATAGGCTGCACTGCAGAAAGAGCAGTGCCTTACCCATGTAGGTCAGCTGCTTGTTGGTTGGAAATCATGCCAATGTAAAGGAGTGTAGGATTGCCATTCATGGCTCGCGCGCTCGCACGTCCAGTGTGTAGACCAGGCAACGACTACAGCAGTGCCCACCGTGCAGGCCCACGAAAGCCCAGGCGTGGCGAGCGTGAGCGGGACATGGGGAGGTGCTAATGAGAGGAAGGACTTGGGACCGCGACCAACTTTTAGCCTTGGCAGATGGTGTCGTGTTCATGGGTGTTTTGACTGGCCATGGATTGGCACTTTGCCCTCGTACTGAAGCCTTCGCAGAAGCGGACTGGGAGAGTCGCCAGCTGGAACCAAGAGCTATCTGAACTGCAGCCATCCCGCTATCTCCGCTTGGGTTGATTTCAATCATCACAGCATGCTGAACGTATGGAGTGCTATGCCGCTTCAAGGTGCCGGCCTAACATTTCAGATTTCCTCTATTCCGGGCTTATGAGAACCCCTTGATCAGGTTGATGAAATCCGGGAACATTCTTCCTAGGGTCGGTCAGCCCTGGAGAAATCAACAATTGTTTCTGCTCCAATTCTTTGTGTCTCCGTTGGTATTTTCTGACATACAACCCGGCGTAGTAGCGGATTGCTGTTTGGACACGGATATGGGTATGTGTCGTAAAGTAGTCGAACCCCAAAAATGGCCTCGGTTTCCCATCTTGGTTTCCCTGTAAACCAACCCCCCCCCAAAAAAAATACTCAAGTCGGTTTCCCTTCAACCCCCCCCCCCAAAAGAGAAGAAAGAAGCTCCTCTCAAGCTGTTCTGAAAAGGTTCCTGGGAGGGCCTCAGGAAGTGAACCAGGGTGATTTGCTAGGCAGTTCCGATCAAGCAACTTGCTGCGAGAGATGCAGGGAAGGAGAATTGGAGTCTGACCCCGATTTACACCATCCCACTGGTTTCCTTGAAGGGGAGCCCTGGGTTCATTCCCTCATTCCCGACTCGCACCAGCAAGACAAAAGCAGACGGGTGACCATTGGAATTGCGCCGTCATTGCGCCAGGGCTTGGGAAGGTGCAAGCCTTAGCTTCGGATCGAATGAACATTTCGGGGCCGTTTCCTGGTTTTAACCATCGGAGGGGCGGTCACGTCCTTGTGCCCCACGTGTGTTTTTCTTCTTCAGCTTTGGCCTTGCTTTTGCTTGACTTTCTGCCTCCCAAATTGCCCAAAGACTGCTGGATATGTTGACTGAACCTCAGATGAGGCTCCAAGTCCACTAGCTTGGCACTGACGGAGTCGCAGGAGCAAGCACACAGGCAAAGTCCTCAGTTTTTGAACCTCGACCACGCGAATCTCCGCCGAGGGTCGCGCATGTTAAAAATCGTAAAAAGCCCTCAGTTTTTGAACCTCGACCACGCGAATCTCCGCAGAGGGTCGCGCATGTTAAAAATCGTAAAAAGCCCTCAGTTTTTTGAACCTCGACCACGCGAATCTCCGCAGAGGGTCGAGCGCGCATGTTAAAAATCGTGAAAAGTCCTCAGTTTTTCAACCTCGACCACGCGAATCTCCGCAGAGCGTCGCGCGCGGCTTGCAGAAATCGAAAAAAGTCCTCAGGTTTTGAACCTCGACCACGCGAATCTCCGCAGAGGGTCGCGCGCGCACCGCAGAAATCGTAAAAAGTCCTCAGTGTTTAACATCGACCACGCGGATCCCCGCAGAGGGTCGCAATCCCGAGCGATGATCAAACTCCCGCCCCGGCGCCTTAGAAACCTGAACTAACTTACATAGCTGCTTACGCCGAAGCTCTAGGCAAGCTCTACCTAACCTTGGCTCTGTGCCACTTGGCTCTGTGCCACTTGGCTCTGTGCCACTTGGCTCTGTGCCACTTGGCTCTGTGCCACTTGGCTCTGCGCCACTTGGCTCTGTGCCACTTGGCTCTGTGCCACTTGGCTCTGTTGGCTCTGTGCCACTTGGCTCTGTGCCACTTGGCTCTGTGCCACTTGGCTCACTTGGCTCTCTGTGCCACTTGGCTCTGTGCCAACTTGGCTCTGTGCCACTTGGCTCACTTGGCTCACTTGGCTCACTTGGCTCTGTGGCTCACTTGGCTCTGTGGCTCACTTGGCTCTGTGCTCACTTGGCTCTATGTGCTCTATGTAACTTGGCTCTATGTAACTTGGCTCTATGTAACTTGGCTCTATGTAACTTGGCTCTATGTAACTTGGCTCTATGTAACTTGGCTCTATGTAACTTGTAACTTGGCTTGGCTCTATGTAACTTGGCTCTATGTAACTTGGCTCTATGTAACTTGGCTCTATGTAACTTGGCTCTATGTAACTTGGCTCTATGTAACTTGGCTCTATGTAACTTGGCTCTATGTAACTTGGATCTGTGCAACTTGGCTCTGTGCAACTTGGCTCTGTGTAACTTGTCCAAGAGCTCCGCACGGAAGAACCCTTCGCGATGCTTTCAGGAATGATAAATGCACCTGGAATAAAGACAGGCACCCGCCACCCGCGCAAAAAAAATCCCCCCCAAAAAACAAGAAAGAGAGAAAGGAGAGGAGAGATAGCCAAGCCAACACCTGGTCCTTGGATCTTTGGTACCTTGTTCCTTAAATCCAAAACTGTCAGCTTTCCCAAGCCCATGTTTTCTTACATGTCTCTTGTTTAAAACCTGCCCACAATCAAACCCACAAAAGGGGGTAGTACTCCAGCCCCCAACTTGACATTCTTTCCGGGGCCCCCGAAATAAAGTCTTGTTGCCTGGCCACCCCAAGAAAAACAAAAGCAAGCTCCAGCAATACTAAATCAAATGGAAACTCAAGTCTACCGATACTAAATCAAATGGAAACTCAAGTCTACCGATACTAAATCAATTGGAAACTCAGTTCCCAGTTCCAAATCTCAAAAGGAAGCTCCAGCAATACTAAATCAAATGGAAACCCAGTTCCAAATCTGAAAAGGAAGCTCCAGCAATACTAAATCAAATGGAAACTCAAGTCTACCGATGCTAAAACAAATAGAAACTCAGTTCCAAATCTCAAAAAGTAAGCTCCAGCAATACTAAATCAAATGGAAACCCAGTTCCAAATCTGAAAAGGAAGCTCCAGCAATACTAAAGCAAATGGAAACGCAAGTCTACCGATACTAAATCAAATGGAAACCCAGTTCCAAATCTGAAAAGGAAGCTCCAGCAATACTAAATCAAATGGAAACCCAGTTCCAAACCTGAAAAGGAAGCTCCAGCAATATTAAATCAAATGGAAACTCAAGTCTACCGATACTAAATCAAATGGAAACTCAGTTCCAAATCTCAAAAGGAAGCTCCAGCAATACTAAATCAAATGGAAACTCAAGTCTACCGATACTAAATCAAATGGAAACTCAGTTCCAAATCTCAAAAGGAAGCTCCAGCAATACTAAATCAAATGGAAACCGAGTTCCAAATCTGAAAAGGAAGCTCCAGCAATACTAAATCAAATGGAAACTCAAGTCTACCGATACTAAGTCAAATGGAAACTCAGTTCCAAATCTCAAAAGGAAGCTCCAGCAATACTAAATCAAATGGAAACCCAGTTCCAAATCTGAAAAGGAAGCTCCAGAAATTTTAAATCAAATGGAAACTCAAGTCTACCGATCAGAGATGTGGGTATGGGTCAAACTTTTATCAGGGGACGGCAGGTTGTAGTCTTTGTTTCCATGTACGCGAGTTCCATTTTTGGTACCTACTTTTGACCCACACCCATGTGTTCGTCCGAAGGGAAAGACATCTCAGCGTGGTGTTCCTACTAGCACATCCTGCAGGCTATCCCCTTCTGCGGGAACCACAGCCACTGACGCCAAGGGGGCATCACACGCATGCTTTCCCTGGCACCGAGAAAGAAAGAAAGACAGATATCGATAGATAGATAGCAAGCCCGTACGCACGCAAGCAAGCAGGCGAGAAAGGAAGCAAGGAAGCAGGCAAGGCAGCAGGCAAACAAGCAAGGAAGCACGCAAGCATGCAACCAAGGGGGCAAGGAGGCAAGCAAGCAAGTGAGCGAGCGAGCGAGCCAGCAAGCAAGCAAGCAAGCAAGCAAGCAAGCAAGCAAGCAAGCCAACAAGCGAGGCAGGAAGGGAGGGAGGGAGGGAGGGAGGGAGGGAGGAAGGAAGGAAGGAAGGAAGCAAGGAAGGAAGCAAGGAAGGAAGCAAGGAGGGAGGGAGGGAGGGAAGGAAGGAAGAAAGGAGTGAAGGAAGGAAGGAAGGAAAGGAAAGGAAAGGAAAGGAAAGGAAAGGAAAGGAAAGGAAAGGAAAGGAAAGGAAAGGAAAGGAAAGGAAAGGAAAGGAAAGGGAAGGAAGGAAGGAAGGAAGCAAGGAAGGAAGCAAGGAGGGAGGGAGGGAGGGAAGGAAGGAAGAAAGGAGTGAAGGAAGGAAGGAAGGAAGGAAGGAAAGGAAAGGAAAGGAAAGGAAAGGAAAGGAAAGGGAAGGAAGGAAGGAAGGAAGGAAAGGAAAGGAAAGGAAAGGAAAGGAACGGAAAGGAAAGGGAAGGAAGGAAGGAAGGAAGGAAGGAAGGAAGGAAAGGAAGCAAGAACATACGCGATCGAACAAGCGAGCAAGCAAGCGAGCGAGCGAGCGAGCGAGCATGCCAGCAAGCGAGCAAGCGAGAAAGCGAGGAAGGACGGAGGCAAGGAAGCAATTAATGAAGCAAACGCGTACGCACGAAAGCGGCCAAGGAAGCAAGCAAGCAAACAAGCAAGCAAGCAAGCAAGCAAGCAAGGGAGGGAGGGAGGGAGGCAGGCAGGGAGGGAGGGAGGGAGGGAGGAAGCAGGCAGGCAAGCAAGCAAGCAAGCGACCTTACTTGTTCGTTTCGGTTTTGTCTCCCGCTCTGTCAGTCTGTTTCTCTCCTGTCTTTCTGCCTCTCTTTCCCCTGTTTTCCCGTCTCTCTACTTAAGTCTCTCTCCCTCTCTTTCCCTTCGTTTCTTTGCCTTGAACTTTCTTTCTGTTGTGCTCTCTCTTTTTCTCAGCTTTCTGGCTCTCCATCTCTACGTGCCTGTGCCTTTCTCTTCCTCTCCCTGTTTCTCTCTACTTCCATCCGCCCTAGCCTGCATCTTTGCACACTTCTTACCCTAATCTGTCTCTCTGTCTCTCTCTCTCTCTCTCTCTCTCGCTCTCTCCCTCTCTCTCTCTCTCTCTCTGTCTCTTTTGGTGTTCCTTCTTCAATTTTTCTGTGCTTCTCTTGTCTGGCGGGGCTTTATCTAGCCACTTCTCTTTCTCTTCCACCCTAAGCTCTCTCTTTGCCTGTCTCCTCGGCTCTTCTCCCTTTACCTTTCTCTTCAGCTTTCTCTTTGCGTCTCTCTTCCCCCCTCCCCTTACACCTCTGTTTTCTTCTCTACATCAGTCTCTCCCATAGCTTTTGTTTCTGTCTTCTTTTCTCTTTTCCTTCTCTTTCTCTTTCTTTTTATTGTTTGTTTGGCTGAAAGCAGTATTTGAGCTTGGAGCCCTGTTGCTGAGCATTCTCAGGCTGGCGCGGGCAAGGGCTTTTTGCCCCAGCCGTTTTTCCCGGTTTGTTCCTGCCGTCTCCTTTCTGGGTGACAGGCTTGATCCTGCTATTTCCAGGAACTGGGTGATTCAAAGCTGACTTTCGGGGCTGCTTGTTGGGAGTGTGATGTGAAAGGGGACACAGGAACCCGGAAGATTCTTGCCATGACGATGGGCGACTATGAGTTTCATGGGGGAACCCTCCCAGATGGTTGGTTGAGATGAAGCCCTATGTAAATGATGCTCACCAACGGATCAGATCTCACACCCAAATAAGATGTGTGCCGTTGCCCGGAAGACAAGATAGACGTTGTTTTGCGAATCCCACAGAAGAGGAAGGCGTATATGGCCATAGGATGCATAGATCTTAGTTCGCCAACCGGATCTCAGAAGCCCACTAAAAACAAGCCCAAGCATGTGGGAAAGTGCAACGGTCTGCCAAGAAGGCCTAGGGCCTAGGCGATCCACCATGAATTGCAATAGTGAACCCTTGAAACACGTCCTACAAACAACTGGCTGTGGGTCAAAACTGCGTACCCAAAAATGGAACCCTGATGAATGGGACCAAAGACGAAAGCCTGCGGTTTTCTGGTGGGTTTATTTTGACCCATACCCCAGCCCATGTTCGGGAGTTGGATGGGGATTTGCCACCGGAGCGAGGCAACAGCGTGACCTGGCGATCCTGGGACGCCTCTATGGCACAGGACCGGAGCCTTTGCCCCCGAGACCTGTCCATCTTGGGGCCTAGGGTTTGTGCAAAGGGATCTGGATTGGGACCTCCAAAACTTTGATGCTTTTTGCTTGGATGTTAGGACTTCAACTTTTTGCAAACTAATGGGTTTTCCGTATTAAACCACTAGAAGTTAAACTTTTAGCAAGGGGAGCAGAAAGCAACCGAGAAAAGCTGGTTTCCTTTCGGTTTCACCCGAGAAGGGCACCGAGCCTCGAAAAGCAGGCCCCAGATGGACCAGAATCTAAGCAAAAACAAACACAGTTTTTGGCACACCCCAGAGTTGGGCCAGGTAAGGTGGATACTGACGCAGGCCGGTTCCATTGCTTTGCCCTCCCAATTCCTCAGCTGACGATCCGAGAACGACTTCCGTCAGGGAAGCCTGTTCCATTGGAAAGAGGCCCTTTTGGGTCTGTCGTTTTAAGGTTGGACTCCCCAACATGGCAAAACAGATCCGTTTGGTGACGGAACCTTTGACGAACTTTCAAGGAAGAAGGCCAAAGTGGGAAGAAGGCCAACCGGGCGAATTCTGCTTGCTTGCTTGCTAGCTCTTTCCTTGCTCTTTTGCTTGCGTTTTTGCTTGCGTTTTTGCTTGCTTGCTTTGCTTTGCTTTGCTTTGCTTTGCTTTGCTTTGCTTTGCTTTGCTTTGCTTGCTTGCTTGCTTGCTTGCTTGCTTGCTTGCTTGCTTGCTTGCTTGTTTTTGTGATGATTTTGTGTTTTTGTTTTCGGTTTTGTTTGTTTGTCTGTCTGTCTGTCTGTCTGTTTGTTTGTTTGTTTGTTTGTTTGTTTGTTGATTGGTTGGTTGGTTGGTTGGTTGGTTGGTTGGTTGGTTGGGCTCGGATTGTTTTTATTGTGCTTTTTTGTGTGTGTGTGTGCGCGTGTCTTGAGGGAGGACTTTGATGGGTCAAAGTCGGGACCCTGAAACTGTGCATGTCTGCCCCAACAAAGGCGCAACACTTCCACTGCGGGTTCTTTCTGGCTCCGGATAGCAACGTTTGCCCATTTCCGGCGATGTTGTTTGAGCATGCGAGGACGCAGGCCACGTGTCGTGGTTTTGCAGCTTGTACTTTCGCTGAGGCAGCAAACTCCAGCAAAGCCAGACACGTGCAAGCAATTCTGACATGCGCGTAGGACGCTTCGAAGAAAGAGGGGGAACCCGTGACCATGCCCACATTTCAAGCATTGTACCCTCCCAAAAACAACCATAGAACCTGCACAGGGGTTCCCTTAAAAGAAACAATGTCTTCCAGCAACCCCTGTACAGGTTCTATGTTTGTTTTAGGAGGGTATCCATTTGAAGAGCTGCCCAGGACTATCAAGATCAGGCCCGAGTCGTGGGAGGACCAGATGGCTTGCCCTGGCTTTTTTCAAAATGAGAAGCTTCGGCAACCGGTTTTTATTGCAGACGCCCTGTGAATGACCAACTTTGCGCTCCAAGCCAAAGACCCATTTTGGCCTGTGTGGCTCGGACACTTGCCTTGGCGCAAGGCCAGCTGCTTCCGAATTCGGAGACGATCTGCTTTGTGTTGAAGCCCACGGGTCCAGGTGCATCTTTCTCATTCGCTGTGCGCCAGGGCTGGTCGCCGCCGGCCGACTTTTACCCCGCCATGGCCGACTTCGAGATGCGCGCTGCCCAGCATGGCGCATCTAATCAACGTGTTCTTTGATGTTCAAGCCTACATGCTCTTCTGCTATTGGGTTGGATCTTTAGACTCTGGTCTGAATACCCCTCAAGACCATCATGGTTCAGCGCATTGCTCGTGCCTTGCGATGGGATTGGGTTTGCCCAGAGAATGTTAGTTCCAATTCCATGGAGCCCCATTGGTGACAACATACAAAAAAATGATGTTTGTTACAGTGGATGAACGTACATGGCGCATTTCCAACCCATGGTCACTCGGCATTCTCTTCCCTCCCCTACATCTACCGAGCGTGGCAACCAAATCGCCCAATCAGATGCGCTTCCATTCCGAGGCCCGTGGACTGCCTTCCAGCACGAGACTCAGATGGCTCTGAGGTCTCCCTGGAAAGGAAGCCCCAAAGGGAACTTTGGTGCATTTTGCCAAGGGATGTTGGGACTTATATGTTTTTTTTTGCCAACTCATGGGTTTTCCGTATTAAACCAGCAGTCAAACTTTTCGGGGGAGCAGATTTCGCAACCGAGGGAAGGCCGCCGTTCTTCGGGAAAAGCACGCATCCAGGTGCATGGCTTCGACGCCATGTACAAGGCCTGACTCTCGGCTTCTCGGGTTCGCGCCGGGTCCCTTCCCGGCGCAGTCGGCTTCGTTCCCCGCTTTTTGGGGCGCCACCGTTGTTCAGGCCCTGAGTTGGTGGATTGGATTGTGGGAACATGGGAAACCCCCGAACCTCCAAATAGCAGGAAGCTGACTCTTTCAGGTTGGTTGAGAGGGAAACCGAAAAGAAGCCAGGATCTCGGGGTCTGACTTTGACCAAAATGGCGACACAGTCTCATCGAATGGGAGGGAGCCCAGTGACAACATGTAGTACAATGCCAAAATTTGATATTGGTGTGTATGTATGTGTGTGTGTGTGTTTTTTTTTAGGGACCTTTCTTTGGTGGTTTTAAAGGGAACCAGACGGGCAACCACCATTTTGGGGGTCCACTGAAACAGACACACCCGTCTAAGGACATGCCCTTTCTCGAGGATTAGGTTTCTGCATCATCGTCACAGGTTTCTCTATCTTCCAATCGAGAAGCGAAGTCCTGCGTTGCATCCGTTCAGTGCTGGAGGCTAGAATTCAGGCAGGGACCTTTTTCACGTGTTTGGAAACCGAGCTGTTTGGGACAACTCCCGCAGACCGCAAGGATATCTTTTGAAAAGGGCATCTTATTCTTCCAGGTTGCTAGATTGCGTGCAATGTGCAATAATCCTTGCAAACTCGCAAGTGGACTGCCTTTGACATGAGTTGAGCTCTTGACAGTTTTGTTTCCCGCAGTCTCGCATCAACATGTTGGAGCAGAGTTTCTATAGGTGCAGCAACTTTCGTCACGCCTCATGCTCAAAAAACGAGCTGCTTAAAACGCCTGCCCACCGCCCGACCCAAAGAAAAAGGCACCTGTCAGGTCTTGGCCAGTTCGACAAGCACCCTGGTGTGAAGTGGATTGTGTCCATCCGCAGTATGTGGGCAAAAACTCAACACTGGCTGACGTGGAGATGCTCTTCGGGCATTTTCGGAAGCCCCTGAGGGTTCCAGACGCTCTGCGTGCAACGGCGCAGGACAGGAAACGGAAACGGAGGCACTGTGGGGCCAGATGCGGGGCTCCTTCCCTCCCTCCCTCCCTCCCTCCCTCCCTCCCTCCCCTCCCTCCCCTCCCTCCTCTCGCTCTCGCTCTCGCTCTCGCTCTCGCTCTCGCTCTCGCTCTCGCTCTCGCTCTCGCTCTCGCTCTCGCTCTCGCTCTCGCTCTCTCTCTCTCTCTCTCTCTCTCTCTCTCTCTCGCTTGCCTGCCTGCCTTCGGCGCAACCCCACAAAGTGTACCCTCAGAAAGAGATACACCCATATTCACCATCCGCAGCAAAGGAGATGACTTGGGGCACACTTACTGTGCTGCTGGCGCTGGAAAATTAAGGTACGTATCCAGTAGCAGACAATCACAAAGTTCAATCTCACAAACCTGCTATGCGATTGTCTCATTGTTCCTTTAAAACCCCAAAGGTTTTGCCGGTTTCCGCTTGGTTTGCCTTTGATACAATGCTTTAAAGCGCCTTCCTTCGCATGGCTTTGCCTCAGAATAGTCTCCCAACAAAAGAACGGACTTCCATTGTCCATTGAATTCAAAGGAGAAAACATCCCCAAAACAACATGGATTTCGGTTTTCCTGTTGGATTCCCTTTAAAACGAATAGGTTGGAGAACTCCCCCCAACAGACGAGCCTTCCGATGAATCCTGCAGGTGGATGGCCTTCCGGACACCATGTTCGAGGCAAGGGAGCCGAGAGTTGGGGCCGGCCGAGGCGTCAACGGGCCGCCGACTGATGGTTTTTTTCTTTTTTGGTCTTTGAATCCGAAAGGAAGCGACAAAATAACCACCTGGAAGATTCAGACCCTCACTTTGAGAAATATCCCCATTTGAGTGGGTTCGGTTCCTGGTTAATCAGGGGGTGAGCGCGAGGACGATCTAAACACTTACCAATGGGTTCGGTGGCTCCTCACATGAGGCCTGTTTGCATGAGGCCTGTTTGCATGAGGCCTGTTTGCATGAGGCTGGAAAAAGAAAATGATGCCTCCAGCTCAGACCGCCGACATTGTAGGCCTGTTTCCCCTTCTAGGATCTATTCCTTTTAGATCTTCCTCCAACGACCTTCTCCCCCGTTCCCCGCTACGCCTTTAAGATCTTTGACCCTTTGTGCCCTTTTTTTTCAGGAGTGGATAGGGGGAAAAGATGTTAGGGGGGAAATGGGGAAGAAGATCTTAGGGGGGGAAGGGGGAAGGGGGGGAAAGGGGGGCACAGATCTTGGTGGGGAAAAAGGTGGAAAAGATCTTCCGGGGAGAAAGGGAGGAGAAGATCTTGGGGGGGGGGGCCCTTCCCCCCTTCCCCCCCTAAGATCTTTGTCCCCATTCCCCCCTAACATCTTTTCCCCCTCTCCCCTTCTGAAAAAAAAGGGCACAAAGGGTCAAAGATCTTAAAGCAAAAACGAGGGGAAACGATCTTAGTGGGGGAATGGGTGAAAAGATCTTAGGAGGAGGAAAATATCTTAGTGGGGAAAAATGGGGGAAAAGATCTTAGCGGGGAAAGGGGGGAGAAGATCTTGGGGAATATTTTTTTTTTGGGGGGGGTGGTGGGGGGGGGGGGAAGGGGGGCACAGATCTTTGGGAGTCTTAGGGGGGAAGGTTGGAAAAGATGCCATTAAGATGTTCAGACTTTATGCTATTAGGATTTTAACACGTTAAGCCACTCAGATTTTAGATGTTAAACCCTTAAGCTTTCATTTCTCAGTTCCCTTCATTTCCCTTCACTTCCTTCACTTCCTTCATTTCCCTTCACTTTCTTTCCTTCACTTATGTCCTCTTCATTCACTTCATGTCCTCTATTTCCCCAGCGTGGGCAACATCCCCAGCATCACCTGCATCATCCGTATCAATGTTTGCCGATGATGCGGATGATGCAGGTGATGCTGGAGATGTTGCTGTAAGTGCTACACAAAAACAGGCCTTTAATGTCGGCGGTCTGAGCCGGAGGCGTTAAAAAATCTGCCTTCCACGGAGAAAGCTTTGCACGAACTGACTACTTGAAGGGTTGAAGGGGGGAGGGCACCTAGTGCATAAGTCGTTGGCAATCCTGAGAAGTAATTATAACTCACACAAGCATGGTAAGTGGTAGCCATGGTTAGTAGCCACTCAGTACCCTACCCCTTCAAGAAGGAACTCCATTCCTCTGGCAAAAAGTCTCGGCCACAGTCATTGCGATAGCATGTCGCAGGCCATTCACTTTGTTTTTTTTTTTTTTGCGGGGGGTTCCCAGAAGACCAATTTGCCCGTGACTGATTCATAATGTTCGTGGGCAATTGCGCGCCAGTTACGGATGACCCCCGATTTGAGTAGTGGCCAATAAGCCGGCCAGAGCATGTCTTAGCAATCCAGCATGGTGCCCATAGGACGGCTCGGTCAACGAAGCGATGCTTCAGGCGGGCGATTGACAGGACGTTTCGGCTGCAAGACCAGCGGTCCCTTTTTGGCTGTGGGTCAAAAATAGGGTAACCCCAACATGGAATCCTGGTAGATGGAAACATGCACTAAAGCCTGCGGTTTTTTGGTGGTTTAATTTTGACCCATACCCATATTTCCTTTTTTTGGTGGTTTTAAACATCACCTTCTTGGCCCGTGAAAGGTGAGTGTCCCTTGGTGGGGCTGATGTGTTAAGGGGAATTATAGGGTGCCCTGAAGACTCAGGAGATGTTGCGTCGCATTGGTTGTTTCAGTGTTTGACTTGCTGGCTCTTATGACTTCCCCAGTGTCCAGAAGGATTTGGATATTGCGAGCAGGAAGGTTCTGAAAGCCAGACCGTCCTGGTTCCCTTGCCTACCTCTTCGAGACAGTCGTTTCGAAAAGGATGCACCTGGATATTGTACATTGTTGTACCAAAGTGATGGGGAAAGATGTTGGAAGTGGTTTGCGCACACCAAAGGGCCTACATATCGAGTAAGTCTCAGCATGTAACCAGGACATGAGCAGTGAGTGCATCAGGATTACACGACCAACGACAGCGAAATTCCGCAGGTTGAGAGGCGTTCCAGCATCTCCTCCCAGCTGCCTCATTGAACAAAGCCAAAGCAGATTCTTTGATTTGCATTGGAAGGGCTCTGGCTTTGTGCTAATGCGTCAGCACTGCCCTTCCTATCATGGAAGCTGTCAGGAAGTTTTGCAAGACTCCTCTTCCTCTTGGGCCGCCTATCCGCTTCCGTGTTTGAAAGAGATCCGAAGTTTCCGATGCTCTGTTCTCAAGCCCGAAGGCCGACGGCCAGATGTGGTGCAACCAGGCTGGGCGGGTTTGGGTGTTGTTGGAAGGGGGGGGAGATTGGCGATGGATGGTGCTGTTCGCAAGGACTTCGACCCCGAAGGCAGTCGTTCATGGCCCAAAGCGGTGCCAACAGAGCATCAGGTTATGTCAAAATAGACCACAAACGGTTGTTTTGGTTTTGGTTTCCCTAATCACCCCAAGAAGAGGAACCTCTGGAAGAAAAGAACCCACACCCGCATGCAAGCATGCGATTCGGAGCTTCGCGCTGTGGTTGCATCACAGCGTTCGGGGCAGCAGATCTTAGATTGTGATTAAATTACCCTTCCTTGTCTCGCGAGCGAAGCATTTTAGTGCATGGGTCTACAACATCTGCCATGCGGAATGTGTCAAACAGGGGGACGTTTCCCTTTGAACCAAGGTGCACAAAGGTACCCTTCAATTCCCTCCAACCCATGTGCAACATGACGCTTAGCGTGTCAAATCTAGTGCAGACAGTGGCGTCGGTGCGATTTTGGAACAATCGCCAGCATTTCAGCATGACACAAAACAAGATTGCTAACACCAACATGTACCAGATATGTACACATGTTGAATGCATAGGTTTGTTGATGATAGGTTGGTCTTTTTCTGGTCAGAGAGGTCTTGTTAGATAGTTTTGGGTGAAACGTATATAAAGCAAGACGGTATTTGAGGTGCAAACTTGACTTTGCAAGGTGTGTACCTTGGAATTTGGCTTGAATTCGACTGCAAACTGAACGCTCATTTGATCGCTTCAATATTTGAGCTACAGATAGCTTCCATGTTCGGCACTGGTGTAAATGGGCAAACCTGCGGCGCTTGGCTTTACTTAGTTTCCGCTTCGCATGGCCGACCGGCTGAAGACTTGTATGTTCTTCGCCAAGACTTGGCGGTGTTGAGATCGGCCGCTGGACAGGCCATGCTGGACGGAATGGCCCGAGCGCCCGGTGGGGTGCGGCAGGAGGACTTGGGGACAGGCCTTGGCTTCGATCTTGGCGCCCAAGTTGTGGTGCCCGAATGGAAGGACTGGAGCGACCATGGCTTGCCTTTTCCGCTGATTGCGGGAGAAATAAGCAGCCCGCCTAGTGAAGACGACACCCTTTTCAAGCGAGGCTGTGGAGAAGGCCAGCCCTGGGCGACACTAGGTTCTTCCCTCGGCTTTCCCGAAACAAGACCAGCAGACCACTGAGAGTTGGGATTCGATTCGCTGGACTGAGGTGGAACATGCTGACTCCCATGGGCACTTCCAGGACGTCAGCTGAGGGATCGCTTGAGTGGCGATCCAGTTGCGTGAATCGGGATTTAATCACATGTCGGGATTAAACCACATTTTCGGGATTTGAGATTCGGGATCCAAGCCATGCTCGCTGCTCATCCCCTCTGGGAATGGTGCCAATCAGATGGCCGTGGGTCAAAAATAGGGTAACCCCAAAATGGGTTGCCCTGACAAATGGGTTGCCAAGGCCCAAAACCTGCGGTCCAACTCAATTCTGGTGGTTCAGTTTTGGCCCACCCGACTCAGCCTGGTGAGTGGTTTTTGGCCAATGCGCTTTGATGACTCGGCTGTCCCTTAGGACTGGGCGCCCATGACGTATGTCGCTGGCCCAGATCTCTCGGGGGTTCGACTCTCTCGGGGGTTCGGTCGGGGAGGATGTCCCGATTGGTTCCATGGCCTTGTCATCCGATTGAAGAACAATCGCAGGAGCATGAATCTGGGCATTGTGAGGGGAAAGTGACGTTGCCATGCTTTCTACAGCTCCTTGAATGCGTGTACTTTCCCATGCTTTGCAATTGCGAGTTGCTTCCAATAGGATTCACTGCGTGGCGCCACTCTGAAAATGGTGGTTCTTTGCTTTACGCGCCTTCAGATTGAAGCCCGAAGGGACATCACCTTGGCACCTTACCTCTGAATGCTCGACATTGTTTGCGTGACAGCCAGCACAATGGCAATAAGGCCACGGCTTTGTATTGGCATGTCTTTTTGTTGAAGGTACGTCTGTTGGAGTGGTTTTGAAGGGAACGAACCATTTTCTGGGTACCCCTAGTCAAAAGATGCACCCATTCTCTGCGCATGTTCCCAATAACATGCAACGTGCCCATGCCAGCTACTACGGGGGGTTGGGGTTCAAGGCTGGGCAGGTTTGTGTTTTCATAACAGGACCGTGGTCAGCTTGGGAAACCAAGCGTGTCGTTTATGCATTGGCTTGAGCAGGGTGTGAATTTTAATAGGGGACTCAATCAAAACTAAAGTCGGTGGGGATTCATGCCCACCAAATCACCTTGCTGGTTCTCATGAGGGAATGACCCCTATAATACCATCGCCTTATGGTTTCCTTTAAGGGAATCCCTAGGTTCATTCCCACCACCCGGGCTCGGTCATTCCCTAGCTATCGCGCTGATCGCAAGTCACGTAGGTGGTTCCCCAGTAAGATTCACCATTCTAGGGCTTGATTCCCCATTCTTTTCAACCATCGTTCTTTTCAAAACCGGCCATTTTCCCTGCGTTTCCGGAGGTTTCCTAGAAAGAAGGATCCCTGGAAAGAATGAACATGGAAGGTATCCCTAGAACCATGTGCAAGGGGTTAGCCCAACCCTTTGAATGCCAAGGTGGAGCACCATGTTCCACCGCCGCCCGCAGCGCCCCCGAGACTTAGCGTGGAGGTGTGGTCGGGCTGTCGGGGCTTGCTATTGTCGATGGCGAAAGCTTGTAAAGCCGCAAACTGTGAACTTTCACTTATATACTGGGGGGATTATGTGATATTCGGTCAAACATATCCAGGAGTTTGGACTCCTACTGTCTTAAACATGCGCGCCCAATTCCATGAATGCTGGTAAGAGGGTCATCTCGCGTTTGTGCTTGCCGGTTGCCATCAATTGAGCACTGAGGGGACTCGCTTGGCTCGGTTGCTGCTGCCTGGTAGTCGGCCACTTGCACTTGCCGCTGGGCAGGCTACTCAATTGCACTACGAAGCTGCCAGAAAAAAATAATAACACATCTTTTACCGGTCCTTTTGCTACGGCTTTGCAAAACGCCCAACCAGTCACCACTTGCAACCGTATGTACGTGATCTTGCAGCAGGTTCAGAGGTTCACAGGTCTCGATGGGGGGGGGTTTATCCCCTGTGATCCAAGGGACTCCCCCCCTTTCAGGGGGCTTCGTCTTTGGGTAAGCCCCTTGTTGGTATCACAGATCCGCGGACTCTATTTCCCGGAGCTGGAAAAATCCACGCCTGGGATGCGAATCCAAGACTGGGTCCGATTTTTTCAGACGTGATCCCATGGGAGAGCCTCTCCAAACGTAGGATTCGAAGCGTCGAAGGTTCGTATGGGACACCAGCCCCAACCGCTCCAGAAACCGGAAGCTTGGCAGGCAGCACCCTATCCACCGCCTCCACAAGGCGAGGGAGTCAGCCGTTGCAGCCTCGTGGATGGCGCCGCTTTGGGGGTTTTGTGTTTGCGTGCTTAGTTGCTTGGTTGCTTGGTTGGTTGCTTGGTTGCTTGCTTCATTGCTTGCTTGCTTGCTTGCTTGCTTGCTTGCTTGCTTGCTTGCTTGCTTGCTTGCTTGCTTGCTTGCTTGCTTGCTTGCTTGCTTGCTTGGTGGGTTGGTTGGTTGGTTGGTTGGTTGGTTGGTTGGTTGGTTGGTTGGTTGGTTGGTTGGTTGGTTGGTTGGTTGGTTTGTTGTTTCTCCTCCTTGCATCAGAGGTGAGGATGTGTCTTGCTTGCTCGCAGTCTTGTCTGCGTATTGCGTATGCTTTGGTTTGAATCACAGCTCTTTTTTTGCCCTGAAATGATTTGTTTGCTTGCTTGGCTTGCTGGGTCGCTTGCTCTGCTTCCTGGGTTTTATGGATTTCGTTCTGTCTAACACAATGCATTGACTTGGACATGGGCGCTTTTCATACACTCATCAGCAAACAGAGCGCCAGGCACTTTGCATCCAAAGGGTTGCCCCCCCCCCCCCCCGCCATGCCTGTGGAGCCGCTACATCTGAGACTGCCAGTGAGGCATCTTGAGAACAGGAAATTTGTACTTCAGGCGCTTAGTCTAACGCCAGACATGTTTGCGTCATCTGTTTTTGGTCTCTAGCAGTCTCCCATCTTGACAATGTTGACCCCTATTAATAGGGGGTGGTCCCCTCCAAAAGTATGATTCCCCACCAAACCCAGGGACACCCCCCTGTCAATAAATTGGGGCAACAAATATTTTTCGAGAGAACACTAGTCTTCCAAAAGAGCCGGTGCATTTCCATGTTTGTTGGGAGGTTACTTTTCTTCTCCTCTTAAGAGCTGCTGGTTGGCTGGCTATTCATCCTGGAACTTCTTTGACCTGTTGTTCTGGGTGCCCCGTTTGTAGGAAGGGTCTCGGGTGGCCCTCAATTGGTGGATTGGTGGGAACTGGATTTGGATTTGACCCCCCTTGCTCTGGGGTTTTATTGGGCAGGACCGACCAACAAAAAAAACAAGAACTTTTTCTGGCCAACCATCGAAACTCCACACTTTGTGGCAAGCTCACCCGGGGGTAAAACGAGCTCACCATGGCAAAGAGGATCCAATTCTTCAGGTGTGGATATGTTGTAAATGTTGCAGATCTACTCAGCTGACAGACCTTTTGGTTAACGCCACATCCTCCCATTTTCCACGCTGAACAGTTCTTTTTGTTGTCCGGCCAGTCCTCCAGTAAGGTCACCAACACGCCCTGAAATGACACTGTTCAGGCCAGTGGAGCTTCCCCACACCCGTGCCGGCCTCAGCGCAACTGTCCGGGCAAGTTGGTTGCTGCACAAAAAACAGGTTTGGACTATCGAGTCTTTATGGGTATGGGTCAAAATTGAACCACCAGGGGACCGCAGGTTTTAGTCCTTCTTTCCATTTAACATTCCATTTGTGGTACCTATTTTTGACCCACAGCCTTATGGCTATTTGGATCTTTGGACTGAATAACTTTTTGGTTGAAACAGGTCGGATTTTCCGAATTGGGCCCACAAGTTCACAACATTTTGCAGACGGTCAACAGCAACCAAGGAGTGAATTCCGGGGCTCCACCCTCTTCCTGAATCTCATTTTGAAGCAACAATACCCTACTGACGTTTTCTATGGTTTGCCTGGGGTTTGTCTCAAAGTGTCAACTTGGTTTTCACCTTTTGCCCATCGAGTTGTCAGAACAAATCGATAAGCGCGGCAAGCATCGAAAAAGCTACAGCGGCGCATTCGACATGTTCACGCGAAGGCCGCGTTCGGACTCCATCACTTGGGTGTGAAGTAGCTGCAAGCTATCCCCACGCTCCATGTGCCCAGAGAGATGGCATCAAAGTGGGAGCAAGAGGCACTTGGAAGTCTTCAGGGACACGGTTGTGGGTCAAAACCAATGGTACCTTTTCGGGTAGGTGCCAAATCGACGAGCCACGGAGCTTTCGGAAACAATAAACTGAAAATCATAATAACAATAACAATAATAATAATAATAGTAATAATAATACTAATACTAATACTAATACTAATACTACTAATAATAATCATAATAATAATATGATGATGATAATGATGATGATGATGATGATGATGATGATGATGATGATGATGATGATGATGATGATGATGATGATGATGATGATGATGATGATGATGATGATGATGATGATGATGATGATGATGATGATGATGATGATGATGATGATGATGATAATAATAATAATAATAATAATAATAATAATAATAATAATAATAATAATAATAATAATAATAATAATAACAATAATAATAATAATAGTAATAGTAATAGTAATAATAATAATAATAATAATAATAATGATGATGATGATAATAATAATAATAATAATAATAATAATAATAATAATAATAATAATAATAATAATAATAATAATAACAACAACAATAATATTAGCAATAATAATAGTAATTAAACTCTAATAATAAACACAACACGAAAGCATATTAATATATATATATATATATATACTTTTTAAAGCAGGCGGTGGGCTCGCGTGCACCTCTGGAGCCGACCTCCCAGGCGGGGCTCGGGGGTCGAGAGCCTTTAGCGAGTCGGTCAACAAAAAATTGGGGATCCGATCCGGAGATGCGGATCCGATTCTCATCTTCGGCATTTGGAAGCTGGCGAGCTTTTGTGTTTTCTTGGTTGATGCTATTGGATCATGTGGCGGAACATTTGGCGGAAGATGTGGTGGAAGATTTGGTGGAAGATTTGGTGGAAGATTTGGTGGAACATTGGTGGAAGATTGGACTTGGTGGCATTTGGCGGAACATTGGTGGATGGAACATTGGCACATTGGTGGAACATTGGAACATTGGACCATTGGTGAATCTTCACCAGAGAGAGCACTTTCTATCTTTGTGGCGGAATCATTTGAGCAAGTCTGTTATTCCGAGCACACAAACGGCAGATTTAATTGCAATGTGGTTAAGATGGACAGATCCATTTGACGGCAAACTTATTGCAGGAAAAAGAGAGCTCAGAGTAGCAACTCTGATGGCCTTTCCCGGCAGACAAACATGACACCAACCACCCGTCCACTGTGAGGAACGGAGTCTCCTGTTGGAAAATGGAACCCCCCTACTGGCCCTGACGTTCATCGAGCACCCAAGGAGGTTCCGCGTGAGAAAAAAAGGCGGCGGGTGCGTTTTTTTTTTTTCGCAGCTGGGTGGGCTCAGGAGAAGGAAGCTCCGAGGCACCCGGGGTGCAGGGAGATCGAGTGAGCCTTGAGCCACGTGATATTTTGGGTTCGTCGCAAAAAGGAATCGAAGTCACTTGAAATGGCTATGAATTTTGATGGGGAGCTCCCTGAAAAGTGGTTGGTGGACATAAATCCCCACCTAAATGATGTCCACCAAAGGGTCCCTAATTTTGATTCGTAGCCAAAGGGTGCTTCTTCCTCGGTTTCCCCTTTGACATGATGCCAGAAAAGGGCGCCCTCTTCTTTTGACTCAACCAGACCCTCGGCCCCTTAAAGGGGGAACCAGCAGCGAACGTGAGTCCGTTACACAGGACCCGGCCAGCCTTCAAGTGCTATGCAAATGTTGCGCCTATGATGACTTTTGCATGACACCTTCACACACATATCGGTGCAGCAGCTTGAACGAGGCACAGAGTTCTCGCATGTCCATTTTTTGTCTTTGTTCAGCGTGCTGCATCTGCCATTCGTCGATTGCAAAGATTGGCAGGCGATTGTGCAGCTTTGTTCCAATCGTTTACCAGGCATGTTTTGCCCACGGACTGAGTTCACCAACCTTTCACTGCGAAACTTTGGGACCAACAAGCCAACCAAACAACCTGCCTCCTCCCCCCTGCCCCCTCCCCCCCTTCCTCCTCCCCCCACCCTCCCCCCTTCCTCCTTCCCCCCCTCCCCTCCTCCCCTCCCTCCCTCCCTCCCTCCCTCAACCAACCAACCCACCCACCCACCCACCCACCCACCCACCCACCCACCCACCCACCCACCCACCCACCCACCAACCAACCAACCAACCAACCAACCAACCAACCAACCAACCAACCAACCAACCAACCAGCAACTGGCTTGTGGCCTATCCCAATCGCAGGGAGGAGCCGCGCGCTTCGGAGCGAGAGGCCCGCTTGTGGCTCGCTCGGCTCGTGCCTTGCGGTTGGCCTGGGGGAGGCTGGTCTTTGAGGGTAGACCGTTTCCTCACTCCTGGACTTTACGCACTTTTGTGAGCAGACCATTTTAGTGGTTGGTGAGGATTTAGACTTTTTTTTGGGCCAACTCACTCAGGAAGTAACTATCGGAGTGGTTTTTGTTGAGGGAAACCAACGGAAGCCAAGGTTTCTTTGAACTCCTCCCAAAATTCAGAGGGAGGGCCACGCTCAAGTTTTTGTTGGTTTTTGTTTTTCCCCTCTGGGATTCGCAGCGTGGACCCTGGGGCCAACTTCGGATGGATCCGGAAACGAATCAGGGAGAAGCTGAGAAGACATCCCCCTTTCTTTTTCTTTTTTTTCTTGTGGGGGGGGGAGGCGGGTGATTTCTGGAAATCTCCATTGATGGTTCCATCTTCCCTCTCATGGGGAATACTAGATAAATGGAGTTGGGGGGATTGATTTTCACTCGGCGGAGTCTTCGGATTCCTGGTCAGAATCTGAAGTTAACCCATACTTTTGACAGATTTTGTAGATGGGGGGTTGTCTCAAAATAGGGAAGCCTCCCAAAGAAGAAACATGGCTTCTGCCAAACCTCTTTGGCTTCTGGATGGAAACTCCTACAATGGGTGATATGATGTCCGAATCTCTCATCAAAACCTTCCATGGGCATCCGCGCAAGGCGCTAGAAGCGCTTGCAGCTTCTGAGGAGGCCCCCGGTTACTGGGCGGAGAGCCTGCGGCACGGCCAAAGCCCAGACTTCCGGTGCCCTTTCTGACCCCGAACAAGAACAAGAGGTCCTTGTTGCTCGCGCCGGCATGCGGGAACTTCAAGAACGGCATAGCGGTTGAGTGAAGTCATTTTCGTTAGGCAATCCAACAAGATCTTTGACCAAAGGACATTGCAACAGCCTGGGACAACAATGTCTGCCAATGGGGTTGCTTTTTCGGAGGTTCTCAAAATTGCTCCTTGGGTTTCCCCTTAACAGTGGGAGGGTGATTTTGAATATCACGTGGACGCAGTCCAAAGCCCTGCAGTTCTGTGCACGGCTAGGAAGATGAGGTGAAGCGAAGCTCGGCACTCGGCTGCGCAATGCGCTTTGCCATAGCTCACGGGGTTAAACGACTGTCCATTGCTTGATCCCTTGTTCAGGTTTTGGACATATTGTAAAACAACGAAGCGATCAGACGCCTTGTTTATGAAGAGTCGGCTTGTCAGGCGTTCCTTCCGCCATCACGTTGGAACCCATGACTTTCAAGGCATTTGACACTATGACTTTCACACCTTGACTATGCGAGGAGTTGGCTTCACCCGAATTTGTCCCTTGAGCGTCAACCCAATGGACAGTTTTGACAAGTTCTGGGGTTGATTTCTGTTGTCTTGTCATATGATCTGCTGCCATGCTTGCTCTAGTCACTCCTGTCCACGCCTGTTAGTTGGCAGTGTCTCTTTTCGAGGGTACCCTTTTCGGATTTATTACGAAGCTGCCTACGGGCCTACACAGAGCCCAAGGTGATTTGTCGACATGTGCCCCCATCTAATTACAAGTTTGTTTTACTAAGTTTGGTTGGGCATCGGGTATTCACTCCCATCACATGATGACAAAGGCGTGGTCATGAACACTGTAGCCACAATTCACAGAAGTTTGAGCCCTTCGGAGGAACTTTTTTTTTGTTTGGTTCATTCTAGGAAGCAACACAGAAGGGAAAGATGAACACAAGGATAGCAACAACTATAGTTTTATATTTTGAAGCTTCCGCCCACCGGCTTTGCCGGCTCTACTGGAATAGGTCCAGTTTTTGTTGTCCCCTCACCCCCTTTTAAAGCTTACACACTCCAGCTATATTGAAAATGTAGCTTGGAGCCATTGTGGACACCCATGGAGGTACGCGTTGCTTGGCCTTAGCTGATCTTATTCGGCAACTTGATTTAACCATCCCTGCCCAAAGACATCCACCCCGACTGTTGGGGACTTTGGCCGCAGGCGCTCGTCAAAACGGCATGCGAGAATGAAGTTCCAATGCGAAGAACAAGAGACACGCAGGTCTGCCTGGCCCTTTTGGGGGCCAGCGTTTTTGTGGGTGCTTGGGAGCCACGGGGCGGCTGTCAAAGGGGGCGAATCGCCGACCTCTTGTGCAATTTTTCATTATTTCTCTATATATATATATTTCTCATATTATTGCTCTATATATATTTCTCTATGCCAAATGTCGTTTAAATTATTTCCAGGGGGCGTTATGAACCTCATGTCATATCTATCTCATTATTTAGTGGAAGAACCCGAGGTCACAGGAAGAAGCGGAAGGACCGCGACCGCGATCATCGGAGTGGGGGCCTCGAGTCCTCAGGTTGAAATGGCGCTGTGGGTAGGTGCATCCCATTTTGGGGTGGGATGTTCGCTGGGGGGTCGGGCTTTTGACCCACCGCCAAATGGGCGCGGCGTACTTTTTTAAAGGGTTTGGGCTGATCCCCTGGTCTTGGCGCACAAGAGCGGAGGAGGGCGGGTGGGTTTCTTTTTCGTTTCCCTTTTAACGCCAACCAAAACGGGCTCCCCCCCCAAAAAATATATGCCCAAATTGGGGTGGCTGAGATGTTCAATGCAGGGGTTCGCAGATGTTGTTTGCTTGTTCTACAAGCTGGGGGTTGCAGCCAAGCAATGCTTAAGACTCCTTGTTGTTTCCCTTCTTTCGGGGATCGGAGGCTTCAAACAAATTGCTGCCAGCAACAAAAGCTTCAATTCCGGGATACAGAAGTTTGCAGATGCTCGTAGTACTGTTCCCTTCGGCCGACGTTCCCCGAAGACTTCATGAGCTCCTCTTTGTAGCAAGCCAACCACTGGATCCAGAAACAGGTCACCGGATGTCGAGGCTATTGTAACTGCCCAGAAGTAGCGCAAGTAAGGGCATGCCTACTTCCAACTAATGGCACCTGACGTCCTTTAAAACTTATCATTTCAGGAATGGATCAAAAGAGCGCGGTGTTTTGAAAGGGAAGAGGCTCTGGGAAGAGGGTGAGAGACTACTGCGCACATGCGTGAGAGGATTTCAATTATATTCGCTCAAAGTACCCTTGCTTTCTTCTAGAATTGTGTTTGCCATTGTTTTTTGTCAACACCCCTTCCCAAAGTTCTTGTTCAATCCTCCAGACACAAGCCTTTCCGACCCTTTCTGGTTTACCAATCCGCATCCAGAGACCTGAATTCCGATTCTTTCCACTCCTATTTGCCGGATTTGGGACGGCAGCTATCCTTTTGACAGCATAGGCCTGAGCTCGGAGATTTCACCGGCCCACACTCCGAAAGGTAAACCTCTAATTTGAGGAGACGGTAGGGGAAACGAAAGGATAAATCCGGGGGCAGTCATCCCTAAGAGATCTAAGAGGAACCTCTGCTTTTTGAGGGGTCTAGGGTCTGGAGAATTGGTTGAAATATGCCAGGGGCCAAGGGGACTCATTTTCGGGCACCAGGGCAATGTCCTGGTGCCATTCTCATGGATGTGGGCCTTGCTTGCAAGAGGGCCAGGGTTGTTTTCATCTGAGCCACAATCAAAACTCGGGTAGATGACGGTTAGTGAGGGGCAGTCCCAGCCAGAAATAGTTGCGGCCGCCTTTACATGGTTCTGGGTCGACCATTTTAGTGCCGGGTTTTGATGGTGACTCATTTGGAGACACCGCTGGCATTGAGGTCGACGGAATCGAGAAGTGCCACGCGCCATTCGCCTGATGCACAAAGAGGCCTTGAAAAAAGAAATTCCCCCTGGTACCTTTTCTTGAGAAAGCGGTTAAAAAAGGGGGGAAGTGTTGAAACATTGGGTGGTTTAAACATGGTTTCAACACTTGATTGGGTGCACCTTGGCCAAAAGGCATCGAAGGGATGGTCATGGAAATTGGGGGCGGACTACGGCTTCAGCCTGGGATGGGACCCGGCCTCATGGGTTGCTCGTCCTTTTAAAAAAAATAAAATAAAGGCGAAGCCGTTTTTGGGTGGCTTTGAGTAAAATCACACGGGACACTTTGGGAGGTCCTAAGAAAAGACACACCCAATGGTCGGCATGTTTCAGTCACAAGATGAATTGTCCCGGCCGTTCCGTCGGGGCCAGAAGTTCATGTCTATCCTGATGTGGGGTGGGCCGCCGCACTGGGGGAGAGCCTTCATGTTTTCTTTCTTATTTTGTTTTGGGGCAATCCTCAGAAAGCAAGCAGACTTGTGCGAAAAGTTGGGCCTGTGCAGGGTCAGCTCTGCTCAAGAGAGAGAGAGAGAGAGATATGTCGAACTCAGCACGCTTTGTGGGTCCTAAGCCTAAAGCAGATGCTCTGGTCACGGTTCGCCTGGTTTTTGCCATGAGCTTTGTATGGTCATCCGCGCAGGGCCGGGCCTATCGTCCACCCTGGTACCAGCGCTGGAAGGAGTGAGGGACGTGCTGGGGACATGAACTTCGTTCCTTCGGGCCATGGGCAAGCCATCCATCTACATGTCTGCCATCCAGTTTTCCATGAAGCAGGTTGGTTTTCCTCTTCTCCCTTTCAAGAAACCAAGCGCAAAAAGAGCACCGGTCCCTTGGCCGCCCTTTGAACCAACCCCCAAGAAGGTTTACCCTCGAGAGACGGATCCACTCATCTGTACCACCAGGTTTTCTAAGGGTAGCTTCCATTTCCATTCTTTCCAGGGATCCGGATCTTTCTAGAAAACCACCAAACACCCTGGGAAAACAGCGATCGGTGTTTGAAAAGAACGATGGTTGAAAAGAATCGAGGTCCCCCAGTATTGCCCTTTTACCCCTTTTTGGGGGCGGGTTCCCCTACTAAAGTAGACTACAGAAAAAAGGGTACCCTTATTCGAACCTCTCTACTGCAGGACCTAGGAATGGTTGGAATCAACCCCCAGCCCTGGTTAGTAAGGGATTAGTTCTGCGGCCGCCCTTTGAAGTCTTCACATTCTGGGATTACGACCAGTTTCATACCGGGCTTTGATTGTGACTCATGTTTGCCAACCCCAGTTGTTTGCCAGGACTCCTTAAACGATACATTTTACAAATTTAACACATGGCCTTTTCCACCAAAGGCGATGTTCAGGTGCATGTAAGGATCCCTGTTTGCCAACCCCAGTTTTTTCCAAATGTTCGCAGGTTGCTTGGTCGAAGCACCAAGGTTGGCGAGCCGGTGAGCCGGTGAGCCGCAGCCCACAGCCGCTCTCATACCTGCAATCCGTGCCGGTGTGTCCCTTTTTTGAGGGACCCCCCCATTTTTGGGTGGCTTTAAAAGGGACGCCAGGAGGAAGTCGGACATTTTGGGGCGTCCATAATTTTGAGACACACCCGTGTTGGCTTCTTGGGGATGGGTAAGCAGACTCCGTTGCTCCAAGCTCGCATCGGCTTGGACTCCGACACGACAGGCAGAAACTGGGTGCCACATAGCAGATGTCTAACGTCCCCACCCAACACAGGGCTCCTTAAAAGATACATTTTGCGAACGTTTGAAACATGTTGTTTTTTCAACACCAACATAAAGGGAAACCTCCATTTACAAGGCAATGTTCAGGTGTATAATGTAAGGATCCCTGCAACATGGCGATGGCATTTTTCAAGGAACCAACATGGGGATGGATATGGTTTATGGGTCCCTTCCCAAACTGGTGGTTTTCCTCTTGACCTCCCTTTCAAGAAACCAACCGCAAAAGAGCACCGGTCCCTTGGCCGCCCTTTGAACCAACCCCAAGAAGGTTTACCCTCGAGAAACCGGTAGTTGATTGAATCGTTAGGTAAAAAACCTCTAGGGAAAATAAAAAGAAGGAAGAAGACGGGCTCTTTTTGCTTCTGGTTTCCCTTTAACACACCAACCAAAAGGGGGCGTTCCCCGAAAACAAGACGGGACCGACTTCCCCCGCTCATTTGGTGCAGACACAACTCTAGGGTTTGATTCCCAATTTTTTGGGAAAATAGATGGCCCTGGTAGTTGATTGAACCGCCAGGTAAAAAACCTCTAGGGAAAATAAAAAGAAGGAAGAAGACGCCATCGTTCTTTGCAAACACCAGCTGTTTCCCCTGGGGTTGAAGGATGGTTTCCTGAAAAGAAGGATCCCTGGAAAGAATGGGGAAGCTTCCCCTAGAAAACGTGGTGGTACAGATGGGTGGATCAGGGCCATCTTTTTTCCCCCAAAAATGGGAATCAAACCCTAGAGTTTTGTCTGCACCAAATGGGCGGGGGGGGGGGGGAGGAAGTCGGTCCCGTCCTTTTTTTGCGGAACGCTCCTTTTGGTTGGTGTGTTAAAGGGAAACCAGAAAAGAGCCCGTCTTCTTCCTTCTTTCTATTTTTCCTAGAGGTTTTTTACCTGGCGGTTCAATCAACTACCAGGGAAATCCACGCACCAAATGGGGCGGGGGGAGGGGGAGTGTTGGTTCTGTCTTTTTTTCGGGGAACGCCCCTGTTGGTTGGTGTGTTAAAGGGAAACCAGAAGCAAAAAGAGCCCGTCTTCTTTCTTCTTTTTATTTTCCCTAGAGGTTTTTTTACCTGGCGGTTCAATCAACTACCAGGGAAATCCATCTATTTTCAACCAAAAAGGACACCTATGTTTGAGCCAAGCCGTGGTTGAAAAGAACTGTTGGAATCTATCCTTAGAGGTTTCTTTTGGTGAATATTCTAGTTTTGAGAAGCCGATCCCACCCATTTGTCAACCACCAGCTTTGGGGAAGTGTGAACCAAGGAAATCCATCTATGTTCAACCAAAAAGAATGGTTGGAATCAAGCCCTTTGGTTGGTGTGTTAAACCCTAAATATTTTTTTTCCCCTGGAGGTTTGGGGAAATCAACTACCAGGGAAATCCATCATTTTTCTCAAAAAGGACACCTATGGCCTGCTGATGTTCATACCCCTCTCCCTAAAAGGGGTATATACATCTTATGAAGTGGGTTGGCAACCACGGAAGCCAAGGAACCGTTATGCACAAGGGGTATGCATTTCCACCCTTAGACCAATTGATTTGTGCCACAGGACTCCGTGCGCGGCGCCATCCTGGATTTGCATCAGGACAGCCCGGAGCCCTTGGCCTGCGACCGCCTGCGACCGCCTCCGAGCGTGGGCGTGGGCTCGGCTTTGGCGACGCTGGCGTCGCTTCGGGTTTTTCTCCAACGAAAGCTGGGGACTGGGCGGTTCCGGGGTCTGGGGATTCTTGCTGTTGGGGATAGACCCTGAGCTTCCCTCTTTGTTCTGGGAGCAAGGAAATTGCACCAGCCCAACTGCAAAGACACCTCCAGCTTTGGTCTATTTGGTCTTCAGAGTGTCTCTCTGTGTGTGTGTGTGTGTTTTTGTTGTGTGTGGGGGGGGGGGGGCGGGGCGGGAAATTTTCACGGCATTGTTTGCGGAGTTGGCACACGCAATTCACACTGGGCCACGTCGAAGCAGCAAGTCGAGGGTCGTGCGTTCCTGTTTGTGGTTGGCGTGAGATAGCTGACTGTGGCTTTGGTTTTGGAGTATGCAAATGTGATGAAGATGGTAGGAGAACAGGGTTAGCTTCTTCGCTAAGACCCTAAAAGACAACTTGAAAGGTTGATCAGCGAGCCGTGAATGCAACAACAAAAGATTCTCAAGGCGGGACATCTGCCCCATTCTTTCCGAAAGCCAGCAACCCCCCAGCTGAAACGGGCATGGTATTTTTTGCTAAATGGGTGGCTCGTGAATCTTTTTTGTGTGGCTTTAAAGGGACACCCCCAAGGGCGCGGCGCCATCTTTGGGGTTGCACACCCCCAAATGGTTGAAGACCATGGAGAAAAATGAAAAAGACACTCCCAGCTGGTTGAACATGGAGAATAGACTTGCTGGTGCTCAGGAGGGAATGAAACCAGGGGTCCCCAAGGAAACACGGGAGTCATTCGATTTCTCATTCCCTGCCTAGCGCAGCAGCCAGTAGAGTCCAGAAGAACATTGACTCTCGAGTCTTTGACCAGATCGATGGCCCGAACGCATGGCCGGAAGTTTCTCATCGCAGTGCTCTGAGGCTTGACATGAGCAAAACCCCGCTCGTAGGTTCGTCTGCGGGTCCCTTCCCGTTGGGGCACGGCGGGAAATGACATAAGGCCTTCCCATGCTAGAAGTCTACCTCTTTTTCCTTGAAACAGAAAGCAACAATTTCGGCGTTTCGAAGTGATCAAAACAAATCAGAGTGCAACAGCAAAAACGAAGCCAACGTCGCACCACTTCCACTTTCTGAAGTGGGTCTGGTCTTGTCCTTTTCTGGAGGCCACCCGAGCCAGAGGCATCTGTCGGCTTTTTTGTCTATCTCCACTGCTGTTGGCAGGTTTTTACTTTATTGTGTTGTTTTGTTTTCCTTGGCCTGGTCATCTTTAGTAGGGGGCTTCAAAAAAACTTCAGTTTTTACCAAGGGTTGGAAAGCTACTTTCACTTGCTTCCGGACACAAATTCTTGCTCCCCTGGCGGTTTGAACAGGCATCTGCATCTACCCTCCCACCAACTAGCATGGAAGTGCACAGAGCCCCTTTCGAAAGATGAAAGTAGTCTTGCTACAGGGGTTTGTGCACTTCCACGTTGGTCGATGGGAGGGTACCCTTACTGGACATTTTGTTTTCCGGGGGAACAAGCAAATGACGGTTTGCTACCCAAAAGGACACCAAGCATTTTTTTGGGTCCCCTATAAAGACACCCCGAAGTATTACAATTATTATTATTCCTGGCTGCTCCAACCTGACTGGGGTTTTGAGACACTCGAAGTAAATCAGGACCTGAAGTTTAATTTTCGTGCTGGTGCTCAGCAGGGAATGTGGGAATGAAGCTGGGGGTCCCCTTAAAGGAACCCACCAGCTGGATGTTTGTATTTTACTTTATGGGATTCATTCCATTTCTCATTCCCGTGGCATCTCTCGCACCGATCGCAAGTCTTAAAGCCTCTGGTAGCTACACGAAGATGTGGCTGTGGCTCAACACATGTACCAAAATGACACCTTGCGAAATGGTTTCTAACGCTAACACCTGCGTAACCCTAGGTCTTTAGCTCTGAGCCACACCCATGTGGGTGTGGCTCAAAATTAAAGAGCCAGGGTTCCGCATGTTTTAGTCTTTGGTTCCATCTACCAAGGTGCCATATCTTGGTACATGATTTTGAGCCACGGCCATGTGGCCATGGGTCAACATCCAGTACCCCCAGGGAACATCCCAATCCCCACGAAAATAGACTAAAATGGGTGGTGAATTCACCTACCCCAAAATGGGATTCCATTGGTTTGACCCACGGCCATGTGTTTGTAGTGCAGCGATCCGTCTCTGCGATCCAATCCGCCTCTGCTTCTCAGGTCTGCAAGCCCTCCGCTTCGGCATTTGCTTCGCCATGGCCTGGTGCAGCCGGCGGAGAATATGTTTTTTTTCTCACCAAAATCCGGGACTGGATTCGGAGAGAAATGGGGGCGTTGAACGGTCTTATGTTTGGTTTTCTGCTGACTTTGCTTTGGTTTCTTTGGGGTTTTCTTTCTTTCTCTTGGTTTCCTTGTGTTTGCCTTTGCTTCCTTTTGACTTTCCTTCGCCGTACTCCACAAAAGCCTCGGGGAAGGGGCGGAAGGGGCTCTTGCTCAGTCAAGTAAGCGGAAGGCTTTTGGAACTGGAGAAGCAGAGGGTTGCAGTGCAAGCGAAGACCCCGTCATAGCTTCTCAGCCGGGCTTAGCATGCAACATGCCGTGCTCGTTGAACTGTTCATGGCGTGCCAGTGCGACACAGAGCAGACATACCACTGCTCAGCGACGCAGAGCCGTCCCTCGGCCATTGTTTTGCTGAGTGCCACAAACGTCGCCTTCTCCATGTGAATGCTGCGATGTGGACTGAAGCAAGCAACTTTCAAAGCGCATGATTGAGACTTCACCTCAAGCATCATTTTTGAAGTGGAGGCAGAAGCCTTGCAAGTACAAGGCTGCCCTGCCCTTCGGCTCTGCGGATTCCCATCGTCTCTTTTCCGATTCCGTGCCAGGTCGCTATGCAGCCTGATCATGTCTTTGATTCGCCGGGGGCCAAGAACCACGGACAGCGGGAGCTTGGCGCGCGAAACTTGGCGGGCAGCCGTGCGAGCCCCCCTGGCAAAGAGGGCCCCCTGGCAAAGGACCCGAGTTGCTACGAGGCGTGAAAGATGTTCAGAGGTTTCCGTTTGCTTCATTGGTTTCCGGTTCCACATCGATTTCGCAGAGTTGGGGTAGACTCAGAGTTGGTTCTACAGCCACGCTGATTCGCCCGGAATGTATACGGTAGGCAACCCTTGCACGTTCCCTTTAATTTTAGAGAGGGGGACCCCCTCAGCGTGGGTAAAATTAGGTGTGTGCAAAAACCCAACGCTCACAGGGTCCCTTTCTGTAATTTTAACAAGGTGGCCAACTTGGTACTCAATGCCTCGGTAAGTGCAATTTTTCTCGGTGTGGCAAGCTTCTTCCGGTGCCGGGGGGGGGGGGAAAGGCGGGTGAGGGGCAAACAGAATAGGTGGGAACAAAGCAAGGGAAGGTTCATCGTGCCATGCATCCTCCCTGCAACCCTCTTGCGGAGTTACCAGATTGAGAACCCGGAAGGCGCAGCAGCTGATCTCGAAGTCCCGCTCCCCCCCCCCGCGTCGTGTTCCATGTGGGATATGGCGCAGGACAAGGTTTGGATGAAGCCCTGTCCATCCAACTTGACACTCCCCCTGCTTGCCCTTCTCGCCTTTTCAACTGCCGCTAGTTTTCACAAAGCATCAGCTTTGGGCGGGGTAGAGGGGGCAGGGACCGTGTCTCGTAAGTTATAACGAGCCCACGAGGTAAAACGAGTTCATGAAGGTTGCTTGCCGGATTCCTGATGTCCAGTTTGGGAACTTCAACTTGCCCAACGCCTTTTTTAGTTGGTTTTGCATGCCTTTTGGTCGGCATTGCACTGAGCCGCTCTGCATGGAGAGAGGGAGAGAGAGAGAGTGAGAGAGAGCGAGAGCGAGAGCGAGATAGGAGAGAGACAGAGAGAGAGAGAGAGAGAGAGAGAGAGAGAGAGAGAGAGAGAGAAAAAAAACAAAACACGCCCAGTATTGGGGCAACTAGGATCTGTGTGGCGCCCAAAAAGGGTACCGCCTCAAAACATGGGCCAACATCACCCAAACCTGGGAAGTTATTTGCAACATAGTGCTGTGTTTTTTAGGGAACCCCCTGTTGGTTGGTTCTTAAAGCGAAGCCAGAAGCAAAACCCGTCATTTGGCGGTGGGGGGGGGGGGGTTCACCTAGAAAAAGACACCCATCTGTCCAGTAGTGAAGCAACTGGAAGTTCTACCGCGGCGCCGGGCTGCCGCAGCACCTAGGCTTCTCATCGCAGTTCACCGAGAAGCCAGCGAACGGTTCAGGCGACCTCTTTTTTTTTGGGGGGGGCGCCGGGAATTCCGGGCCTCAACACCTTTTGACATATATTTGTGCATGGTAGCCCTTGAACTCCATCTTGGTCGACCTAGTTGCTGCAGACCTTTTCGCAGACATGTTCGTGTCTTTTGAGGGCACCCTGATTGGGTGGCTCGAAAAGGAAGCCAACAGAGGAACCGCCATTCTTCGGGGGTTCCCCCATAACAAGATGCCCCCAACAGATTTTAGTAGCTTGACGAGATTGATGATTCGCAGAGAAGATGGGGCTGCGGAGACCTGTGTCTCGGAGCGTGACCACCATGGAGCCCGTATGTCAGGGCCTTCTTTCAGCCAAGGTCGGGCTAGACAAATCACCTGTACCAGCTGATCGAGAGCCGGTTTTCGGATCCGGAACCCTGCCATTCGGTCCAACATTCTCGCGGCCATTGTGCTTTTGTTTTGGGGCATGGCCGCGTTTTTTGTTTCTTCTTCCTTTTTTTCCTATCAAGTTTGGCGGGTTGAGGGAAACCACCCATTTTTGGGCCCTCTGTTTTGACCTCCATTCGCTTGTCTTCTAGTTGTTTCAATCTCATCCGTTGCCTGCCTATGTGTCTGCAGGAGCCCCGCGCGTGAGAGCAAAGGGGGAGCCGTGGAACTCCATGTTGCAAGTGTCATGTGAGCCACGTCCTCAAAACCGATTCGGGTAGATATAGGTAAGGGACAATGCCATAAATGGGCGCGGATCTCCGCCTTGTCAATTCTCTACATGGTTCTGGGACCATTTGAATGCCAGGTTTTGATTGTGCCTCATGTCAGACTTCTGGCCACGGGTTTCTTTGAAGTGTTGGTCTCAGCTATGACTGGTCGGAATCGAGCCGGGCCGAATCGGTGAGCTGTGGGGGCCCCACCAGACCCAGGGCTTCAAAGCCGAAGCCGAACCACGCTCCCGAGGACGGCCATGGTTCAAAACCAATGGGATCCCATTTTGGGGTAGGTGAATTCACCACCCATTTTAGAACCTATTTTGGTGGGGATTGGGATGTTCACTGGAAGTACGGGGTTTTGACCCATGGCCAAGTCGCCAACGAACTCGGAGGTCCTTTTGACTCGGCGGTTTGGAAACACATGGGTGCGGCTCAAAAATAAGGAGCTAGGGCAAACCGCAGGTTTTGGTCCATGTTTCCACTTGCCAGGGCAAGCCATTTTGGCACATGTTTTTGGAGCCACAGCCACATGCACCAGGCACGCGGTCAGCTAAACAGACCTCCCGCCATTGGGAACTGGCAAAGCCCGAGTCTGAGCTTTGACCCCCTTTTTTTTCTCTGAATCAAGGAGAAAGGCTGCGGGGAACTGATTGTCTCGGAACCATGCCTTATGCTTTCCTTTAAGGGGACTGGGTGCTTTCCTTTAAGGGGAACTGATTGTTGCAAGCATAGGTGTCCTTTTAGATTTGTTTGTAACAATAGATTTGTTTCTAAGACTGGTTTAGATGGGTTTTACGCCACCCATGTACCACACACACACACACAACCATCTATCTTTTGAAGAGCCCGCCTCTGGTTGCAACACTCCTTCTCCGAAATTGAACCAAGACATGCCCATGGGGCAAAACCTATGGAATCCCATTTTGGGGGATTGGTGAATTCACCACCCACTTTAGGTTACCTATTTTAGTGGTTGGATTGAATCGGATGTGAAAACTGGGGGGCTAACCGATTTGGATTTTGACCCATGGCCATATCTTTGCGCTCAGCTTCTCAAAGAGTCGGATTTCCCTCGGCGTTGGCAGGCTGAGCTGGCAAAGGCGGGGCTGCCGCTTGCTTGGATTTCCGCGGAGTCAAGTGGGAGTTGATCAAAAGGTCCGGTACTGGGATCATGGTTGTTGGGACACATTTTTGCTATTGTTGCCTATTGTAGTTTAGTGGGAAATCCCCACTTAACTGCTAAAAATTGAATTTTTGCTCCCCTTCCAACGTCAACCAAGGGATGACGATTGGTCGGGACACCACTAAAAAGATGTGACATGTGCCAGTAAATGGGAAAAGTTAGCCATGGTCAACCCCCCAAGTCCATGGAAGTCCAGGGATGTTCTCCCAACTTCTTTGCGTCACATGGGAACTTGCAGAAGCGTGGTCCCAACGGCCACACTCCACACAGCTCCTCCAGTGTCTCCACTGTGCTGCAACGAGTGGGAACTCGGTACTACACCCCCGGTTGGTTTTCGAGGCCGTGTCCCACTCATTTTTTGGGGAACACCCGAAGAAATCCAGCAGGTTCTTCTTGACCCCTGTGTCGACATTTGCGCACTCGTGTTCGCTTTCTGCTTGGATTCGGAGCCGCGAAGGCAACGGTCCATCATGCAAAAATGACTTCCATGTGGGTGTGAATATTTTCGTGGGGACCAGCCTCTCAAATGGTTGGCGACAGATCTCCTTGCAATTGATGCCAACCAAAGGGTCCCCAATCAAGCTTCATACCCACATCACATCAAGGTAGGCATTGAAAGAGACTTTGGTTTCAGCATTGGGCAAGCAGCGACATGGACTAACAGTTCATTCCACATGGCCAAGACAAGACGGGGTTATCAAGTTCCCCGCTGACACAGTTGCCAGTCCAATATGCACATGTTGCCTGCAGGTGTTGACATGCTGGGCATAGGCACAAATGATATGTTAGACCTCGGAGTCTCGTTTTGCAAGCCTGAGCAAAAACGAACCCGTTATTTTTTAGGTTTGATTTGAGACGTGCGACTCAAGTGTTGGTTCAGTTTCAAGGGTGCTCCACAAACCTTGACCCGGGCGATTTCACCAGTCAGGTCCGAGGTAAAGACAGTTTGGAACGGTTGGATTCGATTCCATGCCCTCATTCCAATAATGCTCTTCGTCTGCTGAAGAAAGGGCCCGGAGAGACAAACACAAAGAAGAAGGGGGTTGGCACCCTTTGACGAGTTGGGTTGCAAGCCCCCTTTCTTGAAGGAAAGGCCCCAAATCCTGCCCTTAGGGTGTGCCCTGATCGAAGGGTTCGTTTCGACCCTGAGCTACGGCCCGATTCCGTCTCGGTCCCAGACACCGATTCGAATCGAAGTTCGCTGAAATGATTGCCCGGGTGTGTGTCTTGAAATAGGCAGCCCCGCGTTTTGCCCTTTCAGCTACCCGTTACCCAGAAATTCTTGGCCTTTTGCTCCTTTTTTAGGTGAGACCACCCCCGGTCGCCAGGTGGCCTCAGTTCCGCAGCTCGGAAGCTGCGCTTCGAGGCTTCTGCTTCCGAGGCAGCAGGGCCCAACTAGAGGCAAGATACCGGGCGATCAAAGTCCGAAAACGGGGCCTTTTTTTCCCTTCACATTTCGGAGAGCTATTTCAACTTGCATTTCGTGTAGCTCGAAATCAAAGCTGCTTCACGCTCGCGTGAAGCAGAGTTTCACAACCGTCAGGCTTGCAAGGCGGCCTGCGAGTTGATGATCTCGGTTCGACTTGTTCAGTGGATTTGCAGCCTCTCAATCCTGTTTTTTTGTTTGTGTGTGTGTGTTTGGCGTCCCAACGAAATGTTGAACCCTAAAGCGGGCTGATTTGATTCCACCATGGTCACTGGAGAATTGTTCTCCATATTTTTTAGAGGTGCAAGATCAAGTGCCGTCCAAGCGCGCTCAATTGCAATGAAACACGCCAGCAACCAAACGAAATCCAATGGCATCCCGCCTATGCGTGATACTTGCAGACCAGCACGAACACACCTATTCAGATGCAAGAACAAGCAGAGGGCCGAGAGGGGGGGGGGGGGTGTGGTAGTTTGGAGTGCATCTTCTGTCGGGGTCTGGTTGGCAATGCCAAATGCAGACCTCCCTACATTCATGCGCCCCTCCCCTTTGGTGCAGGTTGGTGTAATATCAACTTCGGTTTTGATCCGGAGGACTGTACTAATCCGGGATTTTGTTGCCGCTTTCGTCAGGAATCAATGCCGTTTTGGGGGAATTCCTTCGTTTGATATGGTCCGGATGAATGCGAAGTTTCCATTTCTGGACGCACAAGCACCCCGGAGCCTGCCGGGATCTTCTCACGCGCGCCATATGGGATTCCAGCCCACCCGAAGTGATTGGTTTCAAGGAACCCTCCTCCAAGCATAGGGTTCTCAGGCGCAGTGGGTGGCGAGGGGGGGAGGGGATGGGTTGGAATCCGTTGCCGGCATTTGAGACCCTCCGGATGCCATGCCAAGCGTAGCAAAAGGAGAAGGAGGGTATCCCAAAACCCCACCTGCACTTTTCTTCTTCCTTTCTTGTTGACCATTTTCGGGGTTTCAACGGGAACCTAAAGGAAAGCCGAAGTCCATCATCTTACAAAGGGGATTCAGAGGGAGAGGGTCCACGCCAGCTTCCTTGGTTCGTGCTGCATGTAACCCGCGATGGTTTTCGGAAAGGGTACCATGAAACAACGACACGCCGCATATGCTTTTGGGATGGCAGCCATTGTACCCGATGGATGGCGCTGGAATTCGATGGCCCCGGATGCATTCGATTTGCGTCCACAGCTTGGGGATTTGGGGAGCGGCGCAGTGCATCGCGTTGCTTTCCATGGACGCAGCCGACGCGCTGTGTGACTGACAAGAAGATTGGTGAGGACATGGCGCCCAGCATTCCCCACAAAAACCAGGGGCCCACCGGTTGTTTTTTCCCACCAAGCCATTTTGCCCAGGCTCATGTCTCAGCCCTTCCTCATCCCTATAAGGGCTTTAATTAGTCAGTGCTATAAGGGCTTTAGTTGGATTGTTGAATGAGTTTGTGGGAGACTCTGCAACCAAATTCAGTTGCAACCGTTCTAACCTTGAGATGGCTTTCTCCTGACTCCGAAAAGGTTCCATGTCGTGATGGCTTGAGGCTTCAATCAGGATCTGTGCTCGCATCTCCACAAGATGATTTCCACTACCCCCCACACCACTATCCAAGAGAAACAGGGGTGCGTAACCATGATGTAGTGGGTATTGGTTGCTGTTCGGGTTTGGGGTGGAGACCATCGAAAGCTTCCAGCGGATCAGATCGAAAATTCTAGGCGCCTAAGCCACTTCGCGACTTCAGACCCAAAAATCCCCCCTACCAGATGCCCAAGCTCAAAGAACGGTCCGACCGCCCTGCTTTCGGCTTCGGACCATCCCACTAAACCCTTCCCTTTGTTTTTGTTTGTGGACCTCACAATATGTGCCATCAAAAGACCCCTTGAGTTGGCAGGGTTGGCAGGGATGGCAGGGATGATCCGTAGCCCCTTCATAGGGATTGTTCACAACCATGGTGCATATATGGTCCCGTGTTCCGTGTTGCTACCCCCCCCCCCCATATGGTATGGTCCCCCAGGCCCCCCCCCCAGCCCGAGACCCGAGCCCCCGGATCCTGGCACCTACGGTCCCACCCCCACCCCGACCCCCTGAACTCGCACCCCGACACCCCGGCACCCCCACCCCCAGGACAAGCCAACCCGCAACCAACCATAAACCCACCCTAAACTAACCCTAAACCAACCCTAAATACACCCTAAACCAAACCCTAAACTAACGCTAAACCAACCCTAAACTAACCCCAAATACACCCTAAACCAATCCTAAACCAACCCTAAACCAAACCCTAAACCAAACCCTAAACCAAACCCTAAACCGTACACCTCTAAACCTAAACCAACCCTAAATCAACATAAATCAACCTAAATCAACCCTGAACCAACCCTAAACTAACCCTAAATACACCCTAAATATACCCTGAACCAATTCTAAACCAACCCTAAACCACCACAACCCAACCACAGGACCACAACCACAGGGGGGGGGGGTACTTGTCTGACCCATGACCATTGGGGGGGGAGGGGGGGGGCTGGCAACGCTGTACCATATATGGGTTTGTCGCTATGTAGGGAACTCCTAAACGTGTGGGTTTTCCCTTTTGGTTCCAAACAGAACTCGCCTAAATGTATCCAACAAATAGGGTACACGTAGGGGAACAGCCCCCCCAACCCGTTGACCTACATATTACATGGTTTGAAAAGGGTTTTTGCACATCGGCGCTTGGAACATGAGACGAAACTCCGTACGCAAGGTGCCCCTTGCGGATTCACCAGCTGTGAAGTTTTCAAGGGCGAGACATGCGAGACATACCGCGCGGCGTAAAACGGGGAGCGTTTTTTTTCTAAGAGGCGGGGACGGGCGTGGGACGGGTTGGCTGGCTCGGGTCGAAGCCGCGCTGCAGCGGACCTGAAAAATCGGGGACGCGCTGGAGGAAGGAATGGTCCGACCCCAGGGAAGTGGGGGTTGATCAATCTTCCTGGGGGTTGAGATCAATCTTCCGGGGTCACTTGTCCCATTTAGCGGTGAAAGTCGAATCCTTCTCTGGTGGGTTGATCAATCTTCCGTTTAGGAAACCCAAATTTACCCCGTTTTTTTTCTTCTTCCCATGTGGCGGAAAAACCAATCCCTTTTTGGTGGTTTCCCGAATGGTCACCCCAGGCCCTAGGAAGGCAAAGGGGCGCAAATCCGTGATTCGATTTTGGACTTGCGATGGCGCACCAAGGTTGGAAGAGTCTTGCGCCGGACTTGAATTGGATTTGAAAAGAGGCGCAAAGAGATCTCACATGGCTATGGGTCATAACCTATGCTTCCATTTTGGGGCGGATGAACACCCATGTACCACCTATTTTGATGTTCGCCAGGGGTACAGGGATTTTACCCAGAGCCACATGTTGAACGGCCCCTTTGTCGGCCTCTCAGGTTCAGGTCGGCTCTGATCCAGCTGGTTTGGGCGAAAGGAGGGGTGGCCTCCGTGGAATCTTAGGATGGTTGGCCGCCGTTCTCACACATGCCCTCCTCTCTTGTCTCAATTCTTTTTGTCTGGTGTCTTTCGTTCATTTTCTGGCCATAAACATGTAGCTCGGGTGTTCTTCTAGTTTTCACTTTTTCCAGGTTCTGCTGGTGGCGATCTATATTTCTATGCACAAGCCAGTTTTTTTTTTGCAAGCGCCACGACACCCCAGCGCTGCAATTTCCATGAGCACTCGCCGGCCACTTGTCAGCGGAGTCCCGAGTCCCGAGTCCCGAGCCGATGTGCCCCGGGAACAGCTCGGAACCTATCAACATCAAAGCCACAGGCCACGAGCTCTGCTTTTGAGGCAGAGGTGGGATTCTTGGTTGCTTTTCGTTCGAAGAAACCACACCAGCAGTTGTTTTCGACTTTTGGAACGAATGGTTTCATGTCACGAGCCTTAAGAGAGAGAGAGAGAGAGAGAGAGAGAGATGCCCCAATCTGTCCAACATCCCAGACCAGCCGCCTTCCAGCATTCTCTGGTCCCGTGGGCTTCAACGCACCACGTCTGACGCGATACGGGCAGCTTAGCTGCCACGCAACGTATCATGGCGAATGCGACGGAGGGAGCCGAGGCTCGGCTGTGGCAGATGAGTTTTCCTGGGCCCCTCCTTTTACCCTCCAGAATGGCGGGTGGACATACAACAAACATGACATCCCCACGACATTTGCATGTTTTTCTAAGGGAAAGACATAAAGCATGACATCCCCACGGGGGAGCACGTGCTCCAGAACGGTAAATGGGTGTGTCCTTTTTTAGGTGGCCGCCCAAACTGGCTTCGGTTTTCATGTTGGCTTTCCCACAAGACGCCGCACAAACAAAGGGGGGGTACCAACTCCAAAAAGACGAGCCACCCAAATGATGTCGACCCTTTGTGGTCCCCAATGGCCTCGGACTGACTCAGGCAGAATTGATGCCGAAGAGCTCGTCCCGCGCCCCAGTTTCGTTTCTTTTGTTTTTTTTTTGCAGGGTCGGCGAGGGAGAGAGTTTCCCCGACTCCAAGTCTTCCATTTGCTGAAAATAATGCTTATATTTTCCCTTTCTGGTTTTGAAGGGAATCTAGCACTACTGGACATACTTTCATTTTTCCAGGGGGCTTAAGCAAATGGAAGAAGTGGGGGTGTCTGTTTTTAAGGTTGAACCCCCCCAAAATGGCGGTTATCCTTTTGGTTTTCCTTCAACACCACCAAAGTCTACCCTCAAAAGAAGAGACACCCAAGTGGCTTGGAATCTGAAGAGTTGGAACCACCTCAACAGGTCTTTGGTGGACATGAATCCCCAGAATGATGTTCGAAGGCCTAAGTAACTACGCAAAATTCACACCCAAGTGAGGGGCAGGGGGTCGTCTGTGCACTCGCTAAAGCGGTCATCTGTGCACTCGGATTTTGGTTGCTTGCGCTCGCCGAGCGGTCGTTTGTGCACTCGCCGAGTGAAACAAAGCGTGGTACGTTCCAGCAGCGCGCAGCATCGCGCAACGGTCATTCTTGCACTCGCAGGCGCGTGCTCGCGTTCGCCGTCGTGGGCCGGTTGCGCGCGGAGGTCGGGGTGGGCACCCCACCCCCAACCCTACCCACCCCGCCCCGCCCCACCCCACCCCGCACCCCACCTTCATTTCAGTGCTTTCTAAACAAGGAACAACGATCATCCTAATAGTCGCATCCCGAGAACCCACCCCGCACCCCACAAAACTAGCGCACCACTCCCGCCCCACCACCGCCCCTCATGAGCTGACCTGTGCTGCCCTGTGATGTGAATGACCCGACTGTGACCCTCAATGGTGAAACAGTGGGGATGTGTTGGAGACAGGGGGATTCAAACGACGTGGCTTGGTGTCCATGGCTGGAGGGTCTGTGTGAATTGGACCCACTTTTCTTTTGGAACCACGTTGCTGTGCCAAGTGAAAACTCACATTCAGTATTATTTCAATCACAGCCAGCTTTGCCATCCACCTACGCCTGCGCCACGCTCCGGCCAGGAATGAGGGGCTTCTCCCTTTCTGCATCGCTCGGGGTGGCAAGGTGTACCTTTGGGCTACTACTCCTCGATCCTTGCAAACGCCAAGCCAGACATGGAAGTGCAGACTTTGTCTCTGCACGCGTGAGTGGGCGCAGCGCACGGATCAGTTTCAGATTTTGATGACAAAGGCATGAAGTGAGTAGACTATTCAATTGTATGATCAAGGTTATGTCCAATTCAGTATGTCAATCGATGAGTCTTCCAAGATGCCATGGTCAGATGCAGATGTGAGCAGTCGCCGCACGAAAGTGTTGGCCTAGGCGAACGTTACGGAAGCCACGCCTGTCTGCACTTGATCCACTAGGCTGCTCCTATTTCTGCACAATTTGAGACTTCACACCTTCAAGCGGCAACGCTTGGCATGTCCCATACTCCAGCTCCTTTCGTTTGCGCGGGTGTTGTCCCTACATGCTGCACCCCTAGGTGTTCCCTTCAGGAGGTAGTTGTGACGTCTCACCGCGCCGATATCACATGGCTCAAGTGTCAAAACAATATAGCGCCTCGTGCTGGCTGAACCTGAACACAGAGCCAAGTTGCACATGGCCAGTTGCGCAGAGCGACCTTGAGCAGAGTCACTTGTGCAGAGCCAACTTGCACAGAGCTAGCGCTTGGGCAAGTCTGGAGCTTGAAGCGTTGGGTGGCTGGGGCTCTGAAAGCTGGGCGCAGTTGTGTAAGCTGATTCTGGGTGGCTATTGTGGAGAGGTTAAGTATAATTCTTGCATAGGGCTTCGGCGTTAGCGGCTGTGTAAGTTAGTTTGGGTTTCTGGGGCGCCGGGCTGGGAGTTTGATCATGAGCGGCGTGGTCGATCTCAAACTGATGGTTTTTCTGGTTGAGGCCCGAGGTGCAAAAAGTGTTTTTTTTGCGATTTCTGCTGTGCACGCGCGACCTGTCACGGCGAGTGGTCGATGTCAAAAATCAAAGGGCTTTTACTATTTTTGGCATTCCTGCGCGACCGTTCATGGGGATCGGCGTGGCGAGGTGCAAAAACTCAAAATGTTTTTGCGATTTCTGCGGCGCACGCGCGCAACCTCTCACAGGGGGTGAAAAACTGAATGTTTGTTCGATTTCTGCGGTGGGCGCGCGACCGTTCAGGCTGATCAGCGTGGTCGAGGTGCAACAACTGGAAGTTGCTGAGATTTCTGCGGTGAGCGCGCGACGTTTCACAGGGATCGGCGCGGTCGATGTCAAAAAACAAAGGCTTTGACGATCTGTGGCATTCCCGCGAGACCGTTCACACAGATGGGAGTGGTCAAGGTGCAAACACTGGAAGTTTTTTCCGATATTGGGCATTCCCGCGCGACCGTTCATGGGGATCAGCGTGGTCGAGGTGCAAACATTGCGACTTTTGGCATTCCCGCGCGACCCTTCATGGGGATCAGCGTGGTCGAGGTGCAAACACTGGAAGTGTTCTACGATTTGTGGCATTCCCGCGCGACCGTTCATGGGGATCAGCGTGGTCGAGGTGCAAACACTGGAAGTGTTCTACGATTTGTGGCATTCCCGCGCGACCGTTCATGGGGATCAGCGTAGTCGCGGTGCACAAACTGGAAGTGTTTCACAAGTTTCCGCATTCCCGCGCGACCTTTCATGGGGATCAGCGTGGTCGAGGTGCAAACACTGGAAGTGTTTTACGATTTTTGGCATTCCCGCGCGACCGTGCATGGGGATCAGCGTGGTCGAGGTGCAAACACGAAGTGTTTTGCGACTTTTCGCACGCGCGACCGTAGCGTGGTCGAGGTGCAAACACTGGAAGTGTTCTACGATTTATGGCGTTCCCGCGCGACCGTTCGTGGGGATCAGCGTGGTCGAGGTGCAAAGCCCGGAAGTGTTTTACGATTTTCGGCATTACCGCGCGATCGTTATTGGCAATCAGCGTGGTCAAGGTGCAAAACCTGGAAGTCGACCGTTCATGGGGATCATCAAGGTCAAAATCAAAACCTGGAAGTGCTATACGATTTTTGGCATACCCGCACGACCGTTCATGGGGATCAGTGTGGTCAAGGCGCAAATCCTGAAGTGTTTCACGGTTTTTGGCATTCCCGCGCGACTTTGCATAGGGGTAAGCGCGGTCGAGGTGCGCAACCTGGAAGTGTTTCACGTTTTTTCGCGGCCGTTCATGGGGATCAGCGTGGTCGAGGTGCATTCACTGGAAGTGCTTTACGTTTTTTGGCATTCCCGCGCGACGGTTCCTGGGGATCAGCGTGGTCGAGGTGCACAAGCTGGAAGTGTTTTACGATATTTGGCATTCCCGCGCGGCCGTTCAGGGGGATCAGCGTGGTTGAGGTGCGCAACCTGGAAGTGTTTTACGTTTTTTGGCATTCCCGCGCGACCTTTCATGGGGATCAGCCTGGCCGAGGTGCACAAGCTGGAATTGTTTTACAATTGTTGGCATTCCTGCGCGACTTTTCACAGGGATCAGCGTGGTCGAGGTGCGCAACCTGGAAGTGTTTTATGTTTTTTGGCGCGGCCGCTCATGGGGATCAGCGTGGTCGAGGTGCACTACCTGGAAGTGTTTCACGATTTTGGCATTCCCGCGCGACCTTTCAGGGGGATCAGCATGGTTGAGGTGCGCAACCTGGAAAGTGTCTTACGTGTTTTTGCATTCCCGCGCGTGGTCGAGGTAGTGTTTTACGTTTTTTGGCATTCCCGTGCGACCTTTCCACGGTATTTTCCGGGATTGGCTCAAGGGCTGAGGAAGCATCGCTGTCTGAATCTTGTACATGACGCACAACACTCCAAACTCAACAGGCAAGCTGCCAATTTGGTGTGATAATTCCAGGCCCCCGTCAGGTTCCCAAAGACATGTTGAGCCTCGTGGATTGTAGCACCACATCCATGCCGTGAGACACACTCACGCGCTTAGTCACTGAGTTGCGGCACGTACCTTTCTCTTCTGGAAGCAGCACAGACAAAAACACCCGGAAGCACTACGAGCTACAGAGCTAAAGCAATCCTCCTCATGCTTGTATGTGCTACGGCGCCCAAAAACATCTTGCACCTCTTACGGTGCCTAAAATCCTGCACTTGTCCTCTCGTGTCAGTTTCTGGGGCTACCAGGTGCCGTTTCAGGTTCCCACAACTCCACCTCGTCTGGTTAGGGTGAGCCAGCATCAGACAAGGTTGGGCAAGCTAGCGTCGAACGAGGCTGGGCGAGCTAGCGTCGAACGAGGTTGGGCGAGCTAGCGTCGAACGAGGTTGGGCGAATTAGCGTCAAACGAGGTTGGGCGAGAAAGCGTCGAACGAGGTTGGGCGAGCTAGCGTCAAACGAGGTTGGGCGAGCTAGCGTCAAACGCGGTTGGGCGAGCTAGCGTCAAACGAGGTTGGGCGAGCTAGCATCAAAAAAGCCCCGCTCACGCCCTCTTAGCTTCTACCTGTCCAGTTCCTCCTACACGCGCTTGCTCGGGCCTCTTCTTCTTTCTTCTGGCGCTTGCTCAGCACACTCCTACTGGTGCTTGCTCAGCACATTCCTACTGGTGCTTGGTCATCACCTCCCTGTTTGCTCAGCGCCTTTTGCGCGATTTTTGCTGACCCCGTAGTCCAGTCGGCAAGCAGTAGCCGCTCAGCCCCTCCGCCTGACAGGTGCCGAATCATGCAGCAAACGTACCAACAAAACGGACGCTCCTCAAAGCTCGAGTCAACTGCTTTGATCGCTTCTCTGCCTAGAAACAACAAGTGTTCGACTGTTGGAACTGGGTGCGGGGCAGTCGAAGATGTCGGATTTCCAGGCTCCTGTGTGGCAAGCGACGCTGGCTACTTTTTTCTACCACCAGGGCATGTAGGGCAGCAATCCCACTCGCAATAGAGCACATGTAAGTGCAACGTCCGTGAATCGTCGTGACCCGTGAAACTTCCGTTGGGTGTGGCTGTTTGTTGTGTCCTGTATGCGGTCTCAACATGCAACCCAAAAAGGGGGCCAGGGACAGAGAATCCAACATCGGTGCTGATAGTTGCTGTGCTCCAAGCTCCATGTAAGGAAGCAGTAGGCAACATCCCAAAGGTGAACAGGACACCCAAGCCAGAAGGGTCAGGGAAAGCCCCTCGAACACGCTGGTCCCCAGGAGCATTTGCGCCGGAATGCCTAAAAAAATGGTCAGGTTGTGCACCTGGACCACTGTGATCCCGATGAACGGTCGCGCGGCAATGCAAAAAACAACGTAAAACACTTCCAGGTTGTGCGCCTCGACCACGCTGATCGCCATCAACAGTCGCGTGGGCGTGCCAAAAATCGTAAAACACGTCCAGCTTGTGCACCTCGACCACGCTGACCCCCGAAGGCCAAAAAACGCAAAACACTTTCAGGTTGCGCACCTCGACCACGCTGATCCCCAAGAACGGTCGCGCGGGAATGCCAAAAAGCGTAAAACACTTCCAGGTTGTGCACCTCGACCACGCTGATCCCCATCAACGGCCGCGCGGGAATGCCAAAAAATGTAAGACACTTTCAGGTTGTGCGCCTCGACCATGCTGATCCCCATGAACAGTCGCGCGGGAATGCCAAAAAACGAAACACTTCCAGCTTGTGCACCTGCAGTCGCGCGGGAATGCTAAAAAACGTAAAACACTTACAGAACTTGCACCTCGACCACGCTGATCCCCATGAACGGTCGCGCGGGAATTCCAAAAATGTAACACACTTCCAGCTTTTGCACCTCGACCACGCTGATCCCATGAAAGGTTTCGCGGAAATGCCAAAAATTGTAAAACACCTCCAGCTTTTGCACCTCGAGCACGCTGATCCCCACGAACGGTCGCGCGGGAATGCCAAAAAACGTAAAACACTTCACGCGCAACCCCGTCCCACTTGCCCAAGCGAGTAGTCAAGCTGCGCCCTTGGCTCACGCACAGCCTGTGTTTTGCACCTGCCTGTGCAACCAGTTTTCCATTGCGTACCCACCCCTCAAAATCGAGGAACACGAGCATGCTGTGCTTTTAAGGAACATGCGTTCCCACCAGCGCTGCGCTGGACCTGGTGTGTGTGTGTGTGTGTGGACAGGAGCGTCTTTGCAGGGAGGCCGCTCCAACATATCTGGTTGGGACAAACCACTGGTAAAGCGCAGACGTGTTTTCCAACTAGAACCAGACACATGCGTAGATACGTCAGAGGCCCGAACTGCAAGGAGTTGCATGTGCACCAGCTTGTTCACTGCAATGTCTTATCTGTGTGAAGGATTGTGGCCAGAAAACGCTTCTCTGCTCTGAAGCCAAGAGTCGGCCAACTTGGTGGGACTGTTGCGTCCTTGGCCTGTTCTTTAGCAAAACCAGGGCATTAGATGACATCAAGCCTGCCAAAGCACGCAGACCTGCACTTGGCCGGCGGCCAAAATGCTTGTCTGGCAAGGAAAGCCAACCCAGCAATGCCTCCACGCACACCTGCAAAACCGCTTCAATTTTGTGTCCAACCCTTTGTGCCAAGAGCGTATCAGCCACCATGAGCAAAGCTGCAGTTCCGTCCTGCAAAGCTGTTTGATAGGAATGTCTAAGTTTGCGCGCAGATTGGAGGGAGCATTGCTGGGTGTCTACCCTGCAGAGTTCACACAGAAGGCCAGTGGCTGTGACCAATTTTCCATCGCACACCCGCCCCTCAAAATCGAGGAGCACGAGCCCAACCCACCCACCCCACCCACCCCAACCCCACCTCCAACGCCTGAGCGCGCGCTTGAGCGGGTGAGTGCGCGGATGACCGGAAATGTGAGTGCCACCCTACCCCTGTGCGGATTTGAGCGGGTGAGTGCGCAGATGACCGGAATGTGAGGGCGCAGATGATTCTGGCACCACAAGCAAAAATGAGAAGAGGTCGGTGAGTGCGCAGCTGACCGTAAGTCACTGACAAAACATGCTGGTAGTCTATCGTTGGTTTGGGGAGGACGACAAGGGAGGCCACCCAAATTTCCCACACAAACTGTCCCATGTCCTGACATGGGAAGCCAAATGTTTTGTCTCAGGAAAGCGGCAGAAGCTTTTATCGGAGCATCCAAGTTGCTCAAATGATGTCTCAACATCTGGGGATCCGCAAGGTGGGTGGTTAACTAACATCTTTGCTGTTGACTCAAATGGTTGTGGCACAAAATTACAGACCCAGGGAACTGCAAATATGTGTGATTTGTTTTTCTGCAAACAGGGCTTTGGGGGGGGGGTCCGCTACTTTTTGAGCCACGTCCAAATGAGCCACAATCGGGTAGATGAATGCAAGGGACAATCCCAACCATAAATGGGTTTTAAATTCTTCATACCAGGTTTTGATTATGACTCACCCCGCACAGGGGGTTGGGGGGGGAGGGGGGTGGGTGGGTGGGGTACCCTAGTTTTTGAGCCACATCCTCATGACGACAAACACACTGTGTATGGACGCGAAAGAAAAGCCAAATTGGAATGATTCGATTCCCCTGCTAAGCACCCATGAACCTTGTGGTTGCAACCACGGAACCCCCCAGGTGGTGAAGAGGATTTCGCCTCCATCACGGGATCTTTCAACACCCTCCGGGCCCCTGGCCGACGACGCAAGGTCCTCCGCCATGCCGGACCTCACGGCAGACACGGTGCCACACCTGAAGGCCTCCGGCGCTCGGCCGAGCCGGCCGGGGGAGATGTCTCGGGAGTGGTTTTCGGGGAGCGGATCTGTAGACTTGCACGTTTTGGTTGATTTTTTGGGTTTTTTTGGGAATGTTTTTTTTTTTTGGACTTTATCCTTTTGGGTTTTCCGAATTTAACTCAGCATGTGATCTGATTCGGGTTGTGGACTGTTACCCTACCACCAAGCAACGTGGAAGTGCACAAAAAGCTTGCCCATGTCCAAGAAAAAACCGTCTTTCTACAGGGGTCTGTGTACTTCTATGTTAGTCGGTGGGAGAGTACTTCCCCATTTTTCAAGGCATCCTTTGGGTGACATAGAGAGGCCTACCTTGGGCAGAGTGATGGTACCTCATGGCCCGGTGTTCATCTCCTCGAAGGAACCTCGCAGGAGCTTCGACCACTTTTTTTGCTGGGGGGGAGTGTCGATGAGAATACACGCATACGACATATTTGCCTTTTTACGGAATTTGGTTGGGGAGACCAGTATTTGTATTACTACCCGGATCTTGCCCGAAAATATACATAGATGGATATCTCTACTCATATAGTAAGTATGATGTGCGTTTGGTTGGTTTGAACGGAACCCAGGAGGAAACCATGCGGTTTGAGACACACTTTTTAAACATTGCCCAGATGGGCGAGAGGGTACCTTTATTTTGATGCCCCTCAATTGGTGGTTTGGGGGTTAAACCCAAGCTACACGCCGCAACATCCAAGCCACCAAACCAAACCACCAATTAGGGCAAAGGTTTTTTTGCTTTGGGTCCTTCTATTTGGGCCCATACCCATATATCCATCCCTGGATCTTGCCCCTTTTTCATGGGGCGATTTGAAAGGACACCAGACCAAGCCATGGCAAAGCCGCTGCCGATTAGTAAACTGCCTCCCCCTATTCAGATCCTGGACCCCCTCCCCAGCCCTTCCTCCTACTTCCGGTGCTCTTTGGCGCTCTCGTCCTCTCCCTGTCTCGCCAGTGGGACTGCAACAACAAAGTAGAAGGACATCGTCTCTGATTTTTGCCAGTGTTGGAGAGGGCCATGGTTAATCACAGGGCTTTGTGTTATTCGGAAGGGGGTACCCCTTGTGAGCTTGTCGGGCCTGGACTTCTTTTCCAAAGCACATGCATTTGGCTAGCTATTTTTTTTAGAGATCAGGCAACTCTCCAAGAGAGTTCCAATCTTGGCAATGGCTTTTTGTAATTTGGCCTGTATTTTATGTTAATTTCTCCGGGTGGTGGTGGTGCGGGGAGGCCAAGCTGGCAGGGATGCTTAGTGTTGTCCGAAATGGAAACTCGTGGTGAGGGGATTCAGGAAGCAGATTGGCATCAATCGGGGCTACTCATCTCCCAAGATTCTACTGCATCTTGCGTCCATAACCTCCATTTGCTTCGCCCTGGTGTTAAAGAAATCGATCGCTACTGGACATATGGGCGTGTCTTTTTTTTCGGGGACCTCTCCCCCCCCCCCAGAATAAAATAAAATAAGGAAGCAGACGGGGTTGGCTAAAGGTTTCCCCTTAAACCCCAACCAAAAGGGGGTTCCCCCGGAAAAAAAATGATGGGACCGACTTTTTCTTTGATTTGGTGCAGACCAAACTCTAGGGGATTATTTTCAACCTCGTTCTTTTTTCGGAAACCGATCGCTGCTTCCCCTGTTTTTTTGGTGGTTTTCTAGAAAGATCCGGATCCATGGAAAGAATGGAACTGGAAGTGGAAGCCAGCCCTGGAACTGGAGTTCGACTGCGAAATGCCTGGCGAAAACCTAGGAATGGAAATGGAAGCTACACGAAGACCAAAACATATGTGATGTGCTCTGGCAGGCCCAAGTGCATCGCCGGCTCAGCGCGGAGCAGTTGGCCTGGGACCCGGTGGAGAACTCTCGACACCAGGTCCTGAGAATTGTTTCCCCTTCTTGGTACCTGTCTCAAACATTCCTGGTTTCCCAAAGGTGGTTTGTTTTAAAGCCACATTTCTTGGTACCGAGTTTGTTTTAAACATCACCTGTTTGGGCGACCATGAAAGGTGAGTGTATTTTGGTGGAGGTGATGTTTTAAGTGGAAATATAGGAGCGCTGTGAGAGTGTGACGTTCCTTGTGGCTTGATTTTGGCTTCTTAGTTGCTTTGAAGTTGGGTTCGTTGGCTTTGACGACCCTCAAGTCTTTGTGGTTGGTTTTGGAGTGTTAGTTTCGAGTTTTGTTTATTTCCTGGTGCTTTTCATAATTGGCGTTGGTGGTTTGGGGAGTTGAGCCCTCTTCCTCTCGCACGCAAGCGTGGCAGACATCCCCAAACCGGTCAACCCCCAATCCAAAAAACCAGCAATGAGGGGAAAAGAGTGGTTGTGTGCCTCTGGTGGGCTACATCTATTCTCCGTTTCATTCGCAACATGTTTCGACTTGAGCTAGTGTGTTCTCATGGCCGTTGTGGGATGTGATAGTGCTCGACCAACCCTTAGTCCGTGCAGGTTTGACAAGCAAACTGCTTGAGATTTACCTCATGCTACAAGCATTTTCAGGGAGCTTTGCATGCATTCCGGCTTTTGTGTGTTACGCGAGCGGCTCGCATTGGAATATTGGCCGTTTTTCGAGACAGTCCCCCGCTCCTCTCGCCGGCTTTGCTGAAAGGGGAGCCGGAGGTGACCTTAGGTGAGTTTGTCAACGGGAAAGCCATTTGTTGTTTTTCTTAGGGGGGGTCCCCTTAAAGAACGACACACCCGTCTTAGTTTGGGTAGTGCCATCTATTTTATCTACGGACAAGCGGATGGGCACAGCACCAGTTTGAAGTGTTTCCTGCGATGTAAGTCAAGATCCCTTTGGTCAGTTGAGCATCTAGCTGCAAGTGTGATGATTGGCGGACTTTCAACCTACAAGCAGATCCAGCCGCAAGAGTTCTTTCTGTTCACTTGCGTTGCTACAAGCTCACTAGCTGCTATTTGTAGCCTGTTGAGAAGCCATGACCCACTTCTGTGTGTTTGTTTAGCCCACTTGCTGTTTGGGTGTGTCTTTTTTTGAGGGCCCTCTTTTTGGGATTGGTTAACCATGTTTAAAGGAACACCAACAGGAAACCCACTTCTTTCCTTTTGTATTGAAAAGGGGGCCCCGTTTTCAAAAGACAGACCAAGTTGTCTTGACTGCTATTGGGTTGGATCTTCAGACTTTAACTTTTTGGGAAATCAAGTGGCTTTCCACTAACCCCCCCCCAAAAGTTAAAAAAAATGCAGGGGGGTCAACAGCAACCCAGCTGTGGACTGCGAAACTGCCCAGTTTCAGTTCCGAATCGGTGCTTCAAAACGCCGCGAAAGGCGAGCATCCAACTGGGCCAGCTGGGCTTCCGACCACTACAGGCCTCGGCGTCGGTTCATGGACTTTGGCTTCGACTTTTCGAGCTTTCTCTAAGTCCATTCTTGTAAGACAAATCAGTTAACTTACCCCCCCCCCCCCCAAAAGAACAAAAAAAATAAAAAAAAAACGAAAGAAATGGGCGGTGTCTGAACCCTGAGTATGTTTGTTTTTTTGGGGGTGGGGACACTGAAAGGAAAACATGTCATCTTCTGGGTTCCCCCCCCATGTCCGTAGGTTTGGGTTCTGTGGGCCGTGTATGGGCTTGATAAAAGGAAGCCCAAAGAAAAAAACCCACCCATCTATGGGCGTTGGCCCTTTTGAGACACCCCCATGTGTCCCGATCCACCAAACAACCCAAGTAGGGAAATTTTGGGCTCTCAAAGTAAGGGTTCGGAAGCCTCCGAACAGGTGTCCCTTTGCTTGCAACTTGCTATCCCAAAAGTGTATCCTCTCTCTCACGGTGCGAGAAGCGTTGGAAGACGATTCCGTCACATGATTGTTTCGACCTGGACAGGTGCCTTTTGTTTTGTCTGTTTGCAGTGCCCCGTTTCTGTCCTTGATGGTGATTGGCACCAAATCCCCCTTCCCCGCACGGACACACACACACAAATAAAGCCACTGCCCGTCTCTCAGTTTGTTCTTGCGGTGTGCGCCGGTACTGTGTGTTTGTCCATTTTGGCGCAGGCCAGGCATCACTCGCACAGCTCGGAAACACATGTGCCCCTGTCAGATCGCGCAGTCGTTTTGGGATTGAGAGCGGACCGCCCTTTGGGCAAACTGTGACAATCCAATGTGTCCCGACTAAAAGCAGCACCCCAAGGGAAACTTAATCAACCTCGGCCCTCGAAACAGGAAATATATGGTCTTGAATTTTAGTAGGGAACCACCTGAAAAGCGGTTGGTGACATGAAGAACCCCAACCTAAATGATGCCCACCAAAGAGTTTGCTCATGGCTCCAGTGACCTCGAGTCTAGGCGTGAGAGCCGCTCTTTGGCAGGCGTCAGACATGGAGGAGATGATGGCACTGCGGGGTGGCCTGAGACGTGACCAAAGGAATCCATGGTCAGAGCCCGCCAAAGACCCTCCCAAGGTTTGAAGTCTTGCAGGGCAAAGGTTGGTCAGAGCCCGGCAAACCGTCGCATGCGGTGGGCGCGACAAGGAGCCCCGATTCTCTCTTTGGACCTGGTGCCCTTGGTCGATTTCTCCCTTCGGTGATTCCATGGACGCCACGAGGAAAGTCCTGTTTCCAAAGAGTGCTGGATGGAGTCACGTATGCCAGTCAACTGATCTACTATGAATCAACCCCCAGTTTTTTGATAAAGGGGTGTTCCCCTCCAAAAGCGATGATTCCCAGTAACCCAGGTACACCCCCTATGAATAAACTAAACTGGGAACTGCGCACACGCCTAAGCTGCATGTTTTGTTTTTTCCACGTCCCGTGTTTGAGGTTTTTGATGTGCATTTTGTCTGATTTGAACATTTTCAGATGTTCAGACAGGTGTGTTCAAGAAGAGGGGACCTCAAGCTTTTAGAAATCTAAATCCGGAATGTGAAGATCTAGATCCGGAAATACAGGCCTGGCCTGAATCCAAAATTCAAGATCCCAGTTATCGGGGAGAAATATCAGCCCTTTGGGCAAGACAACAAATGCGTCCAACTCCTGGGATTTACGCATAACAATTCTTTGGAGTATCAATCTTTGAATCCCAGGATTTAGATGTGGATGCAGCACCTTTGGATCTAAGATTTGGCCGAATACTCCTCTGACAATCTTGGATCCATAGGACGTGCTTACAAAGACAGACCTTCTTACCCCTCAGGACCGGATTTGAACTCAATGAGCATCCAATGGGGTATGCTGCGGGGGTCCAATACGTATATAAAATGCATACGGACATACATACGGACATACATACATACATACATACATACATACATACATACATACATACATACATACATACATACATACATGCGTACCTACCTACCTACCTACCTACCTACCTACCTACCTACCTACCTACCTACGTACGTACGTACGTACGTGCGTACGTACATACACACATGTGTGGCTTCTAACATGCCTGAGGTAGCGCAGGGTACGCCGTCGGCCGTCCAGGCACCAGGAGTGGTTTCCGGTTTCCTATGACCAGGACTTCTTCAAGAAGTCAGCGCAGTGCTGAGAATCATTGCCACTGGTTAAACGAGAGAGCGAGACCTTGGGTCCAAGGACCAACTTGCATGCCACAATTAAACATACCCCAACAATTTTGGGTTATACATGGGTTATACAGCCCTATAAAAGGCCTACTTGCGTGGCATGTCCATCTGGGGTATATATGTGAGTTGGCCCATAGACCGTGAGCCCAGGGTCAGCATCAAATTTGCAGCGCCTTGCGTGCGCCATTTTGTTTTGAGCACTGTACTTAGAGTTTCTCATGGCGATTTTGTTTTCTTTTTTTTTAAATGAAGTGCCGAGTACTGTGAGAGCACAAAGACATGCTGCGCCCGCCAAGTTGCAGAAACGCTCTCACGTGTCCATGGGAAGATGCGCCAAGTTGCAGAAACGCTCTCACGTTTCCATGGGAAGCTGCGCCAAGTTGCAGAAACGCTCTCACTTTTCCATGGGAAGATGCCAACTCAGCAAGCAGCTCCAAGATAAAGCCCAGCAGGGGGGAGAAAGGAGAAATTTGGACCCCCTCATGTGCTTCCTGAGTACTTTCTTGAGGGACCCAACACGTCGATTTGTCGACTTTCAGGTAGAGGGCCAGCTCTACTCCATGGTTGCGACCTTTCCAGCCGCGCCCACGAGTGGACCCAACGGGGAGGGAAGTATTTCGTGGGTTAAAAGGGAGCCGCCATTTTTTTTGTGGTTTTGAGACGAGTGTTCAAGAACACTCTATGGTCAGTTTTAGAACACGGGGGGGGGGTCTGACAATTTCCGCAAAACAAGTCAAGCGGGCAAATGTCCCCATGTTGTAAGGAAGTCGTAAAAATGAACAACTGGATTCTATGGGTTTCTCCGGTTTTGCAGGCTCTGAAGCCCACAAGAATACGTTGTTTTTTCTTTGGTCTCCCTTTAAACCAACCACCGCTTAACGGGTACCGAGACCCATACAACAGAACACACCGACACATTTTCCACTCAGGCACCGGCTTGGATCCTCGAAAAGCACCGGCTTTGCCTAGAAGACCAGTTTCCTCTCCAGAGGCCTTGGTGCGTTCCATGTTTTTTACTGGGAAGGAGGGTACCCTGGAATATATAGAAAAACATAGAACATTTATATACGAGAATACATGAATAACTACATATATATATATATATATATATACTTTCCCCCTCAAGAAACCCGGGCGCTCACCGGTTGCCAAGCTGAAAAGTAAAAGTAAGGCTCCCAGAAGTAAATGTTGTTTCACTTCAGGGAGTCACTCCCCAGTAAAGGTGAAAACAAGTAGGAAGTAGAGCCTTTGGAGCCATGAAAGGTGAACTGTAAAGTTGCCTGCCACACGTAACACTTGTTTTACTGCAGTTCGGGTTTACTTTTTACTTTTCATACGTCCAAACGTTTTATTTTGTACTTATTCACTTCTACTGGGGAAAAGGAAGGAAGCAAAAGTACAAGTACAACCTCTGGACCCATTTTTTTGTTTCAGGAAGTTTACTTTGCATGCCGCGAGTGAAGCGGAGCTCAGAGTGCTCCCGTGCTCTGACAGCCCCCACCACACCCAATGAATCATGGTGACCCTCGTCAACCAGGGCCATCCAAGTACTTTCCAAGCAGCATTTGTTGGAGATGTGTTTTGCACCGGCTCTTAGCCCATGCATCAAGTAAACCTTTGCAGTGGCGGGAATGGATGACATTGGCCACCTTTTTGTGGAAATTGCATTGGCTTGGCTTGTTTAGTAGACCAATAGTGAAAAAAACAGTTTCTAGGCGAGTGTTGCTTTCTGGCCATGATTTCACTCACAATCGACGCATCTCAAACAAAATCAAGAGAGGGATTGCAGTATCTCACTCCAGGGGAAGATGCGGACTTTCCGCAAGAGTCCAGGTATGTGGTTTGCAGGGCAGTCGCTTTTCTTGCGAGACGGGGGTTGTATCCCAACTAGTCAAAGGGCGCCCGGGGCTTTTCAAGGGTTCCCTTCACTTGACTGCTATTGGGTTGGATCTTTAGGCTTTAACTTTTTGGAAATCAAGTGGTTTTCCGTACCAAACCCCCAAAATGTGAGCAACTTTTTGCAGGGGGGTCGTTGCAGCAACCAAGTTTAGCCGCGTTCGGTGCCGTTTGAGGCCAGCCCCTCCAGCCGCGGGCCTCAGGGGCCTCGGGGCCAGGCCAACTCTGCCGAACATGGAACCCAACAGTCCGTGTTGGCTGTGGGTCAAAACCAATGGAATCCCATTTTGGGGTGCACCACCCATTTTAGTCTATTTTAGTGGGGATTGGGATGTTCACCGGCAGTACGGGAATTTGACCCATGGCCTGTTGCTTGGAACCTTTTTGTGGGGCCTCCTTAAGCTAGGTCCCCCAGCTAGGTGCCCTTTTACCGTTTCTTTGGGGGAGGATTCCCCTACTAAAATAGATTACAGAAAAAAGGGTACCCGGTACCCTTATTCGAACCTCTCTACTGGAGGACCTGGTTAAGTTCCATGCGAATTTGTAGAACGGCGAGTTGGAGAAGGAGAGCGCCGGGTTTTTGAATGCTCAAGACCAAGGTGCAGAGGGATGAAATCGCTCGCACCCATTTCAGTCTCAGGGCGCGCGAGGCGCTCTTGATTTGTGGGGCTGGTTGCACCTTCCGTTTGGATGGTTTCTTGGTTGCAACTGGTTTGATGCTAGATCACTACATTCCAGACTGTCCGCAAGGAACAGTTGGCATTTGACTGCTAAGCAGTTCCCCGTCGCGCAACGGCCAGAGGGACTGATGACATATTTGAGTAGTTTCAACTCGAAAGGGATTAAGCAACCATCGCCATCAAGTTGAAAAAAGATGGATTCCAAAGGCAGCTGTCTTCCAGGGACTGACTGCCTTGGCTGGCTGACTGGCTGGCCGGCTGGCTGACTGATTGAGGCTCGTCAGCTGCGCCAGAGGAGCGCGGTGGGCACTGAGTGGAACCACAGTTCCGGGTTGTTTGAAAATAGGGGACTTTTCTTTGGGGTGTCCTTATGCAACATCCCACAGCTATGCCCTCAAAAACGCCCGGTTGGTCTTCTCAAGCAAGGCTTGCTGGGGTAAATCTAGGCGAAGAAGTGAATGAAACAAAGCGGAGGTGTGGCGTCGCCGGAACCCGATGGGAGTTGCCCAAATGCACTATGACATATTTCCCTTGTCCATGAGGTCAGATTCACACCCGCTGGGAATTCTTGAATGGGCTTCACAGAGACGAACAAGGGGGGGGGGACCCCAAACATGGATTTCGTTCCTTTTGGTGTTCCTTGAAAACCCATGGAGCAGTGCCCATCCCTGGTCGACTTCGTGGGCCGAAACAAATGCCCACAGCTGAGAGCGTGCAAGAAGGGGAGAACTCCATCGTGCACGGTCACCTTGCATCCCGGGGCAACTTCACTGGCTCGCACGCGAGCCTGCGCTTGCGACATGCTGCGATCAATCATCTCTGTCAAGGAGGAGTACGCCAAGCTTTGCTTGTTTGCCAATGGGTGTGTCGCTTTTTAGGGGACCTCGGGGACCCCCAAGATTGTGTAACACCATGCCTCTGATCCACGGGGGATTGGAGGTCAAGGGCGTGAGGGTCATCAAACTTTCAAGGCATCTTGTCAGTGTCTTTGTGACAGAACCCTTGCATCCGCAACAGAACCATTAAGTTTTGACCGCATGTCAGACTGCACGATCGAGGTTTGCATGGCCCAACGTCAGATAGCAAGTTTCTTTTTTGGAATTATGGGTTATCCTGGGAGGAGAAAAGCTTTAGGTCTGTTGCGCACTATCTCTGGAAGCCGGTTTGGTCGCGCTTTTTGTGGATTTTGCCTGTTCCTCCCCCTGTTGGTCCCTTTGTTGGCAATCTTTGAGTCTATCCTACAGGGGTTTCTAGATGACACGTAACCGGTTTCTAGATGATCTTGCTGAAGCTCCATCTGGCAAGAAGTCCACTCTGGCTGTTGCAGAGGGTTTTCTGGGTTTCCCACCCCGGAGCAGCTCCAAACCGATTCTCAGCCCAACCAACTTGAGCTGATCGGTCTTGGGAAGCCAAGGGAACCCCAGATGAAGCCAGCGGTTGATCACTAGGGAGCGTCCCCTTTGAGTGGTTGGCTTGAACCCGGGGTGAACATGCTACCATTTGAGACACTCCCTCGCGTTTGTTTAGGCATGGACCGGTCAGAGAACTGGCTTTGGTGGAAGCAATATGGGTGTGTCTCAAGATGCCTCACAACATGGAGACTGGTTCCCTTCAAAACACCCCCCCAGAGAGAACTACCGAGCCTCGGCAAAGGAAGCACACCCCAAATCACCCAAAGGGAACCTATGTACGACATGTGGTTTTCTTTAAGCCACCGACACCCCCATCTTCTGGTTGCACCATGAGGGCTCCAGAGAACGCCAGGAGAGCATCCTTGGGATGATCACCATGAGCCGCTGGGCTGATGGCGTTGTAACATGTGGGTTCAGATTCACACCCACGTAGCGCTGTGGATTTGCATGTTCACTAGTGGTTCACCAGGGGTCCAGATGGTTGGTGGACACAAATCCCCATAGTTGCTTTAGTGTACCCAGTTTGGCGGTCTCTAGATTATGTTTTTTGGGCGGGTTTAAAGCCTTCATGGCTATTTGGTTGGATCTCGGCCTTCAACTTTTTGGAACACAGGGGGCAACCAAGAGGAGAATCGCAAAGGACGCCCTTGTTCCCCAACAGCTGAAAGCTTTGGGGTCTTAGCCCAGATAGGCTCCGGGGTGGTCCGGGGCGGCCCTCCACCAGGGTTCCACCAGGTTCCACCAGGGTTCCACCAGGGTTCCACCAGGGTTCCACCAGGGTTCCACCAGGGTTCCACCAGGGTTCCACCAGGGTTCCACCAGGGTTCCACCAGGGTTCCACGAGGTTCTGCGAGGGCTGCGGGGTGGTGCGAGCACTAAAAAGAGCACCGCATGCTGTTGGGGATATCACCTGAGCTTGTTTTTGTTTTTTTTTGGGGGGGGGCAAGGACACTAAAAGGCAACCTATTTAGGGCGCGCCCACTCTTGGAATAAGCCGCTGCCAGAGGGATGGCTTGCCTTAAAAAAAGTAAAACTTTTGGCGCTGGGTGAAGCGCTTTAAGTCTGGCGAATTCATAGGGTTTCATCCACCTCAGCTCCGAGAGTTTGGGCATCCGCAGTTACCCTCGTTTGACCTCGTTTGAGTCATAGTGGAGTTTGGGGTCTGAAAACCCTCCTGTGAGCTTCCAGGCTTCCAGTGGATGGTTTAAAGCCATGTGGACGAAACGTCTTGCATGAACGATGGTTTTCAACGTCACCTGGCTCGCATGGCTCGTGCACTTGGGGTACCGTTTGGGGCACAGAGGCACTTACTGCGAGCATCACAGCGAGGTGCGGTCCGATTTATAGGGCGAGGGCGAGCTGCGAGAGAGGGGGGCTGAGCACAATACGGGGGTGTCCTTTTTTTAGGGTTCCCCCCAGAATAGGTGGCTTTCCTTTTGGTTTCCCTTTAAAACCACCGGAAAGCCCTCAAACAAATACACACCCAAATGGAAACACAATTCCTGAGACATGACTGAAAGTGTTAGCACTGCCTGTTGCAGCAAAGCTGGTTTAATGCGGCTTTGCAAATAATCTGCTGTTGTCATGATCGACACATGACCAATGGGCCCAACAAATACATTTCCTGCTTTTAGTAGCCTGTGGCGTGCAGGAACTGAAGATCAGGTTTGCGTGGCTTGGGCCACTGCCTGGCGGAAACCCCTGGATTCGCCCAACTGAAGGCCGTGATGGATCATGTGCGATTGCCTGCAACAAAATCCTGGCACCTGCACCCTGATCAAGTGTGAATGGTGTCTCAGGAAATGTAGCACGGCAACCGGACCTATCAACTAGCGATCTAGATGTGCTCCAGCTACTGAGCCGTACAGAGGCTCAAAGCTGTTGCAGTCTAAATACGGCCGCTTGAACAAACGTGAGGCAAACGTTCCCTTTGCTCATAGACGGGAAGCTTATGGACTTCACTGGAATTTAGACAACCGCTGTAAACAAATGGGGTTCTTTTTTGAGGGTACCCTTTTTTAGTGCGTTCAAAGGGAAACCAAAACCAACACCGCCATGTTCTTTTCTGTTCTTCTTTTTGTTTTCTGCTTTTTTGCTGGGGAACACCACCACTTTTTTTCAATTTTGTTTTATTTGGGGGCAGGGTCTGCTATTTTGAGACAACCCCTCAATCCGTTCTCGAGGAAATGACCATGGCCAACAGGAATGACAATTCCCCCTAAATGCACCTTGACTAAGTTTGATATGGGAAATGGCGCCAAGGGAATCCCCCCATATCCCCGCTCCCTCCGTATCCCCGCTTGTTCGTTTGTCCAAGGTTTCTGCCTGTCTCCCCTTTAAGGGAGGGTCTTTTTTCGCAAAGAATCTCCTGTCAAAATGAGTTTTTTTTTTTTGTAAGAGCAAGATATTTCGGGTTGTGTCCTTTCCAACTCCACAAGAAAGGAACACATCCAGAGGGCATTGGGTTTTTTCACGGGTTCCCCTTTGGGAAACCGAAGGAGCACATCCCGAAACCGAAGGAGCACATCCCGGTGCTTTGGATTGGTTTGGACATGGTAACGTCCCCATGTTTGTTGGCTTAGGATTTGGCACCCCGTTCTCTCGCATTTGGGTGTCAACTTGTGGAAAGGGGGTTGGTGTAGGGAAACCAAAAGGACAACGACATCATGTTAGGGATCCCCGAAACATTTGAGATCAGAAAAAAAACAATACACCCTGAGAGTGCACGCTCCTTCCTAGTTAATTTGGTCGGGGAAGGTCTAATCCCGGAGTGGAGTACCTTGATGGCTCCGAGCCATCCGGTTCCTTAGCTTTTTCGCTTTTTGCTGTTTAGTGGGGATTTTCCATTTGCCCACTAAAAGTTAGTCACTTTTCGCCGGGATCTGAAACGGACAGCCTAGGTACCTTTTGCCTCTGAGAACCCATGAAACCGAATCCGCCGCCCACCCCCCCCCCCGGACCGCCGGATTACATGCCAGGCCATCGGCCAAGTGCTGGGCATGGACTGCGAGGCGGTTTGGAGCGAGTCACCGCCAGACGGCCCCCGAGTTTTGGTAGTTATCCCCTGTAAGCTGCCGGTGAGCCATTGGTTTTTAGAAAGGGGCCTTAAGTTTGGCCAGATCTTTTTTGTAAAGCAACTTCGTGACCGCGACAGTGTCGGTGGTTGGTTTGGATTGACCTGGATTTGGATTGACTTGGAATTGTTTTTGGTCTTGATTTCGAGTCTTAGATTCGTGTATGGCTTTGGTTTAGATCTGTTTCCGAGACCGCTTGGGCCATTTCGATGGTTTTCATTGGTACTCGTCAAACCAAAAAGGGGGGTCCGCATGGAGACAAGGAGTCCATTTCAGGGCTTGAGTCTGCAAAATAGCTTCCGTGAACGATGTTCGAGTTCTTCGTGGTTCTGATCTGGCTACCCAGATAGATTTGAGAAGCAAGGACACATCACATAGTTCGGAAGACGGGATGGTTCGGCAGTTGGAAGACAGCGAGACTGGTCGACGCCTTCCCAGTCTTTTGAGCCGCTTTTCGAAGGGTGTTCTTTTCTAAACAAAGGAAACCAATCAACAGAAGGGGCTCCCTATTTTGACCGCATACCCTCCAATCATAGAAGCTGACAGAAGGGGCTCTTTTTGTAGTGTCCAAGGACAACCAAAAGGACAGCCATGTCACCCATTCCTCCAATTGCAGAAGCTTCAAAGGCATACCCCACGTTCCCTGGGGGTGGACATCTCACACCCCATCTCCCCAACGTCGGCTTCGCACGGAGGCGGTCTGCGACCGCAAGCGCCGGCGCACACCTGCTGCCGTGGAAGAGGGGGAGAAGCGCACGGAAGACCCAGACCGAACGGGGGGTGGTTTTTTCGAGAGGGAGACAGTCTGGACCTTGGCGTTCTCTGGCGGTGATTTTATATATTTTCCCCATGTGTGGGAGGGCTTTGGGGGTGGTTGTTTGTTCCCCCCCAAAAAAAAGCTGACAGCGTTTTGGCAGTCGATAGGCCCAGAAATCGTCTCGTTTGCGGTGGTTCGGGGCAGCTTTCAGGGGGGGGTCCGGAGGTGTTCCGGTTGGTTCCGGGGCTATTGGGACTCGATGCCGCCTGGCTTAGTACTTGGTGGTTTGGATTGGTTTGGGATTTGAATCCCTTGGCTTTGGTAGGGGCTAAATGGAACCCCCCACTTAGCACCAAACCACAAACCCAAGCCACCAAAACGAGGGAAGCTGATGGTTTCAGCTTTACTGGCCCAACACCACCAAACTAGCCCAACATTCTGGGAACCAAATCCTCAAGACAACAGTAGAGCCACCGCTCAAGCCGCTGAACCAGCCCTCATGCCCCCAAACTTGAAAGCAGAGCCAATAGGCAGCAGGTCCAAGGGATGCTGCTGATTCGGCAGACCTGGTCCTGGTGCTGCCTGCCCAAGGAAAGCCCACCAGCCCGAGTGAAGGAACTAAACACCTGCTGCTGCTGCTGCTGCTGCTGCTGCTGCTGCTGCGGGAAGGCAGCTAAAGGGCACCAGCTGTGTTGGGGTCACTTTGCACCTGCTAGTGGACGCATAGCAAGCAATAACCGTTTTGATCAGAGTGCCGGAGCTGCTGTTGTTGTCCCCTGACAGGGAGTATTGGCATGTGCAGATAGAACGGGCACACAACTTTGCTGGTTTACACAAACAGGAAATACATGGACACCTACCATTCTGAACATTCCAACAATTCAGCAAAATCCAGGTGAAATTCAACCGAACCAAGTTCGAATCCAACTCACATAAGAGATCGTACGAACGTAAGGGAGTCCTAACATATTTGACACGTCGACGTGTCCGTTTGGGTGTGTCTGAAAACAGGGACCCCCTGAGATTGCCCACAAACGTTTTGGGTATTGCCTCACAAAGGGGTAAAGGGGTATTGCCCGCGCTGGGCCCCATTTTCGGTTTCACCCAGATGCGGGCGCCCTTGCCTACATCTTGACCTTGGGCATTGCGGACGGCTTTCGGAGGCGCCGGGTTTCGGGGCCCGGGACAAAACCGCGTCGTATTACCCCGTGCCGAAACATGCGATCCGTGGCTGGAAGATGTGGGAATCTGGTGTGACACATCTTGCTGGTGCGAGAGCTGCAGGGAATGAGAGCATCCAACTGGTGGTTTCCTTTAAGGGGACCCAAGCCCAGGTTCATTCCCACATTCTTTACTGAGCACCAGCAAGCTTATTACCAAATGCCATGGAACCTGATATTTCGAGGGGTCTTGGGCCAGCCTTGGGGGAAGATGTTCCATGGTAAAGTGGACAGGGTGTCTTGCATTTGCCGAGCAAAGATGTCTTTCTTTTTAAACTCATCCCCTGGTTTTTCAGGGAATCGATCACTGGATGTGCTTCTATTTTTCCAAGAAACGTAAACAAATAGAGGTTATTGTTATGTTGACTGGCTGCTCAGAAGCAGTTGCCCCAGGCAGACCAAAGTCACTTCAATCAACAGTAATTAGCATTTGGCAGTCGCAGAAGTTGCTTGGATATAGTGAACCAACGGGTGTCTCTTTTTTGTGGGAAGCCTTCGTTGGTTGGTTTTGACGAGCAAAAAGCTGCCTACCATTTTGGGAGTGCCTTATGAGAAACCCCAATGCAAAGAAGCCATGTCCATTCGGTTAGGCCATGGCGCATTCGATGCGCAAAGTGGTTGGCACGGGGTCGGACTGTTGATGTCTATGTCGTTGGGTGTTGGATCGCTTCCAAGTCCCCCTCCCCCCAAAAAATGTCTGCTGGGGGCCTTGGCTGGGTGATCTTAGTCACCTCTCCCCCCAAAAAATCTCTGCTGGGGGCCTTGGCTGGGTGATCTTAGTCACCTCTCCCCCCCCAAAAATGTCTGCTGGGGGTCTTGGCTGGGTGCCTAAAAGCATGCTGAAAGGGAGCAATTGCGACCACCAGCACGATGCAAGCACGTACACCAAGGAACCACAAGCTTTCCCAACTAAAAAACAACGGGTTACTGGGTCCCTTGATGATTTTCCCCGACCTTTGAGTATGAATTTTATGAGTGGGACCCACCTTACAAGTGGTCGGCGGACATGAATCCTCACCCAAATGATGTCCCAACGGTCCCCTACTGTGGGTGGACGAAATCCTGCACCCTAAGAAGTCCTAGAATGATGATTCCCCTGTCAATACCAACAAACAAACGGTTTCCCGGATTTCGTCCATCCACAGTATTAAAAAGTCGCACACCATTTGTTCCCTTGCGTTTGTTGTGGCTTTTTTAATTCTTTCATATGAATTGAATAATTGAAACGAGCTAATTTTTCGTAAGGGATAAATTGTGACAATTTCATTAATTCAATCATACCATTTTTATCTTTGTCTTTTGGCGAATTGAGTTTCTGCAAATTTCTGCGTGGGCTAAGTTCTCTCCGTCGCTCATCTCTCCAGGCGGGGCCTCGCGAGGGAGCTGCTGAGGCCTCGCGAGCTTTTTTTGTTTTTCTTTCGGATGCAAAGGCGGGGTTGGTTTGGGCATGTGGCTCAAAATTAAACGATCGGAGGGGCTAACCGCAGGTTTTGGTATATACATGTTTCCACTTACCAGGGTTCAAGCCATTTTGGTTTTTTGGCGTTTTCGCGTTTCAAGTGATTCATCTTCTTCTTTTGGGTCGTGGAGGGTTCTGGTTTTGGATGTCGCTTGCAAGCTTGGATCCTAAGGTCAGTGAGTGCCCTAAACACCAAGGTCTTCCCCAAGCTGAGATGTGACCCTGATCAGGAATCCTAGCACTGGCTTTCCTCTTTTGAACCCAAAGGCGGGTACCACCTCCCAATGCTCCAGGGGTTGATTCCCCATTCTTTGCAGCCATCGTTCTTTTCAAAAAACCGATTTCCCATTTCCCCCGGGGTTTTTATGGCGGTTTTCTGGGAAGATCCGGATTTTTGGGTTCAGAATGGAAGTTACCCCGAGAGTTGCCCCGGATGCTCAGCGCGGGCGCTGCGCCACCAGGAATTTCTCAGCGTTTCGAAGCGTCGTTTCGAAGCGTTGCGCGCGTGGAGACCGCCTCAGGCGCTCCATGGACTACGTGGAGAAGGACCTGCCGGAGGCGGGTCCGTCTTTGTGTTCGGGGGTCATTTCTGGGGATGGTGGTCAAGACTTCCAACCAGAGTTCGCCCCCCGTTTTGCTTGCTTGATCTTTTTTGGGGTTCCCTTTGTTTTCCACGAACCAGGCAAAATATATATATATATATATATTTTTGCTGGGGTCCCTCTTTTCCAGCCCAGAGGGATCGCACTTCTCGAGTTCCTGGACTTTTGTGGTGTGGCGTTTCTCTCCACTTAACCGACTTGACCGCTAAAGTTTTCAAACATTTGCTCCCTTCCAAGGTCAACCAAGTTCTGGGTTTGGACTAGGTTAGTGGAAATTCAACTATTGGCTACTTTTGTTGTCCAATCCACTCAGCAAGTGAAAGAGGGATTTTGTGATGGATCACCACTTTCCCCTTTTTTTCAACGATGGACAGCTCTTCTGAAAAGTTGGAACCATGACCATAGGCCATCGCACTGCGATTGCAGCTTGCCTTGTCTCTATTCGACATGCTGCACCTTCCGGCTCCTGAAATTCAACGCAAGTGGCCTGGCGCGGTTCAAAAGGGCAGGTCCCAAAGCAAAAGGCAAAAGGGGTGGGGCTGAAACTGAGATGTGAGGCGCAAACCATAGCTCAGCATTGCAGCTCGACACCAAGCTCGCCTTTTTCAAGGTTGAATGAACGAAAGTTCGGAAGGGCTGACGTGGCATGGGAAACACGGACTCGGGGATTCAATTTGTGGCATTTTTTGTTCTCGGCCGGGAAGGGCTGTGGGGGCTATCCTTGGCTTATCCAATGGCCTCTTTCCCATGCGCCTTGGAGGTTCACGACCATGCTGAAAAAGAAACGGGCTTGTCTCAAACTGGGGAACCCAAAACAATGCCTTTGGGTTTCCTTTCCGGCTCGCAGAACCAACCAAGGAGGGGTTCCCTAAAAGAAGGAATGCGCCCTCAAGAACGCTCCCGGCTCCCTCCATCCATTCATGGTTGTTGTTGGGAAACATTTTTCATTTTTGCTTATTGCGGTTTAGTGGCAAATCCCCACTTAACTGCTAAAATTCAAATGTTTGCTCCCATTCCAACGTCAACCAAGCATTGTTTGTTTTTTCTTTTTTCAGCCAAAGCTTCAGAGAGAGAGAGACACCTCCCCTGCCCATGCAGGCGCGAGACCCAGATTCTCCCACGTGCAAAAAAAAACCATGTGGCTGTGGTTGTCAAACCCGTTAAACGGGATCCCATTTTGGTTGGGATTGGTGAATTCACCACCCATTTTAGGACCTATTTTAGTGGGGATTGGGATGTTCACTGGGGGTACGATTTGGATTTTGAGACCCGTGGCCATATATTATGTTTCTCCCCAAAGGAACACAAGAGGGGATGTTCCTAGACCCCTAATACAAGTAAAGGCCAACTTCAGTCTTGGCAGATTGCCAATGCATGGCTTTTCGCTCTTGCAACAAAATCGAACCAACGCTTCTAGCCTTGAGAGTGGCGCATGACATTTGTGTATCGTTCTGAGTACAGACTGCCTCGTGTTCTGCGCGAGGTGCAAGCCATATTCCTGCACTGCCCTTAGGATCGCAGTCTGTCGACCTGGGTTTGAGCAGCTCGAAGCAGACACATTGACGACGGCCCTCGCCCAGGAATTTGGTTTCACCACTGTCGGCATGTTTTTAGGCCTTTTGATTCTGCGCCTTCTTAGTGGGGGGCTGCAAAACAACGTTGTGTGCAAGCCAATACCAAGGGTTGCAAAGGCAGAATCTAGGCCGAATCCAAAGCAAAGTGGTTTGCTACCATATGGCTGTGGCTCCAAAAAGCGGAATTCCAAAATGGCTAAGTGGGAAACTTGGACCAAAACCTGCGGAGCCAGCCCCTCCGATCGTTTAATTTTGGGCCACGCCCATATAATAAAGGATCAAAGGCCGAGTCTTGGCAGAATCTTCCCCTCAAGGCCCGAGTCTTGGTTCCGCGAACTCTCTCCGGCTATCCGAGGCATGTGGTCACCTACAATGAGGCGGCCATTCAGCTCTACGAGTCCTCCAGGTTCGTGGATTTTGAGATTCGTCTCTTTTGGCTCCGCGTATCCAAAGGTCCGGACATGATAGGGTAGAATGGACCCTAAATAGAATGGACCCTGAATAGCAGAATAGCAGAATGGCTGCCTTTTTTTGGTCTCTTCATCTTTTTGTTCTTTTTTTGTTTCTTTTTTCGGAATGATATTTCAATCAAATTAGAAGGGGAGAAAAGCACCACAACTTCATCCACTTGCCCAAAAAGCCTCCGGCGTTTAAAGTCAGCCATGCCAGTGTTCGTTTCGGGTTTGGGATGTGCCGACCATCGCGGGTTCGGGTTTTGGATTTCGGGTGAGCTTGTGAGTAGCTGGTAGCGAGAGCTTCGGACTGCTGGCCGCATGGAGATGTCCTCATACCAAGCCACGCCAGACCCATGCCCTGAAGCCCCCGTGTTTGCGGTGCTTGGTGAACATTTCCACCGAGCCTTGGTGACCCTAGTGCAAGCGGGGCCTCAATGCAAGAGATTCGGAGGAGGACTTCTGGCTGATTCGTGGGCGCTCTTTTGCTGAAGCATAATCTCAGAAGCCCTGTTGATTTGGGGTGCGATGGAAGAGTCTTTGGGCCATTTTTGAGCCAAAACAGACGGCATTACTGTTTGTCTACTGTCGGTTTGGAGACACTGGGTTACAACTAAAGGTACGTTCCACCAACCAAGGGAGACACCCAGATTTTCCCACCTCTGGACCTTGGAGGAGCAAGCACTGTTTGGTGAACAAGCACTGTTGATTTTCCCAGGTCCTCTGAGGAGTCCTCTGGAGGAACACCCGCACTATTTGGTGCTTGTCAGGTTTGTGCGCATCGAGTATTTCCCCTCCTTCTACTTCTTGCACGGCCGCGGGGAACCTCAGCGGTCGCCCCTTGCAATGGCTGCATTGTGAGGAGTTCTCAAAACTCGACTGCTATTGGGTTGGACCTTTAGACTTTAACTTTTTGGAAAATAATGGTGTTTTCCACTAAACCCACAAACAATTAAACTTTTTGCAGGGGGGTCAACAGCAACCAAGAAAATGGCTTTTCAGAGCCGTGTGTCTTTCAGGGGAAACTGTGCTCTTGGTGTCTCTTTGAAACATCCGAACAACGTGTGCCATCTCCAAAATTGAAGTCTACCTTGGGGGTTCCTCGAAAAATGGGATGTGAGCGAAAGACCCAAGGGCAAACTGCCAGGTTCTTCTAGTCAAAATCATAACCTGGGTCGAGGTTCTGAAAATTGGGAACGCAGAGACTTAGCTTACCTGTTCTTTTGGTGGCCTTTTCTTGCTGGTGCTCAGAAGGGAATGAGGGAATGAAGCCTATAATCAATCCCTTGTGGTTTCCTTTAAGGGAATCCCCAGGTTCGTTCCCTCATTCCGTGAGCACCAACAAGGTTTTGTTTTTGGGTGTCCATCATTTTATCTGTCAACCAGCAAAGAACAACTTCTTTTCAGAGGGTGGAAGTCTGGCCAAGCAGAACGAGCTCCAATTTTGCTGGAATCATGTACTCCTCTGCGGCTTGGGTTTTACTCCCGCGGCAACCCCGAAGTTCAGCAATGAGAACCCGATTAAAACCCGTGAGAGCCGAGTTGGGGGCCTTTCCGCCGACCTTGTCCTTTCCCCATCTGAGCCACATCCTCAAACCCGATTTTGGTAGATGAAGGGCAAGGGAGGATCCCGACTATATGTGGATGCCGCCTTGTTTGATTCTTGCAGCATGGTTCTCGGTCCCGACCATTTCCATACCGGTTTTGATTCTGACTCATGTTGACTTCCCATTTTAGCGGCCCAAGGCGATCACTTTTGGGGTCCTGGGGCCGCGAATCGTCAGACGGCTTGGGGTGTTTTCAGGCAGACGGATCTTACCGAAAAGTACGGGGGCGCACCACGAGAGGCTCAGTGGTCCAAAGCCGAGCTTTTGGTTTCCCTTTGGTCCGGATTTCGTGATGGCTCCAAAAGTTTGGTCCACGTTTATGTCTCCAAAAGGTGAACCTTTTACTTTTGGGTCCTTGAGGCCCAGGAAGCTGCGTTTTGCTGATAGGTAAGTAGCCTTCACAAGGGATCCCGCTCCCAGCTTTCTTTCGTTGAGCTTGTGCTTTGCGAGGGCTGCACCACCTGGGAGTTGGCAGGTGTTTTTGTCAGACCCGGCGTTTCGAACCAGAATCTTTCACCGCTCGCGGATCTCCGCCCCTAGAGCCCAGTCTCTGTTCCGAAGAACTCCGTGTTTCAGAGCTTCGGTTGGTTCTCAATGATGTCGCGGGACATGATTGTCCACATGCAAAGAGCATCCGGACCACCGCCTTTTCTCGTTCTTCTCCGCAGAACACTACGACTCCTACCTCTATGTGCATTACTTGCGCGGGAACCGCCCGCCTTGGAGGAGTCTTGGATCGCAGACACCGGGCGCACTTGTTCAGCCCTAACATTGCTACACGTTTCAGCAGGAGTGGGGAAGGGCGAAGTATGGGGCGGGTCGTTGTTTAGGATGTGGACTCCCAGCAAAGCCTCAAAAGACGGACAGACCCATAAGCAGCTTTATAGCCATGTTGGTAGAACCGAAAGTCAATGCATGAAGAGGGCACTGCTCAGGGGAGGGTCCCGGTGTTGTCGGTCATTCGGTGCTTCACAGGTTGGCTCTATCTATCTTAGCATGGCACTAAATGGGTGCGTGCTTGTCTGAGTGTTGGTACCTTTTCACTTTTCAGGTTGGTTCAAAAGGGAATCCAAAAGGAAAGCCACCATTTTATTGGACCCCAATTTGACACATGCCATGTACACCTGAAGCATTACCAGAGATAGGTTCAAGACAGTTGAGCAGCCGTAGGTGTTTCGGGTTTTCCTGGTACGTTAGGGTTTCAAAGTTGTTTTTGAAGGCTCTATGTCAGGGTGTCCGGAGGGGGCTTTCGGGTTTCGGATTGGGGATTAGTTTCATAGTTTGCTTTTTTTAATGGATCGTAGCCTGGTGGGTTTGCAACCAGAAGGAGACACCACCCATTCTTGGAGTCTCCTTGTCACCCAAATCTTCCTGAAACCGAGAGCCGTGGCATCGGGCAACGCCTTCTTTGTCACTTGAGAAGCCGCAAGCTTTCTGACGGTCACCCAAGCCACGTCCTTAGAACCGATGTTGGGTAGATGAAGGGTAGTATGGGAGAGTCCCAACCATAAATGGGTGCAGCCGGCTTGCAAATTCTTTACATGGTTCTGGGTCCCGACCGTTTTTCCTACCAGGTTTTTCTTACAACTCACCTTTCGAAGCTCACGGCATGACCATGTTCACTGCCACGCACTGGCAATGCCAAACGCTGCGGCTATAAAAATAGGCACAACGTTTGGCTGATTGGTCGAGTGGTTGACAGATGCTCGTCGGTTTTGCTCATTCTCATCAAAAGCTGCTTGTGTACATGAGCATCTGTGCTTGCGCGGCCTTTGTTTTCTATTGCTTGAACAGCCCTTGTTAGAATGACCTATCCAGTTTTCCGCAGAAATGGCTGAATCACGACAATTGCTGATCGAATTCAGCATCTATTTCCGGAAGCAGAACAGCTGGGAAGCTCCCAAGTGGTGCAAAGCATCTGGGCACGGTGCATGCTGCAACTACACAACATGAACTTCACAGTTATCTTTCTGGCCCAAGTGTACTACAACTTATGTTTTGCCTTGGTGCTGCAAGTACCTGCAGGTTGAGCTGGAACTTTCTTGATGGCTTTTCAGCTGGTCAGTTCGGTCGGGTGTTTCCAAGCCACGCATTTCAGGTGGAGGGTCCGTAGTCGGGGAGCCAAGAATCAGGTCGCCAGCTTTGAGCTTATTTTCGACAGGAAAATGGTCGTGGACCCCGTCAGGGAGGTCCAGGAGGGCAAACCTTTGGCACGTTCTCGCCCGAAAAAGACCCTCAAGTACATCGCGTTCAATTTAAAGTTGGCAAAAGAGACACCGCATCAACTCACACATCGCATGTCTCGGCTCGTTTTGGTCCTTTCAGGCCTTAATTGGAGCCTTCTGACACCCATGGCTCCAACAACCATTTGCCGCGCGCGTTGTTCGTTGCACGGAATAGCGGGGAGTTGCAGCGAGGTTGCTTGAACGTAAAGTTGCCGGCACAAGGCCATTCTGATTCAATTCCTCTTAGCAGGCGTGTGACCAACCAAGCAACCAATAGCGTTATTGAATTGCCAATCTGACACCGTCTAAAGGCGACAGCACTGTCCCCAAAATGAGACAACCGACTTCCAAGCGGCTTATTGGGGTCGGATCCTATAGCCTCGCCGAAAGCGAATTGACCTTTTGACCTTTTGGTTCCCCCCCAAAAAAACAAACGAAGAAGAAGAAGAAGAAGAAGAAGAAGAAGAAGAAGAAGAAGAAGAAGAAGAAGAATAGAAACAAACAAGGAAAGAAGAAAACACCACAAAAGCAAACACATAGTCCATATTGGCTTCCGCCAGGCTTCCCCCAGGCTTTTTCCAAGGTCATATGGCGACTGCGGGGAAATGTGCCTCCTCCCTACCCTCGCATCTCTCGACATGGCGCGCGTCGGCCCTTGCGTGGCCAAGGCTTGGCCAGCGCCTGGGGCCAGCCTGGAGCCAAGACGAGGGTTGGCCCAAGTGGGGATAGATTTGGCTGTGGTTGGCAAAACCGTTTTGGGATCCCATTTTGGGGTAGGTGAATTGACCACCCGTTTTAGGTTTCCTATTTTAGTGGGGATAGATTTCTTGGTGGCGGTTCCTAAGCTTCTTAGCTTGGGATTTTCCATTTCGCCACGAAAGGTTAAATACTTTTGATCCGGAGGATCTGAGGACGGCCCTTAGTTTTGCGCACACGCAAAAGAGAATCGTCCGGAGGAGTAGTTGTTTTTTTCTTTTTTTCCGGATCCCATGCCCCTTTTCGGGCCCCCATTCGCAGGATCAAAGTCTCAAACTAAGCAGAAAAAGCAAGCATGAATTCTACCTTTTTTGCCAACTCATTGTCATCACCTAATAGGTAAAGTAAGACAAGATACCTAACATTAGTGTTTTTCCACTTTTTTAATACATGCCCATTTGGGGAAGTTTGTTGACCGTGTCTCAATCGTAGCTTAGCCGTCAGAGACTGAGAACGGAAGCAGCTCACTGCGCAAAGCGATCTTGGAGCCGCTTGGTTTAGCCCAATCACCTGTGAAGCGCTGGGAGCAACGAAGAGGAACTTATAGGAAATACACATGCCTGATACCTTCGCGAATCGCAAGTTGAAAACACGACTCGCGCATCACGGCCCAGTATAGCTGGTTGACTTGCAATATTCAGGAAATCGACGGTCTTACCCGGCCCCACAGTTGAGTTCAGGCCTGTCTCGCGCGTTGCAAAAGTAATTCCTCTAGCCAGCGACGTTGCTGTGGTGGCTTCCCGGATGTTTGTTGATACGAGCAAGGCATGCTACGAATCAGCGGGTTCAAATGTTTCTCCTGTCTGGGTTGCTTCCGTCACCTGAAAAGGGTCTAGACCCTGGCACACGCACACCCCCCACCCACACACGCAAGGCTCATGGTAGCGAGAGCCTTGCAACCGACTGAGAGCCCGTCGACTTGGGAAGCGGACCTTGACGTTGCAAAACGACCTATGAGCACAGTTATTTTCCCTCAAGGGGGTTCGTTGTACAATGTCAACAGTCCATATTCATATCCTGTCCTAAGACAACAGTTACTACTCAGACTACTCAGACTTGCGACGGGTCACTCCACGGGATCCTTGCCCTGCGATCAAGTTAACGCGAAAAAGCATCGAGGGGATCTCATGAGGTGATTGGTTCCCTTAAAGTGACCACTTCGAGGGGATCTCATCACTACTTTTGGGGTTGGTTCCTTTTGGAGACAAAATTTGAGGATGTCACTTTACTGGATCGGGGTGATGGGAAATGCGGCTCAGATTGTGACCCAACCCTCGTTACGACAAGCTGTTTGTCTCCTTGTCACCGACACATGGCCTGGCCTCGCTTCCTGGATTCCTCTCCCGTCGGGTTCTTGGGCTCTGGACATTCCGAGACGTTTCCTTTCTCCATGGCAGATAGCGTTGGCAAGGGCGAAAGCCTTTCTAGGGGCTGTTCCCCTCCAGTTTCTCATGATTCCCCACTGAACCCAAAAACAGTCCCTAGGAAGCAACAAGGGGTTTATTCATGTGGGGGGAACCCCATTGGGTTCCTTTGTCTTCTCAACACCAACTATCAGCTCCAATTGGTTGGAGCCGAATCGGTGGTTGGGAACCCCCAGTTGCCCTCTGCAGGCAGCGCCAGGGGTTCAATTCCAACCACAAATCCAGACCACCAACTAAGTGACCTGAAACTTTCCAGGGGTTCCCCCCAAAACCAAACGCCCCCTGTGTTATTGGCTGATGTTGGACCACCACTTAATCAATCTTCCATTTGCTTGAGAATATATTTTTCCCCCTGTTGGTTTGAAAGGGAAGCTATCTCTACTTTTTTTTTTTTTTAAATTTAATAATATTCTGGAGACTAAACACAAATGGTAGTTTGGAGGTATAGTTCCCTGGTGATTTCTCTGGGGTCCTTCCGCTGCGACGCAGGTGGGTTCTCTCCTACTGGACGGCGCTTTGGCTGGGCTCCTGGGCGAGCCGCCGGCGGACTGCCGGTGAATCCACGGACTCCAAGTTGGGTTCGTCTTTTCTCAGGTTGGACACAGGGCTCCGAATAAAAGATCGATAGATTCTGCAACCATTTGAAACATGTTGCTTTTTCAACACCAAAACAAAGGGAAACCAGCATTTACAAGTTGCAATGTTCAGGTCTGTATAATGTAAGGATCCCGGTTAGACCGGTTTGCTTTTGGTGTCCTTTTAGTTGTTCGAATGTTTGATTTTTTTTCAGGTTGGACCACTCGAAATGGTGGTTGTTGTCCTTTGGTGTTTTTCTTTGAAACCGGCCAAGGAAAGAAACACAGCACATCCAATATGAGTGTTTGCAACTTGCGTTTGGGTCTATCTTTTCTTGGAGGCTACCCTTTTCGGGTGGTTGTGAAGGGAAACCAAAAAAAGCCCGACCACTTTTTTGGGGTCCCCTCAAAAGCCACACCCAGTTGGGTTCGCATTCCTCCCAAAGGAAGCTTCTGAACTCTAGGGGTACCTCCCCCATTCTTTCCAGGGATCCTTCTTTCTAGAAAGCCTCCAGAAGCCGTTTTAAGGCTGGTTTTCGAACAGAACGATGGTTGAAAAGAATGGGGACACAACCCCTAGATGAACCGGAGAGCGGCAAACCCGCAGCTGGGCTCAAATGGCCATTCGCATGAAGGAGAAGGCTCACGCAGCTGGATGTCCTTGATGTCGACCCAGGGATGTTTCCCAGTCCAGGCTCTCCGTTAGGCATCCCGAGCAACCGGGCAAAAGCCAGCAGGTCTGCACAAGAGCCACAGCATAGAGTTGAGGAGCTCTCCTGAACGAAATTGGGCGCGTTTTTCTTTTTGAGGGCGTTGTTTTAGCGGGAAACTACAGGGACACCGCTTGTTCTTGGGGGTGCCGGCAAAAAAGACAGACCCATTCGACGAATTGCCGAGTCGGGTTGATATTGCCGATGTCTTCCAAATTCTGTAGGACATGTAGGATGTGAGGAGAAGCGCAGCGTGTTGCTGATGGGTCCGGTTTGCAAAACATTCAGACGTGATTCATGTAATATTCCTTCGAGACTTGCAACCATATTGGGCCGTGACATGTCCCTCACATTTGCAAGAGTGAGCTTGGAGTGAGTGGTTGCTGCAAAGGCTGTAGTGTGAGCTTGTAGGAAGCAACACCAGCAGCGTCAGCAACAGCAGTGGATTTTTTCCAAGTCGCATGGCGAGTTGGCGCTGGATCATTTGCGCCCTACAATGCCATGCTGCAAGGTGCCTTGGCGAAAGTTGTGTAGAGGCGATCAGGTGCGGTTGCAAGGTTGGCGATAGGGTATTGGCAATATTGGCAAGGGTGCGTGCTGATGTTTGCAAACATCACAACCAGTTTGCAGACGTGCAAAAGCGATGATTGTTAAGATTCCAGACTTTGGTTTCAAGATGTGCCAGGCAAGCTAGGCATGTGCAGCGCTGAAACAGCTGAGTGTAAAGTCCCAGCATTGTTGAGCCTACGGTTGATTCCCTAAATATAGCAACTGGTTCAACGACATCCACCCATAAAAACCATGGTAAATGTTCCTTACTTCCATTCTTTAGGGAATCAGCCGTAGGGCATTCTTCTCAAGCACATTTCTGGCGGCTCCGGAGCCGTCGCACGCGCTGGAACCCGGCTGGGGCCTTGGAAGACAATTTTCCTCATGTCATGAATCCTTTGGCGGGCTCCTGGACGTTCCATGTTGTTGGGAGAGTCAGGATTGGTTTGGGGATTTGAGTCCCATTTTCTTTCAAGCAAGATCCAACCAAACCAAACCACCAACCAGGGGGAGGGTGATAAGTTCATTGGGGGTTTCTCAAAATCAGGGACCATGTTGGTTTCACAGGGAATCTGAACGAAACCTTGATGCTCCGGTTTGAGCCCCCCCCCACGAAGAAGCTGGCCCGAGGATCGGAATCGTCACCATGCACTCGCCCAACATCATGTCCTACGCCAATGCGACGGAAGTCGCCAACCGCCGCTACGCGGAGCGGCACGCCTATGGCTTTCATATCCTGGACCACCCAATCGACACCTCCAGAGTCCCTCATTGGGCCAAGCTCCACGCCGTGCCACCTGCCGAAAACAAATTTTAGGCCCTTCCAGTTGCTGAAGAATGTTTTTGTATTTCCCTTGTTGGTTTTAATAATAATTTATCACTGCTGGACATATTTTTACTTTTTCCAGGGGTCTTAACCAAATGGAAGTGCCGAAATCGTCGCCTGGAAGAGCTCTTTTGTCCGTGTGAATGGACAGAATCTGCCAACACTCACATGGGATAGATAAAGCTCGCTGAATACTGGTCGATCAATTTCCCATCCCAACTGGTGCGAAGCAAATTTTGTCCATCCACAGTCTGTCAAGAGCAGATATGAGATTTGGTCAACCGTGCCAGTAGTCTACGGTCGAAAGTTCTCCCAGCCAGGGGGCTCTCTAGTTTGCACGTGTTCATGGAGACTAGGTCCCCCAGTGCGCCGTTTTACCTTTTTTTTGGGAGGGTTCCCCTACTAAAATAGACTACAGAGAAAGGGGTACCCTTATTCTAACCTCTCTACTGTACTGGAGGACCTAGGAGAGTTTGGCATCTTTTTCACAAACCTCGTTCCTGATTCAGCGGAATCCAACGAGCCTTTTTCCTAGCATGTTCAGCCAACTCTTGGGCCAAGGTTGATACACCTGGCAGACTACGATTACGTCTTTTGGATCGATGCAGATGCCATGTTCTATGACTACCTGCGGCGACTGGAAGATGCCAGCTAAGCCAGACTTAGCGAAAGTTTGCCTTTTCAGCTGTTCTTTGGCACGCTTTGACATCAGCTCAGTGGGGATGCATGTCCACCAAAGACTATGAGATGGTTCCAACTCTGAAAAAGCAGAGTTTTTTTTAACTAATGAACACCCCCTGTTAATAAACCCCTGTTTATTAGTATGGGGGACTGGGGTTGAGTAATAGGGGGTCAACATTAGCCAGTGACACCTTTTGGGTCGGCTGAGGTTTTAGAGATCCGTTCCGGCGATGAGATCTGGATCCAGGAGCACGGCTCCGACTTCCCCTCGCTGCTGCGGAAGGAGGGAGGATTGCTGGGAACTGGGAAGTATGGTTGTCGTTGGGAAACCTTTTGCATTTTTGCTTATTGAGGTTTAGTGGGAAATCCCCACTTAACTGCTAAAAAATATCTTTTTGCTCCCCTTCCAACGTCAACCAAGTAAATATGGCAAGTGCAATATCGAACCACAAAACCCCCTGAAGCTGCGGTAGATTACAGGGTTTTCGCTTCCCCCCCCCTTCCAACCCAACCACAAAGCACTCCGAAACTGCGGTAGACTACAGGCAATAAGGTCTTTATCAACGAAATTCGTGTGCAGCTGGCGGTACAAATTTAGGAACGGTAAAGGTGCATATCTTCGGTTTGTGGGCCGAGAGTTCAACTGGTGGGAGCCAGATAGAGTTGTTTTTGCACCAGCTACTTTGCACAACACCCTCTGAAACTGCGGTAGACTACAGGGTTTCGCTTGATGCTCTTGCTTTTTTTGGGGCGCATCCACCGTATCCAACTACAATGGAAGTGGACGAATGGAAGTGGACGACCGGAGGGGCTGGGCAACTCCCATCTTCAAAAAGCCTCATGTTCACTTTCATGCGTGGAGGGTGAAGTGCTCTGTGTGTGTGTGTGCATTTGTGTTGTCTGTGTGTGTGTGTGTGCGTGGGCGTGCGTGCATGTGCGTGTCTGTGTGTCTCGGAACTGGGGACCCTTCCAAACGGCCGGGATTGCTTTTGAGAGTAAACAGCCCGCAAAAACCCCACCTGGGTGTGTCTGTCCCTTTTCTTTTGGTGGCCTAGGGTCTCCTTAACCACCGTGAGGATAATTTGGATGTCACTTTAGCTAGGTCCCCCAGTAGTGCCCATTTACCCTTGTTTACAGGGAGGGTTCCCCTACTAAAATAGACTACAGAAAAAAAGGTACCCTTATTCTAACCTCTCTACTGGAGGACCTAGTTTGGAAACCCTGCTGGTTTCCCTTCAAAATCGACCAAGGGGAACCCGTCCCGATCTTTTTCCTCCTGCCGTTGCGGTTTCTTTCACCCAGGGTTCCTTAAAAGATACATTTTGCAACCATTTGAAACATGGTTCTTTCCACCAAAATAAAGGGAAACCACATGTGCAAGGCAATGTCTAGGTGTATAATGTAAGGATTCCTGAGAAGACTCCGATCCCCCCAAAAATGGCGGGCTCTTAGGTTCTATGTTAGACTGTGGACTGAATGCTGCGTAAACCAGGGAAAACCCGAAACATCATGGAATTTTACCAGGGCGACAGTAGACGCCGCAATTCCCTTTGTGTGGGTAAGTAAATGGGATGACCAAACCAACATAGGGCAATGGTGCCATCGACTTTGATCCGCACTTTGGTTTATGGTCTCAGTTGTTCAGTGGCCCCCTTTTTCCTTTTTTTTGGTGGCTGCCCCACTAAAATGGTCCAAGCCCAAAAAGGGCCCTTTTTTTCCCAGGGTCACTGAACAACTGAGTGGTTGGCAGCTGCAGACTTCGGGAGATCGCCAGGAGTTTCTGGATGGCAGCTGCATCCTCTTCAAGAACTCGGCCTGGACGCGGCAGTTCATACTCGAGCTCTACTATTACCCCCCGTGCCAAAGTGCCCAGGCTTGAGATGAACCTGGACCCCAAGCCATCATTTGTTGAGGAATCTCCTTTTGGGGGGGACTCCTGTGTGGGGTTCCATCTTAAGTTGCAGAGTACTTGTGTCAGTTCACACCTGCAAAGCAGACCTACACAACATGTCCTTGACTCGACCACCACCACCACCACCACCACCACCACCACCACCACCACCACCACCACCACCACCACCACCACCACCACCACCACCACCACCACCACCACCACCACAACCTGCTGCAAGGTGCACTGAACTGGACAGAGCAGTACTGCCTTTGCATGGCCTATGAGGACCGCTCGTTTTGGTGTGGGCTCAGTGCTGGCGGATACACTCAGAGACTTGGGGACTTTGGGATTCTACAACCCAACCCGCCCTAAAGCAAAGGACGCGCCTATGTGGCCATATTTGGCCCTAATAAGCACCCGTAACCCTTGCGGCAGGGTCTTTGGCGCGGGCTAGGGTTCCTTTAGCCCTCTTGTCGCAGTTCTAAGTCATGGTGACAGCCCCCAAATTGCCCACGTGAGAAGGTTGAGCCATACCGCCGGCGATGAGTGACTATGGACAGGCTCCGTTTCTCTTTCGGACTTCTATTCTTCGGCCTGCCCTTTGTTTCCTTTGCCGGGCGATTTTCTACGCCGGAGCGAGCCTGAAGGGAGGGCTGCGTCATAGATCTCACTCTTTTTTCGGGGGGGAGTTGCCCCTGGTGCGTTTTTAGCCACACGCTGCCATACAATGGAATCTCAAAGCGCCTGCCTCGGATCTCGGATGCAAATCGATTCGCCATCCAGGACGACCTGCTGGGCATGCGGGGGCGGACAAAGATTCTGCCCGCGGGGCGTTTGAACCACCACCGCATCCCTGCGCCCGGAGAGAAGGAGGGCGCCTTCGGCGGGTCAAAAACTGGCCATGGGTGAAAATCCGAATCGTGCCCCCCAGTGAACATCCCAATCCCCACTAAGATAGGTTCTAAAATGCGTGGTGCACCCACCCCAAAATGGGATTCCATTGGTTTTGACCCACAGCCAACTGATTCCCATAGAAAGCGATTTGGAGAGGCGCTTTTTACGTGGAATTCACCAACGTTCCAAGCCTCCTGTTGGGGCGATTTGTTAGTTAAGTAACCTTTCAGTAGTCTTTTAATATCCTACATGGGGTGCATCCACAACTACTCGCGATGTTAAAAAGGACCTTAGCTGGGAAGTGATTTTGTTGGGCCCCTGAATTTGAGTTGCAATAAGCAGATGGTTCATTCCCGCAAAACGTGTCCCGCAAGACGATTCCTGAAAGCACCTAATCTGGCACTGGTTGATCAAAGCGCTTTCAAAGGGAATCTGATGATACTGAACAAAGGGAAACACCCCTTTTTTAGGTTCGTTTTGCTTCTTCGCAAAAAAAGTCACCTGAATTGAATGGGAGCTTCACTGACGGCATTTTGGCAATGCTGACCCCAGTTGCAGAGACACCTGCAACATTCTGTCCACCCACAGTCCTTTTTCTAGATCGCAGCGTGGGACCAGAAGCAAACACATGGCAGAATGCTTTGCACGGAAACTTCGGCGTGTGTGATGGACACATCATATGGACCCAAAGAAACAACCATTGCTTAGGCGACCAGCTCCCTGAGCAACAACTTTTTGCCGCAGATCAGCCAATGAATGCAACACAGGAAGGACAAGAATGGACGAATCCAACGAGAAGTTTCCGTGCCAATTCAAATGTTGCGTAACCTGTGGCGTTACTTTTTCTCTCGGGCCTCCATTGATGCGGCGTGTTCTCAGCGACGGCTCTGAGGCTTGTTTATTTTCCATCTTTCTGGGCAGACGGCGGAGCACCGCTCGCTTCATTTCAACCAAATCCTGGAGGGACGTGCCAGGCTGGGGGTTTGATATCTGGGCAAGGCAAATGCGGTGGGTGAAGAGAGTGTCAGGGGTTAGGTCATCTCTCTCTCTCTCTCAATATATATATATATATATACACATATGTGCGCGTGCGGGTATGTGCATGCATACGTGCGTGCGTGCGTGCCTCCTGAAAAGAGGGATCCATATGTAGTAGGCGACCTATATATATATATGTATATATATATATATGTAAATTTGTAGACGATGGGTCCATGTTAAAGATCTTCCTGGGGAAGTATATGCATGCAAAGACAACCTTACACCGCCTCAGAAGGATGCATGGATTTTCCTCAATTTGTTACCGCTTGCAGGGTGGGTTTCCTGGTCCATGGATGTGAGCAAACGTCTGCTGGTCTACCGTGAGTTTTGGGAGGAGAAGAGGGACCACCCAAGACCACCCAAGACCACCCAAGACCACCCAAGACCACCCAAGACCACCCAAGACCACCTGTTGTCCCGGGGAAGCCTTGGTATTTATATTGGTATTTATATACGGGGCTTCGGGCAGTCTCGGTAGGGACATTTCGATGTCAGCACGTTCCGGAGTCGACCCCAATCCCCAGAGACCCCAACCCACGAATCCCAAAGTTGGCCTCTTTTGAACTCCAGGGTATGAAGCTGGGGGGTTCCCCGAAGGAAGCCACCTGGATGGTTGGAAAAGGGTCATTCCCTCATTCTCATCCCCTACCTACAGCAGCATTTTTTATTTTTTTTTTCCGGGTGCTTTCCCTTTGAATTCCCAAAATTGGGTAGACTTGGTTTCCTCAGCCCCACTGGGGTCATTATTTTGGTTCGGTTTCTGGGAGTTCTCAAAGTCAGAAAATGGATTCGGTGGTTTCCCTTTAACCCGGGTGACGTTGACGGTAATATAATGAGGCCCTTTGGTAAGTTTTGAGCCCCAGCAAGTCCTTTTAGCCCCAATCCCCCAAACCCCAGCCCCCACCCCCTAGACTCCTAGACCCCACGCATCCCAACGTTGGCCTCTTTTGAACTCCAGGGACTTCCAAGAGGAGGAGCGGTACCAGAGCTTTTGGAGCTTCCAGCAGCTCTTCCAGGCGCGCGCTCGCGGCTTTGACGGTTTTGTCTGGTGGCAAACCTCTGGGCAAAAGGCACGAGGCCAGTGGCCTTTATGTTTCCTTGTTGTTTTCAGAAGGTTTCCTGCTTTTTTCCATGCTTGCCTTTTTGCCAGCCAGGGGCGCTCACTCTTTGCAGGGTCCCATGATTGGTTTGGGGTTTGAACCCTTGGGTATTGTTGAGTACACATAGGACACCACCTTCGATGTTATGTGTGCTGGCTGCTGCTGCCAGGATGCTCCGGAGCAGGAAGACGCAACGAGCCGTTGACGTCACAGGGACGTGTTTTCACCTGATTCGTGTTGATAGCAAGCGGACACTTCAACAAACTGTTGGTTTTATAAGGCTTGCTTCAGCAAAACTATATGTTCAACCAGGGTGGACTCTAGCCATCATGTTCATGTGACGCCCGCTGCCGGCGCGGCACCTTCACATGAGGTGATTCGTCCAGATGCGTGTTCCGAGGATCACGTGTCCCACTTAGCCAGTTCGTGCTGGACGGTGAACAGAGGTACTAGCTGCATGGGGTTGATGGCTGACTCCTGGCTACTTGCCACTTGCCACTTGCCGCGTTATGAAGCCTTCATCTTGCTGGTGCTCAGCAGGGAATGAGGGAATGCCCCTTATGAACCATCCCTTGGTGTTTCCTTTATATAAGGGAATCCCTGGGTTCATTCCCACATTCCCGACTGAGCACCAGCAAGTCATTCATGATCAGGATCTGCTGCACTGGCAGTTTGTGGCAAGCACTTCATGAGGATGGCCTAGATGCACACACCTTGGGCAGTTTTTCTGCAGCCCTGTTTGAAGATCATGCTCAAGACCAGAAGGGCAGCACATGGATCACCGGTTTCTTTTGGTTTCCCACTGCAGCTGTGCCATGTTCCTACTCTGGGAACAACCCTGGATATACCTTTATTACAGTGGATATATAGTGTCCGAATATACTCATTTTCCCTTGGGCAGTGGACTGGGGTAGTGGAAACCCTCTTAGCTTGTCCTTGCGCGCACCTATCCAAGAGTCCGCTGTGGGTTTTAGAAGACCACAAAAAGCAAACCGAGCCCGACGACCGTTGCAAGGTTAAAAGCCTTCAATGGGTGATCCAGAAGCTCCAGTGGTGATTTGTTTGCTGACTAGATAGCCCGTAGTCGTTCTTTGTTTGTTCCAATAGAACCAACAGAGATTCCTCGTGTTACGATTTTCCAGACCCTCAAAAAGAATACCAAGCTCAGTCTTGGCCAGAAAGGGGTAAATATTGTTAACTCCTGGCTTGGATTGACAGGAACATGCCCTGCAGCTCGTGGCCAGTAAATTGGCTCACCAGTTGACTTGCCAAATTCCATCGTCCCTGGAAGTGGTCGGCATTTTTCAAGATCACTTTTGACCCTGCGTGCCCATGCCTAGTAAGAGGGGCTGAAAAAGTGCTAAGATGGTTTTGGGTTTCATGAAAGTAGACATTTTGAGGGGTTCTGAAAAGACAAAGAGGGTGGTTTCCGCAGAGCACACCGTTGTTGTGATTTTGCGGACGTGACCTTGTTTGATCGCTTCTCTGCTTGTGTGAGCCAGGCGCACAACTTTGGGGAGCTTGCCTCCCTGCACCTGTGCGTTCTGGGCATTGGGGACCGGCACCAGGCCGGGCCTTTCGTTGGGGCCGTGTTTGAATACCAGGACTCGCATTCAATCTCGTTTTGGCGCTTCAGATGTGCTTGGTCAAAGCACCCCTTGATTTTGGGTTGGTGAGAAGGGTTGGGGATTCATGGACTCTTTACTAGGGTGTTGGGCAACAATTATTTGCAAGGGTTGCTACGAACCATGACACTCACATGGGGAGTCACCCACCTGCGCGTTCTAAGGGACCGAACTCTACATAAGGGGGAGGGGAGGTCCTTAGTTAAGCCTAAGTACGTCTGCTCGGTGGGGTTCTTGGTTGGGAGTGCTTTCCCGCATTTGGCGGTCCTTTGGCGCTGTAGCAGTGGGAAAGCGATCTCAAGTTGGTTGCGTCCTGTCATTAATCAGCGAACGGACCGTGCATGTTGCCACTATCATGCCAGTTTTGGGCCCGTTCTCAACACAGTGAACCCCAAAATGGCAAGGGTTTTCTTTTGGTTTTCCTTTAACTGCCAGGCAACAGGGAGTCCACCATTTTGAGAAACTCCCAGATTGCAATTTGGCACATTCGCGTGCGAAGAGGCGTGTCGGCTCGATATGTTTTTCCAGCCCAGCACAAAGGGTAGCCTCCTGCGCTTGAAAAGCCAAACGCGAGGCAGTCTTCATTGCCAGACTTGACTAACCTGTTCGCCCTTTTCCCTTCTGAGTTTGTTCATTTTCCCGTAACCAGCAAACATTTAACTCTTTGCACGGCGCTGGATCCGTGTGGCAAAATATTGGAGTGCTCACTCAGATGTTCATACTGGATGCTGGAGTTTCTCTGCGACCTATGACCCTACCGTTTGTTGTTTCCTCCTTTTTTTTAGGGGGGCTTTTTCTCTGCGACCTATGACCCTTCCGTTTTTTTTTGGGGGGTCAGGCGATGCTTGATGCCATGCTCTTCCACTTCACTTACCTCACAGGCAAGGGGTAACCTCTCGACACCCGGAAGCTCCGGAGGTAGGCTTATAGATCTTTTTAGTACGCTGGAGTGGTCGGGTTCCCATTTGGCTCCCACAAGTTGTTCACTTTTAGCAGGGGATCTGAGAACGTGGCTTTTAGACAGGGCTCCTTAAAAGATACATTTTGCCACCAATTGAAACACCAAAATAAAGGTTGAAACCACCATTTACAAGGCAATGTTCAGGTGTACAATGTAAGGATCCCTGCTAGATCTTATTGGTTGGCTGAGTGGTTGGGTTCCATTTAGCCCACAGGTTATTCGCTTTTAGCAGGGGATCTGAAAACGGACAGCCTTCATCATCCGGAAAGGATTTGATGCCAGCAGTGATGTCTGAGTTGTCAGAGCTTTCAACATGAGGGGGTTGGTCTAAATTTCCAGTCTATGGTCCATTTGGGCGGGGCATGATCAGGGGACCCACACATTTTTCCGTCTCTGGCATCCACTCCGATGCCAAGAAGCAGACTGAAGATCATAGAGTGCTCTGCTTTCAGTTTCCCAATGCCTTGAAAAGAGCGAGCCAATGGGGTACATGCGAATGGCGTGCGTGTTCACAGATTGAGTTCTGTCGCAGGGGAAGCTATGGTCGTTGATATAGCTAAGTAAACCTTGTTGTGTTTTCTTGTTAACTTACTCTTACCTTACGTATTGCCTTTTGCCCTTTCTGTGTTGCTTCAAGTGTCCTTTCCACCAAAGTGGCAACTTGGTCGAAGTCGGGCGGGTTTTCTTGTTGGAGCTGGAAACCTGACGAGCTTCAATGGGGATCGGGACAGAGTCCTTTGCAGGAATCTCCACTTTGGACAGCCTTCTTCGGAATCTCAGAATCCAGCAGCGTCATCATTCCTGTTGGGTTTGTCAAACGACAAGTTGTACATCTCATCGAGTTTTCTTCACCAATCCCGTCGTCGCCGCCGAAGGGTTTGGTTGTAAATGGGATTGACCTCCTTCAAATGGGGTTTACTGAGGTACGCCTAAGCAGCCATCCGGCCAATTCAAACCTTGGGTTTGCAGGATTCGGCCTATTAGGGTGTGTCTCTTTTTGGGGACTGGCCGGTTTTCCGCTAGGTTTCCCTGCAAACCCAACCAAAGGGGGGCTTCCACGCAAAAAAAGAAGAAAGGCCCAGGAAGCCTCGAACTGAACAGTTCAAGCCCCACCAGGGCACACGATGAATTTTGGGGCGCCGATGCGATAGGCTGCATCATCGTCTTCGAGGGCGCTGCGGGGCTCTGGTCCCAGATCCACACCTCCGACGCGACGGTTGGCCGGCGCTTTACCTCGCGCATGGCCATCCTCAGCATCGAGGAGAACGGGTCCCGTTACGAATGCGAATCAAGGGAGACCAAGAGGCAACCTCCCTCTTTCTTTCTTTCCTTTTGGGGGGGGGGGGATTTTGTGAGACAAGCAACTCATATGTCCCATAATTATGTCCGTTTTTGTTTTGGGGGGGTACCACTTGAGAAAGATGGGGGAGTGTGTTTAGCCCCCAGCCAACCCTCAGATCGATTTCACCCATGTACGTACCCACAGAGGGTCGTTTTCAAGAGAATCCACGTTTACAGCACCCATCTCGTTTCGCATGTTTCGAGACAACGGGCCCCAATGAATCTCCGGGTGATGCAGGCATGCATCAGCTAAGTTGGGAAGACAATGAATCAGTTGCAGGAGGGTTTTGGAATTTTGGAAGACTACTTTCCTTGTTGGGGAGGCTCTATTGTGGGCCACGCACATGATTGTTGGAAAGATGTATCTTATTTGGTCGTGGGACGAAGCCCTTTCCCTCTAATATGGAACACCTCCGATCAAAAACAACCTGGGGCCTATGAATCCTGGGTTCCCACTAGTTGGTCTCCGGGGCTGCATTTGTACAGTCTGCAAGAAGCCAGTATACTGATATTCTGATATTCTCAATGGGCCGGACTTAGACGCATTGCAAAGAATAATGTTGTTTGCAGCTTGAAAGGGACATGAAGGAAAGTGGATAAGGCCAAAGGCAAAAGCAATGCCGAGTAAGGTGTGTCTCAGGTGAGCTTCTACGTTTGTTAGGAGGGTACTCTCTGGGAGCTTTTTTTTTTCCCCGAATCCGCCATGACTGAAACGATGCTGCCACTCTGCCTTTCTTGTAGGAGTACTTGCGGGGGACCACTCGCGATGGCGAGCAGATGGTGAAAAGTGCCGAAGCCGCATGTGGCTGGAATCTCTAGGGGGTTCCCAGCCATCCCCTTAGTTTTTTGGATCTTTCGTTGGTTTAGTGGTAGTTTCCACTAAACCACTAAAACTAAGACTAGTGGAGCAGGGGATCTAGGAACAGCGCAGAAATGGCAATCTCTGAATAAGCCCTGCTTGTTGAGAAGGTCCCCGGAACAAAAAGAAGTGGGAGGTATTAATCAGGGGTCAAGGGCAGGAGCATGTGCAAGCCCCTCTACCAAAAAGAAAACACAACCGGAGTGCCGTGTCAAGCCGCCGCTGCAGACACCATGCGGGCACCGTGCAGCTCAGTGATTGAAGTCGAAACCAAAACATGTAGCCTACTGTTCAGAGGGGCAACTCACATTCTCCACAAAAAGCGAGGGGCCAAAAAAAGGTTCGCTGCAGAAATGCTGTTTTCGGGGGTTCCATGTTTTGTGGGGCCCATATCAAATTCAACGCATCCTTCTCGCCTGCAACGTGGGATTCGATTTGCTGTGGCCGTGATCCGTGCTAAAAGCTGTGCTCAACTTCTTTGCCCAGAAAACAAACACGGGAAGTGCTTCAAACATCAAGCCATTAGCCATCCTGGCGGCCTTGTTTGAAGAAGTTTTGCCCAGCCCTGAGATGTCACACCACCTCGAGTTGGCGAGGCCGCTCTTTAAGGGGTGTCTGGAAGACCGGAATCAATCCAGCCGCAAGGGAATCCTGCCGGGGAGGGGTGGTTGACTGGGTCTGCAGTACAAACATGCACTCCGGAACGCAGTGTTGCAAAGATGGGTGTTTCAGGGGTTGCCATTACTATGTAATCCGTATCTCGGGCAATTGTCTTTTCTGGCAGATGCTCAACACAGCTGCATTCACGATTCAAGTGCAACCTGATCATCGAGCAAATTGCAAACATAATAACTTATTATCAATCGGCAACACAATTCACCGAATTGCGGTTGCTGTCACATTTAAGTAGCAAACTGTGCTCAACATGCCATGCTTGGCGCATTCGCTGTTCCTTTCCCTGAACGGTTCGCAGCAAGCAGACACCTCTCGAGCAGTAATTGTTCCTTTCCCTATGAGACCCATGTTCCCTCCCCGGATCCTAATGCACTTCCGCCGATGTTACAGCGCGCGCTTGTTTAGGCATGGGATTCTTTACAACCCCCAACCAGTTGCAAATTGAAAGGAGCAATCCTTTGCATTACTTGGTGGCTCCCAGCCATCCCAGTGTTTAGTGGGGTTTTCCATGTAACCCACAAGTTAGCCACTTTTAGCGGGGGATCTGAGCACAGCCCAGAGTAGTTTTGATCCAATCTTATTGTTTTGCCTTCCCAGCCCCTCCGGTCAGTGCTCTGCTTTGGGTTCCCCAATGCCCCTCCAAGATGATTTCAACCCCCAAAATGCAGCGCCTTTTGGAAGACGGCGAAGCTGGCGTGGAAAAACCGGAGGGCTTGGGCGACCCAAAAAGAGCCCGTGGCCACAGCCCGCGGGCCCTCGCGGGCCTCGCGGGAGCGTGGAAGCGGAGGCTACTACTGCGACTTGCTGGTCCTCGGGGTGGAGAGCTTTCGGCACCTGCCGCGGGGCTTAGGTTCGCTGGCGCCCCTGGTCTTGGCAGGCGATTTGGGCGGGTGGTGGTGGGGGGTTTGGGTCTTGGGAGGTGGGGGAGCTTATGGGGGGAAGACCATGGCCCAGCCACAAACTCAAGATATTTGCGGGTTGCTCGAGTTGCCTTTCTAGTTTTTCCTCAGGCAGCGTCTTTGAACTTGCCAAAAGCAGGACTCTGGGTTTTGGAGTTGCGAGAGCTATAGTGGCTCTGGCGAAACGGCCAGTTTCTTGCCCAAAACCAATGCTCTGAGTATTTTGTTCGTTCCCCCCTATTCATTTGAACCCTCAATTCCATAAGAGAGATTGCACATATGGGTGTGTCTTTTTTTGTAGGTGCCTCCCTTTCTTTTGTGCTAAAGGAAAAACAGCAATTTTCGGGGGTCCACTAAAAAAGACACACCCATTAGTGACACTAAAGAAGACGATGTTGGAATTTGAATCTCAAGATCCCTCCCCAGGCCGTCATTTTGGGCTGCTTCCCGGTTGACTTCCCCTTCCGAAAAGGGCACACACTCCTCCAAAGGCCATAACGAAGGTGATGTTTAAAGGGACCCCCCTCAAAAAAAAGTGGGTTTTCCTTTTGGTTTCCTTTAAAACTGACCAAGCAAGCGGTACCAACTCCCAAAAAAAGAGCCACACCCAAATTTCCATCCATGTTCAAACCATATTCCCCACATGTTCCCAATTCCCCACAGGGATCTGTCTCAAAGTAAGAGCACCCCCCAAACAAAAATTCAATGCCTTTTGGCTTCCCTTTTGTGCTGGTCCCAAAACTTGCTAGTGCTCAGCCGGGAACGAGGGAATGAACCTCAGCTTTGGTCCCTGAAAGGAAGCCACCAGTTGGTTTATCTCGGGGTCATGAGCCATGTCTCATTCCCGGCATCTCTCTCAGCAGGAAAATGGGCACCAACTCCAAAAACAGGAGCCATACTTCCATATCCATCCATGTTTCAATCCATTCTCCCACATGTTCTGTCTCAACCAAGCAGTGGTTTCCCTTTTGGTTTCCCCTTTAAACCGAAACCTGGGTACCTCGCTCCAAGAAAAACGCTCGCGAGAGCTCGCAGGCCTGGAGCACGCGGACGGGGGCTTCGGCTTCTCGCCGCTGCACGACGCCTTTCTGGTGCTCCTGGAGGCCTTGGAGCGCTCGCTCCGTTGCCTCGAACGGCACGGGGCCGTTTTGGAGGCCCCCAAACGGGAAACCGCCACCCCGGAAAGGGGGCCACGGGCGGTGCAACCCAACCCGCTTTTGGAGTGGTTGCCGGTTTTTTTGGCGGGAAAAAACACCTGCGAGGTGTGGTTGGCTTGGCAAACAAAATAAATCTTAGACGCTTCTTCCATGTGGTTTCCCGGTAAGCGAAAGGGGATCGGTCTCCCAAGCTGGAAGTTCCCAGGCCGAATCTTCCACAGCGGCTGGCACACTATGTGGGTTGGCTTTATGGCTCATCTGGGTGGATCTTTTGACTTTAACTTCGTGGTTGAACCAGCTCGGATTTTCCGACTTTGGACCCACACAAAGTTGGTGACACTTTTTGGCAGAGGGGTCCTACAGCAACCGAGTTGGTGGGAGGGTACTTTGCTTCTCTTCAGAGCTGTGTTCACTGGCTAACGATCAACTGCTATAGATGTTTGTCGTGCTTGACGTGTTCTCGGCGCCCGTTTGGTGCAGCGAAATCAGGCAACTTGGTAACTTGGTTGTTTTCTTTGGATGGACTGTTTCAGGTAATAACCCTTGTTTGGTCGCTGGTTTGGGGGATTTGAGCCCGGCTCCAAGCCACCGGCCTCAGCTTCCGGGAGCTAAGACGCCTTTCAAGGGCCCAAAGGAGACCTGGGCCATGGGAAACGCATAATCTGTGACGATCCCATTTTTGGGGTGGATGAACATCCATTTGCCACCATTTTTGTGATGTTTTAACCGGGGGTTTCCTGGGTTTTGACCCACAGCCACCTGGGTGTTCAACTTTATTCAAGTTCGACCCCCCCAACCAATCAACATGGAACCTGACGTTTCAGGGGTAACAAAAAAGAGGAAACCAATTGTTTCTTTTCTTGGTTTCCCTTGAAACAAACCTCCGAACATCGCGGCCTCCCACAAAAAAAGAGAACCTTCGGATTCAAAGAATGCAATGTCGGTTTGCCACCCACCCCCTGGATATTCCTCGCTCTTCGAGTTGGCTAGGAAGGCTGCGAGCGGAAAGAGGGCCTCTTGGTGGCCCAGCCGGGGCTGAGGCTGGACAAAGACGACCAGGAGCTCTGGAGGGCAATGTGCGTGTCTGTTTGAGGGTAATGTAAACCCCGGGTTAAGCAGAACCCCTGGTTGATTAATAGGGGGGTGTCCCCTTTTAGTGGGGATTCAGACCAGTTTTGGAGGCAACACCCACCGAATAATGGGACGGGTTTATTAATCCTGGGTCAACATTACCCCGTTTTACAGGGATATCAACGGAAAACCGAGGCCATTTTGTGTGATTCCCTAATAAGGGCAGACCCAAATGTGTGCCTTCTTTAGAGGGTACCCCTTTTTTGGGTTGAGAAGACAAAGCCCCAAAGAGGCGCCAGGGCTCCTTTTTTGACGTGGACAAACAACGACCCAAGGGACCAACGGACCAACTGACGAGCTTACCAGAACGGAATGTCTTTGCTTTTCGATTGCTTGTGATCACCTCCATAAACAATCCCTTGTGGTTGGCTAGGGAACTCCTAGGTTGATTCCCAACACCCTGGGTCAATCCCTCCGAAGCACCAGCAAGTTTTTTTTTGTGACGCGGGACCCCCGTTTTGCACGGTTTCATGGAGGCATTTTATTTGTTAGTCGAGGAACCCAAACATCCCGCGTAACTTTTTCAACTGAATTCATCCCAACCTTGAAGCGCATCCGATTTGCAAGTTGGGCTCTGGATTCTTTGAGAAAAAATGACCCAAACCAGGACTCCTCCGCAAGTTCCATGTTAGTGCACAATGTTTGGCCCTCAAAGTGTAATGTTGACCCAGGATTAATAAATCCGGCCCATTATCAGGGGGGTGTTGCCTCCAAAAGTGATGAATCCCCACTAAGAGGGGACACCTCCCTATCAATCAACCAGGGGTTTATTAATCCGGGGTTTACATTAGGGTTGCTTTTGGAGGTATGTCAAGCTTTTCCCAAGAATGGGGTGGCACACAAACAATGAGATGGCGTTTCAAGCGTGTTGAACACTTCGCATGCGCAATCAGCGTTTATGTGCCCGCGCAACGGAGCGCTCACTCGGCCAAGATATGGAAGGCCCAGTTTGAGCGGCAGCAAAGAGTGCTCGCCCGTTGCGCATGGTATTTGGGGCGGCCCTAAACGCTATAAAACCTCAGATAGAGTTTGGGACTGACTAACCCATCGGGTTCTTTTTTCTTGGTAAAACCCGATTGTGTTGGTCGAGTTTCTACAAATGCACAGATTGGAACGGTCATAAGGTAACCCAACCTGTCTGCTAAGCTGATCGCAACATGACCCTATTTTCCTTCTAAGTCATGTTCACAACCGCAGAGACCAACAGGAATTTCGAGGACCACAAGACCTACCAAAACCAGAAGTTTGCTGCAGACCTTCCGTGGTTATTTCCAAGTTCCGTTCAAATTTGGTAGCCAAAGGCTAGCTTGGTTGCACTTTCTTGGCGCGCATGACCTGGCACGAACCAGACATTTTCACCAGAAATCTCTGGCACAAACCTATGTGGTCATGAATTTTAATAGGGCGCCACTGCAAAAATGATTGGTGGACGTGAATCCCCAATCCAAATGATGTTCAGATTCATGCTGTCGAGATTTCTTGCGCTTTCTTGGACACAGTCCGGAGGGATTGGTTCCTTTTCTTTGGTTTCTCGCAGGACGGCAAGGCTTTGGCTGGCGCCTGCAGTTTCCTGAGCGGGGTCTACGGCTGGGCAGATGACATCCAGTCCAGGGCGGGTGTGAAGGAAGAAGACCCCGTCTTGGAGGCCGAGCCGAGGGTAGAGGCCTTTCGCTCTAGGTCCCCCAGCGATTGGTGCCCTTTTATCAACTTGTTTGGTTGCGAGGGTTGTAGTCTACTAAAATAGGCTACAGAAAAAAAGTTGGTACCAACTTATTCTAAGCTCTCTACTGGAGGACCGAGTTATGAAGCTTTTGTGGCCGTTTCGAATGCAGTCAATGTTTTGCTGTTGCGATAGCAAATGACCATTGCAGGTGTTGGGAACGGACTGGTTTTGGGGATTTCCTTCAAAGAAAGCACAATGGATGGTTTATGGGGGTCATTCCATTTCTCATTCCCTACTGAGCACCGGCAAGTTTACAGGTGGTTTGGATTGGCGGGATTTGAACTGGTTCTTGGCTTTGGATATGAAACTGGATAGGTTCTTGAGGGCAAAAGGGACATCATCACCTAAACTCAAAACCGCCCATCCAAACCAATTAGAGGGAAGTTGATTGGGGATGGAGGAGATCCCTTACTCCCAGTTGGACATCCTCAGGGCCGAGGATTGAGCGAAGGGGGAGTGTTGGCAAATGAAGGGGAGAAGCAAGTGGCTGTTCTTTTGGACCGAGCCAGGAATCTATACTGTTTCCAACATTCATGGAAGAGGGAGTCCGATTTGGGGACCCCAAAATGGCTGGTTGTCCTGTTGGTTCCCTCTAAAACCTAACCAAAGCAGGCTTTCCCAAAAAAGGACACCCATTTGGACCACCATCGTAAGAGCCCAAGCCCGTACTTCCATTTGCAAAACGGAGCCCAGCGATCAGTTGGGGCAGTTGCCCTGTGGCTATTGGCTTGGAGGGGAAACAATTGGCTTAGCACCCAAAGCCAAACGCTGGGGGTCCATTTCGCTCCTCTACAAGAAGGGGTCCCAAACAAATTTTGGGGCACCAAAGGTTGCCAACGAAACCCCAATCTTTGGCCCACAGAAGAGGGGAACGCCGAAACGTGCCTACTTTTCGGACTCCGTTCCATGTTTGTGGTCTTCCCCCCCCAAAAAAGATGTTTGAAGGAGACCCCAGAAAATCACTACCCCAAGCGAGACGGCTCCACCTCCAAGCCGACAGTAAACGCCAATCAATCCACCTCTTCGGCAAATCGGGCATCACCAATAAACCCCACCTTGTGCAATTGTTCTGCGCCAAGGTGTCTACTTACCTGAAGCGGGGGTGCTAAATCCACAAACCCTCCTAACCCCGAACCCTTTACCCTAAACCCTGCCACTTTGTCTGCTTCCCCTGCGGGCCCCTTGCGGCCCCTTGCGGCGGCCAACCGACCCGCGCACCGCGGGAAGCGCCGGAAGCGCCGGAAGCGCCAGGTGGTCCACGAGGGGAACTTGGGGCCGGTGCCCTGGGCGGTCAGCGCCCCTCACCTCTGGGGCTTCCACCAGCAGGCGCGGAAGGCTAGCAGCACCCGGCTCCTCTTGACTTGGTGGCTCAACCGGCCATGCGGTTCTGAAAGCTTTTGAGCTTTTTAGTGTTTGGGATTTTCCATTTAGCCCACCAAAAGTTAAGCTTTTAGCGGGGGATCTGAGGACAGCCTAGTTGAGCAGCACCCGACCCCCCCTTCCCCAAAGAAAAAGAAGCAAGAAGAGCGAGAGAGGCCAGTTCCGGCGTTTCGGGGGGTTCCACGGTACCTTGAACCAAAAGGATTGACTTTGTGCAGGGTTCTAAGTCTGGTGAAGTTAGGTGGTTCGGTGCCAGTCGTTTTTTTTTCTTCTTTCTGCTACGCATCGGGTGGTTTCCCGCCCGCAACACAATTTGGACGTGCGGAGTTCGTAATCTGCGTAAACCCTGGCGTCTTGCCAGAACTGTTAAAATTGATCTTGCACAGCCTTGGGCCAACTAAGTCTTGAAGCATGTTTCAAAGCTGCGTCAGCACATCAGCAGTCATGGCTCCAAGATTGCGCTTAGCATGTCCGGCGTTGGTGTTTGCCCTGTGGAGAGCCCTTTCACTCCATAGAGTAGGCGCTTACCCTTAAGCGAACCCTTTCACTTCGAGTGTTCCCGTGTTCCCGTGAACGTTAACATGCTGGCATTGGTGTTGACCCTGTGGTCAAACCTTAAAACACGGGCCGGCAGGATGGAAGTCGTGAAAAACCACTTGAGGGCGGGTACCGGTACCCACCCGATACCTCAAAGCAAGGGCCATGTGTTCACCTTCTTGGGCATCTTGGCACCAAAAGTCAACGGGTCACTTGTATCAAAATTCGGAGCCGGATGGATGGTACGGTGGACAAATTCCTGCGCCAGTTGGTAGGTGGCTTGTCCCATGATTGCTCACCTGGTTCAGGTTTTTGTCCACGAAAAAGCCGCAAGGAAAACCCTTGGGCCAAGTTTGAGGGCCTTGGGATCAGTCGGCCGCCGGCTCAGGGGAAGGTGACCTTGATGCGAGCGCCCAGGAGGGCCTTCCTTTGATTCTTTGGATCAGCTGTCGAGAGTGCCCGCCGGGCCTGCATACGTTTCAGCGCCAGTCCTGCGCTTCTCCGTTACGAGGAAAACACGGCGCGCTGGGGTCGTGGGAAGCTATGGAACGTATTCTGGCTGGGCAAAAAGCAACGGGTTTCAACTGTGCCGGAGCATCAAACTGAAGGCGCGAAAAAGTCCAACGTCTATTTTGTTGGTTGTCGGCTCAATCAGTATTGGATCAGCGCATCATCCTTGCTCAATCAGTATTGGCGACCTCACCTCCTAAATTTTGAGAAGCCCTTCAAATCTTCGCAAGGTTCTTCCCTTTTTTGTCCGCAGCCCCTTATGGAGACACACGCAGAAGCCATAAAAAGACACCGAAACCGGCCGGTCTCGAACTGTGCCTCGCAGTCTTCGCGCTCCGAGCTCGCAGGTCTGTGGTCTGTTGTTTGTTGGGCCCCGGGAGACGTCGAAGGGGCTCTCAGGTGATCCTTGGTTGGCGCTTCGGATGATTGGCGGTTTGGATTTGGATTTGAAGCCTAGCTTTTGTAGAGGGTAAATGGGAAACCCCTAAGAAAGGAGGGCAGCTGATCTTAGGACGGAGGCGCTCTTTGAGACGTTTGGCCGAGCAACGAACAAGTGCAAACCAACACCCTGCCAATATCTTGGCAACACATGGCACGTGCTCACACTGAATTTGTGATTCTCAGCTCAATCCACTTTCTACAGGTATGAGAGGAGCCTTCACCATCGAGGTGGTTAGTTTCCTTTTGAGAAACACCATTTGGGGTGGGGGTTAAAGTTTAAAAAGGAAAACCAGAAGGACACCAAGCATTTAGGGGTCTAATTTGTTTGGGACAACCCCATTTCAGTTTGAAGGTGGTATACCATTAGGCCCCCTCCGTGGAATTCTCGTTCTCAGGTCTGGCAGCTCTTGCCAAGAAGGAATGCGCGGACCCGGTAGGAGTTTTGGGTAGGAGCACCTTACAAACGGTTGGTGGGCACAAACATGTAGGAACATCATGTTCCACAAAAGGGTCCCTAAGCAAAGATTCAACCAACATGTTGCACATCCAAATGCCAATGGGCTCCGGTCCGATCTCAGGAATCAAGTTGCATGTGCCCTCCAATTTGAGGATCCACGCTCTTCCGAGGCCAAGCTGCGACGTGCAGGCGCGTGGGGCGTGCAGGGCGGTCGTGGCCGCGCATCGCTTTTGCGATTGTTGGGTGGAGCGGGCGGCCGTTGCCGATGGCTGACAACTTTGTTTGTTTTGTTTTGTTTGTTTGTTTGTTTGTTTGTTTTGTTTTGTTTGTTTGTTTGTTTGCTTGTTTGTTTGTTTGTTTGTCTGTCTGTTTAGTTGTCAGTCCGTCTTCTTGTTTGTTTTGTTGTCCGTCTGTCTGTGTGTCTGTTTGTCTGTCTTTCTGCTTGTCTGTCTGTCTGCTTGTCTGTCTGTCTTTGTCTGCCTGTTTGTCTGTCTGTCTGCCTCGCCAGCCGCGTGGCCGAGGCGGGGTGGGTGAAAGGCAAGAGGTGGCGGGGTATCCGGCCGCCTTTTGCGCTCCCCCAAGAACGTGGCAAGGGGCTGGGGCTTCCAAAGTCCGGGCCTTGAGCCGCGTGCTCGAAACCGATTCGGGTAGATGAAGGTTAGTAAGGGCCAATCCCCTTGCCATAAATAGCTGCGGATATCCGCCTTCTTAATTCTTTACATGGTTCTGGGTCGACCATGTGAATACCGAGCTTTGATTGTGGCTCAGGTGGGGGCAGTCAAGGTTGAAGCAGCCCCAAGTGGGCGTCAGTTGTTCTGCCAGGAGAAGCAGTCGTCGGCCACTCCGCAGTGATGCCAGACGTTTCACAAGATGTGTTGCGAGACCGCGCGGAGCGCAGGGTGAAAGTCAAGTTTGTCTGTAAAAGTGCCATACGGGTGTGTCTTTTATTGGAATTGGTACCCCCTTTTTTCAGGGTTCTTTGGAAAACCAAAAGGAATGCCACCATTTTGGGGGTCCCCTAACAAAGACCCCCCATATTTTAATCAGCTATCTATCAACGTGCTTTCCAAACGCGCAGATGGACGTACAGACTCGCAGAGACAGACAGAGAGGGAGACACAGAGAACGCAAACGCGCAAACACAGACATGGAGCCCCCCGCACGAGCAGGCAGAGACAGACGGACACAGAGACATTGACAAAGAGAGACAAAGAGATACAGAGAATGAAAGCAGGCGTTGGTACACGCACACACCAAAGAGACACAAGATACAAGTACATAATTGCAGACACACTGACACGCAGGCACACTGACTCACAGACGAGCACACACACACACACACAAACCCCACATGCATACCTACGGGCATACACACACCTACACACGCCTACACACACGTGCACAAGCCCACACACGCACACAAGCACACAAGCGCACAAGCACACAAGCACACATGGACACACGCACACACGCACGCACGCACACGCACACGCACACGCGCACGCGCACGCGCACGCACACGCACACGCACACGCACACGCACACGCGCGCACGCACACGCACACACACACGCACACGCACACGCACACGCACACGCGCACGCGCACGCACACACACGCACACGCACACGCGCACGCGCACGCGCACGCGCACGCGCACGCGCACGCGCACACGCACACGCACACCCACACACACACAGACACACACACACACACACACACCCACACCCACACCCACCACACCCACACACCAACCACTTCAGCCCATTCACACGCCTGCCCAACCTGCGCCTCCACCGCCACGACAACCGCACCGCATCCTGGTGATGTGTCCCCCATCTTATTATCTGTGTGACGATCTTATTATTTATCTCAGTATATAATGTGTATATGGCATAATATGACGCTTGTGTATCTGCCTACTGCACCTGCCCTACGTGCCTACAGCCACCTGCCTTCATTTCTGCCCACCTACACACCTGCCTGCAGCCACCTGCCTTCCTGCCTTCCCTGCAGCACACCATGCCTGCCTTACCTGCCTTCCTGCCACAAAACACACCTGCGCAGCACACACACACACCTGCCTTAGCCACCACTGCCTTGCCACCATGACAGCCACCTGCCTTCCGCTCAGCACTACGCACACACACACTGCATGCATGCATGCGCATCAGTATGCCTTTACCACACCATACCTGCCTGCATGCCACACACCTGCCGCCACACACCTGCCCAGGCACACACACACGCTGCCCGTGCACACCGTGCACACCCGCACCCACTGGACGGGACACACGGACACACCTGCATGCGCGCACACACACACACACACACGCGGCGCGCACCTGGGATGGCATGCGGCCACCGCGCCCCACCCACTGCCTTACCATACCCTGCCGCCTGCGACGCACACTGTCGTGACGTGCTCTGTCTTTTTCTCCTGTCGTGCTTTTTCCCTTGCTTTGTGTGCCACCCCTGGAAAGAGCCACCTGCGCGCCTGCGCCACCACCTGCGTGCAGCCCTGCGCCTGCTGCCTGCAGCCTGCCGCCTGCCTTTGTGGCCTGCCAGCGCTGCGCCTGCAGCCCTGCCGCCTGCCTTCTGTATGCCCCAGCCTGCCGCCTGCAACCTGCCTTTCCTGGCCTTTACCTGTGTCTTCTGGCCTTCTCACCTCTACCACCCACCCACCACCTGTACACACATACTTCTACGCTTTACACACACACACGGACACACACACACACACACACCACGCCCACCCAACACACCACGCACCTGCCTTAGGAACACAAGGTACCTTCCATACGAGGTACCTCGCTATGAGTCATATGAGTGCCTTTCTGGCCTTTCTAGCCTTCTCTGAGATGTGCGCCTGCCTTTGCGCCTGCCTTTGTGACAACACCTGCATGCCTGTGTACACACACACCTGCTGTTGTGCCTTCACCCACACACCACCACCACCTGCCCCTTTTCGAATGGCCTTTCTGTTGTATGCCTTCCCTACCTTTCACCCACCTGTATGCCATGTGTATGTATGGTGTGCACACACACACATGCACACACACACACACACCCACACACCACTGCCTTTAGTGTTTGTTATGTGACTGCTTGTTGCTCTTGGGTGGCTGGATGGATCACCCAACCTGCCTTCTGCCTTTCTTCAGCACAACGCCCCTGTATGAGCTCATATAGCATGTTACTTATCTTGCCTTCTTGTCTTTATGTACCCCTTCAATAACATGCATATGTATGTATGTATATATGTATGTATACTTATCATATAACATGTATGCGTGCTTATGTATGCCCCTTATGTACATGTATGTATGTATGCGTGCACCTGCCACCACCTGCGCACCAGCACACAAGCAACAGCAACGCACACACACACGCACACACGCACACACACACACACACACACACACACACATATGACCTTGGGACGGGGCGAGGCCTTGAGACGCGAGGCCATCGAGGCCCCTTCAGGCCTTGAGCCAGCCTGCCTTTCTGCCCTGCCTTTTCTGCCTGCCTTTCTTGCCCTGCCTTTCTTCCTTTGCCTTTGCCTTCTGCCTTATACGCTTTGCATATGACATGCGTACACCCCACCTGCACCCCACACCCACCCCACACCCACACGCGCACACACACACACATGCACACACACACACACACACACACACACACACACACACACACACATACGGCCACACGCGCACGCACGCGCACACACGCGCACGCGAAAAGCACGCGCACGCACGCACGCAGAAGCAAACCCGTCCCAATTCTTGCCGCTTGCCCATGCAGTCTTCAAGCAGTCTCGCCGCCGCCTCTCGCCCATTGCCCGCCAGCCATGCCCACATCCGCAGGCCTCGTGCGCGTGCGGCTGCGGTTACGGTTGCGGTTGCGGTTGCGGTAGATGCCCACTCTGAGGACGCGAGCTCCGTGTGGAACCGCGCCCGCTTGCTGCCGCGGGCCGCTGCAGCCCACACTTCGGCCGGGCTCGTCTCCGTGAAGGCGGACGCCCCGTACGAGTTCAAGGCCTGGGCTGCGACAGCGTCGTAGCTGTAGAGCTTGTCCCGGCGGCTGTCGGTCTGCTGCGCCATCGCCAGGGGCGCGACGTCAAAGCGTACGCGCACGCGCACGCGCACATGTACGCACACGCGCACATGTACAGGCACACGCACATATACGGACACACACACACACACAAACACATATACGGACACACACACACACACACAGACACCCACTCACGGAGACACAGAGGCAGACAGTGCCAGAGACAGAGATAGAGACCGAGAGAGGCCGAGAGACAGAGATAGAGACAAACAGAGACAGACAAAGACAGAGCAAGAGAGAGAGAGAGAGAGAGAGCAGGCAAACAAAGAGAGACAGAGAGAGAGAGACGGAGACAAAGACAAAGGCAGCCAGACATAGAGACACAGAGACACTAAAGACACACAGCCACACAGAGACTGAGACACACAAAGACACACAGATAGACAAACACAGGCACGGACACACAGAAACACAGAGATATGAAGACACAGAGACACAGAGACACACTGACACTCAGACACGGACACACAGAGACATAGACACGCAGAGATAAATATCCACCCGAGCGTGATCCAATGCCTTCCCCAGCAGATGTTACATGCAAGGGCCGCAGGCAGGGCACCTTTTTCAAATCCAGGGTTTGTGCAAATATGACCAAACACACGAGGTGTCATGTGAAGCATGTGTTCAAAGATGAGTACTGCGATTGATAGAAGTTGTGTGCAGAAAGTTTGCAATCAATCAGGTTCCCACTCCTGTCCTGCGTGGGCGGCATGTAGAGGATAATTTTAATATTCAGTTGTTTTTCACCCTGCCTCTGTTTTTCTGCTCGTTCCCATGAGCCGCCCCTCATTGCCAGTGCGCAGCGAAGTCAAAGCCTTTAGGCGCGGTGTTTCAACCAGGCTCGCCTGGCTCACGACCGCCACGTGTCCAAGGTACCCACAGGGGTTCTTATGAATATTATACATATAGTACATATATATATATATATATATATATATGTATATGTATATATTATATGTATCCCTTGTTGAGGATTATCATCACCTTTTGTGGCAATGTTACGATCAATTTCCTTTTCGTAAGCTGATGCTTTCAAGAGGACATAAGAACCCCTGATCCACAGGCATGTGTCAAAAGACAAAAGGCACAAGCCATTTCGAGGCGACACACGCACATGAGCAACAGACGCTAGTATCTATTCGTTTAGAGGAGGATGAGAAGGGGTGGGCCCGTCCTTTTGGGGGAAGTGAGTGTTGCTAGAGATAGCGATGCTGTTTATCGTGTCATCTGGGTCTTTGTCCAGGAATCAAGACTCAAAACCCAACAAACGAAGGAAACCGTTGAGCTTCGAAATCTGCCCCTCCAGCTCAGCAACACGAAGTGCGAGTTGGGAGGGAGCAATCAAATCCGACACTGAGAGCAAGCGGCGGCCGAGAGAGCGCCGGTGCAGCCAGCGAAAAGGCGGTGCCGGGCATTCAGCAGCCATGTGGGTATGGGTCAAAATTAAACTACGAGGGGACCGCAGGTGTTCGTCCTTGGTTCCTTACCAGGGTTCCATTTTGGGTACCTATTTTTGACCCACACCCATGTGTTTGACCCGGTTTTCGACAGCTTCCTTCAGCCCTGCGCCCTCGGCACAAGCACAGTTCAAGTGAAAAGCATAGAAGCCCATCCTTTTTCAAGTGCCCCTGAAAAATCAAGGGGAATCAACAAGTCCCAACCTCTGCGTTTGAGAACCCTACGCGAAAGGAAGCCTAAAGCCACAGGGGCAAACTTGCCATATATGTGAATTTGAGATTCTGCCAAAGTCAGTGTGTGCGTGTGTCTCGATGGTAGCCGTTTGTGGGCTGTTTTAAAGCAACCGCAGTTTTGGGGGTGTGACACACCAGTGCCGTTTTGTTTGCCTGCAGTGCGCTGACCTGCCTTTGCGCAAGAGACACGGGAAAAGAACGCCCGAAGGGCTTTGAGCGCTTGATACCCGGCGAGCTCCTGGCTTTGAGCTGTGGTCTTTGGAATTCAAGGCTGTTACATTACATCAATAACTCATGACATCAAGGCAGTCACATCAATTACAATCAAGGCTGTTACGTCAGATTTTACGCCATGTGTGATTTTCTGGCAGGGTAGCGTTACAGGGACGGTGTCACCCGCTGGGGGCTGGCGGCTGGCGGCTGGCAGTTGGGGCCCATGCAGCTTTCCCAGGGCAGCTTGCTCGGTGAGGAGAGGGGAAGTAGGCCTAGTACTAGTCGGTGGCCCATGTGGGTTTGTTTGTTTGGCGGTACCCCGATTTCGGTGGTTTTAAAGGGACACCAAAAGGAACCAGCACCATTTTGGGCGATCCCCAAAAAAGTCACACACCCATGTTAGGTTTTCCCTCCCGTCCGTGGAAAGCGTTCAAACGGCGGAAACGGGCATGCCAAGAGTTGCCTTTGGCACCTGTCAGGAATAAGGGGGAAAACGAACGCAGAGTTCCGAAAACCGGGGAGCATGGGAGTCAATGCTGTTAGACACGCTCTCCATTCGGCAGGTATCATGTTTTCCTCAAAAATCAGGCAAACCGTTCCCAAGTCCCCCTCTGGATCAGATCATCTGATCATCTTCAAGACCTTCATTAGGTCGGGTACTGCGGGACACTTGGCGTTTAACATTCTAAACAATGCACATTTTTGTGGACGGTAGCTTCACCGTCTAAAAGGTGCCAAGGTCAAGGCGCTCTGCTGTGTGAGGACAACAGATCGCTGAAAAGACCTGTGCGCTTCAGCCGATTTGAGAGGAGCACAGGTGAACGAGGTTTCTGGGGTGCTGGCAGTTGGTTTGTGGGTTCATGCTCGGTGTAGGGTTTGGGGGTTGGCTTAGGCTTGGTCTGTGTAGGCTTGAGGCCCTCAAAGCATCGCAGGACTGCATCCACGGCTTTGGCAAGAACGGCGATGACGCTAGTGCTTCGGGCGTTCCACTAGATGCGCCTCGGGACGCACAGCGAAAAACTCAGGATGAAGCAATGAAGCGAGGAGTTTGTGTGGGTCCTGCTCGGTTTAATGACTTGCAACTGCTCTTGCTCTTGCTGTTGCTGTTGCTCTTGCTCGGGGTCTGGCTGTTGTTGGTGGCGGTGGTGGCGTGGCGGTGCTTTGCCTGGACAAACAATCGTCCCAAGGGACCGGTTTGGCACTTTCCCCCATGAGACTCCTTAAAACAACGGATGAGTCTCGGGGGCCCTATGTCAATCAGTTGGCAATTCATAGCAAGGGGACGTACCTTTTGGACCTCTTTGGCAGCGCAGCGCGCTTAAAAGGGGGAAGCACAAGATGCACTGAATTCCTATGTTTGGCTCCTTATGGCCCCATTTCTGGGCAATAGTCACCTCAAGACGAACTCACCGCTGCGGGATTGTTTTGTCTGCCCCGTACATGAGGGGTTCCAGTCACTTTCAGACTTCACGCGTGCACGAAGCCGAACCGCGCTCCCTATGCCATATGGGATGAGTCAAAATTAAACCACCAGGGGACCGCAAGTGTTAGTCATTGTTTCCATTTACCAGGGTGCCATTTTGGGTGCCTATTTTTGACCCACAGCCATGTCTTGTCTTTGCGCATGTCACTTTGCACCCTTCAGGGAGCAAGGGGCCAGTTGGGCAGTGCTGACTCGAGTTTGGGCTATCCTCTTAATGGCCCACCAGAAGCGCCATTTGCGTGTGTCTGCTTGTTGGAGGGTACTGATTTGGATGCCAGAGGTGTGCTGCTGGAGGAAAATCGGATGGGCTTTCTCAAGGGAAACCATGGCTATGGACACTGATAAATAAAATCATATATATATATATACATATATGGGTGTGTCGGTCTTCTCTGAGGATACTCATGTTTTGTGTTGTTCAACGCCAAAAGGAAAAACCACGATTTTGGGTGAGGAGAAAAAGACAGCCAATTGACAAGCTGCCGCGTATCCTTAAGCTTCCCCTTGGTTGGTGATTTGAAGCTTGATGGTTTGGAAGCTAGGGGGGAGCTTCCCACTACAAGAAGCAGGGGTTCAAATCCCAAACCACCAATGCAAACTACCGATTAAGAGTTACCTGAGCGATATTCCGGGGGTTTGTCAAATGGGCGTCTGTTTTCTTTTTTAACCCAACAAGTGTTCCTTCTGGTGTTCCTTCCAAAACCTCACAAATCAGTACCCTCCAAAAAGCAGACGCAGATGGCACTTTGAGTGGGCCAACCCATCCGACTTTTCCACCAGCAGCGCACCGCTGGCCTCGATCGGTGCCTCAGGTCGTGGAGGAGGATGCCACGCCGTCCATGGCGCGGTCCTCCGCCTCGCCGGCGCTCAGGCGAGCATTCGAGCGCTCGATGGCTCGAGGGGTGCGGGGCGGGTCGGGGGGGGAGTGGAGCACTTTCTGCGGCTGTGGTGGTCCAAGCCGTTTTGGGATTTCATTTTGGGGGTAGGTGAATTTTAGTCACCCATTTTGGGCTTCCTGTTTTAGTGGGTTGGATTGAATCGGATCTTCACTGAAACCCTTTGAGATGCGGGGGCGGGGGGGTGGGTCACTTTCCGTGGGGTATGGGTCAAAATGAAACCACCAGGAATCGGAGCAACGAGCAGGTTTTGGTGGTTTCAATTTGCCAGGGCGCTGGCCATGTCGGGTACCATTATTTATTTTGTTGACCCACTGCCATGTTTCTGCGTGTTTTTCCGGAACGATCCGACCTGCCTGCCGTTGTGAGCACATGTGAGCAGCGCAGCCTTACACTTCCCGGTTGTTCAATGCCAAGTTTTTGTGTACCCCAGATGTGGGCCGAGATATGATGGAAGCTTTCTTTATGTGGGAATTCCTTTCGTCAGTGGGGGTTGATCAATATTCCATTTAGGCCCCCAGGGTAACTTTTCCCAAGTGGTTGAACTATCATATCTTTCCAGTGGTTTTCTTGATGGTCATCTGATGTATGTCGGACCTTTTGATCAACCCCCAGATCCAGCGCCCAGCGCCGTGTCTCTTTTTTGAGTTGGTACCCTTTTCAGGTTGGTTTTTCAAGGGACGCCAAAAGAAGAAAAACCCACCCATGGTTTTTAGAGATGCTTCCCAAGTTTTTCAACATTTACAAATACTATGGCGTCGGGGGTAAAACAAGACTATGTCCGGTTTAGGAATTACGTGTATCTTTTTTTCTATGAGAGCCCCGCAAAATGGGGTGGCTGTCCTCTTGGTTTGCCTCACAAACCAGCGGCGCAAAGGGTACCCTCAAAAAGCGACACACCCATATGCCCTTTATCTTCTTCTTTTCGGTCAACAGTAGCTGCCCCCCATGATTTCCCTTGGGTGGTTCATTTGAAATCTTCAACAATCAGGCAAGCAGACAGGAAGGTTTGAGAACACGGACTTTCCTTTTTGGTTGATTGCAGGAAAGAGGCCAAGTGCATTTTATATGCATATTTGTAAAGATACAATATGGGCATGCGCCTGTATTCATCTTGATTTCGCGGCAAGCTTAAATGAGTTGGAGGAAACTTGACTTTATCCGGCATGTTTCGCCTCGCCTATATTGTGTGCTTTAGGCGGGTATGGTGGTGGGCTAAGACCCCTACAGTTTGCACACACAGATGGGAGACATTTGGACAAATCATCTGCATATTCTGAGAAGCTCACGGATTCAGGGGGTAAAACACGCCGAAGGTCAGAAAGGCTCCTAGAGGATGCATGATTTCCGGGTGGTGAATTATCTGCGCTGCGCAGAGGGTCAATTCTAAATTCTTGGATTGCGAAAGGGATCCCCTTTTGTGGTGGTTCTCCAATAAAAAATGCGGTTCAGGACTGGCCCACATGGTCAAATTGACAGTCCAGAGGATACGAATTCTCACTTGCCCAAAGCGAATTGACCTTTTTTGACCTTTTAGATTCCACCTTTTGGCATTTTGGTTAAGTAACGGCCCCAAAAGATTCACCTTGTATTTGTGGGTTCTTTGGGCAGCTGAGAATTTGCCCAAGGAATTGGCAAGTCGGAGAACCTTCTTGCGATATTTTCGGAGCGAGTCACATTCACCGATCGGGTGAAGGACATTTTTGAACACGCCGAGCAGCTGGCCGAAGAGGAACATCAAATGATCCACAAGCAAAACCGATTCGGGTAGATGAAAGTTACTGCGGGATAGTTCCAACTTTAAATGGGTGCAACCGCCTTGTTAGTTTTGTACGTGGTTCTGGGTAGACCATTTTGATACCAGGTTTTGATTGTGACTCAAACATAATTCGTTCCTAATCCACCGACTATGCCGAAAGCTTGCGTTTTGGAGATGATCAACCGTATCCTTAGCTTTAACCTTTGCGTACTTGGCCCACCTTAGCCAGGCCTGCGGACAAGGTGTCAAACGGAAGTCACCTTTTTGAGGTTGCCCTATTTTCACATATATATATATATACACATGTATATGGTCACTTCCCCCCATGATCTGCGTGTCAGTTTACCTCCGTGAACAAATGCGAAAACACACTGTGTGTTTAGCGGTGTTTTGATTTCACATTGTGTTTGATGATTGGCCTTGGGGCCAACCGAAGTTCAAGCAAATCCAAAAAACGGAGCAACACTGTTTGTTTTAACCCTTGTGAGCATGAATTTTGGTACGTGGCTACCAAGCCACTAAACATGTGGAAAACTCACACACACACACACCAAACAGGAATGAAAACGACACCTCAATGGAGAAGTTGTGGTGTTGCCAAAAGGTTGCTGTGCTTTGGTTTCTCCAGGTGTTCCCTTGTTTTTTCCGCTCTATCCCTCCAAAAAACAAAACCTACTCGGTTGTTTTTCTGTGTGTGTGGCTGCCACAAGGTAAAGCACCAATCACACCTTGAGTATTTTTGTTTGGGGGAGGGATGTGAAAAAAACAAACAGATTCTCGAGTGGTTTTTTAGTTTTCCCTCAGGCTTTTGTGTTTTCACTTTATCCCTCCCAAAAACACAACAACTTGAGTTTGGTTGTTTTGTTTGGTGAGTGTTAGCCAGACAAAACTAAACAACTTTTTTTTGTTCTGTGTTTTCTGCTGAAGCAAGAAGACAACACTCCAAACAGCTCGAGTTGCTTGTCGGTTTCGGTCTTGCCCGTGCCGTCAAATTTTTAGTTTCGACCTCAAAATTTTGGAACTCAACGCCTGGCTTTCAAGCCTTGGCTCGAGCTGCTCATTCTAAAGCTCCAAGTAAGGCTCCTAAAAAAGCTGCTTACAAGGCTCCTTGTAAAGCTCCTTTCAAGGCTCCTTATACCAAATGGGATTCTAACTCAAGTAAATAGACTTTAATATGGTAGGAATTCAATCAGAGTTTCTGTTTTGAATGATTAATTTCAAGGGACATTATTTTCCACATATGATGTGAAATTGACGTCACCTGGAGGAATATACATAGAGTTGAATACGGAATAATTCCATTAGACATCTACCTTCAATTAGAGTTTAAATGCACCATCCATTGCATGAATAGAACCTAATAGTAGAAGTAGTGCAGTTCCTATGTCAACTAAAATTTTAACATGACGCCTTTTAAACAGATTTAAAAGCACAGTATATTAGACGTATTACAGAGTTCAAGAAGGAACTACTTGCATTCAATATCTATTATAATTTCGAGTTTAAGAGGAGCTCCTTTCCAAATAGAGCTTTAATTGGTTAATTTCAAGGTACATGGAATTTGAATGTCTATTCTGATCAGAATTTAAGTAGGAATCCCTTTCCAAACATAACTTTAATCCAACATAATAACAATTTAAATGGATTTTGACAAGGCCCCTCACATAGGCATTTAGCTTTTTTGCGCCAAACTATGCTACAGAGGTAGATCGGTGTGTGTGTGTGTGTGCGCGCGCGGTGTGTGTGTGTGTGAGTGTGAGTGAGTGAGTGAGTGAGTGAGTGAGTGAGTGAGTGAGTGAGTGAGTGAGTGAGTGAGTGAGTGAGTGAGTGAGTGAGTGAGTGAGTGAGTGAGTGAGTGAGTGAGTGAGTGAGTGAGTGAGTGAGTGCGTGCGTGCGTGCGTGTGTGTGTGTGTGTGTGTGTGTGTGTGTGTGTGTGTGTGTGTGTGTGTGTGTGTGTGTGTGTGTGTGTGTGTGTGTGTGTGTGTGTGTGTGTGTGTGTGTGTGTGTGTGTGTGTGTGTGTGTGTGTGTGTGTGTGTGTGTGTGTGCGTGTGTGCGTGCGTGCGTGTGTGTGTGTGTGTGTGTGCGTGTGCGTGCGTGCGTGCGTGCGTGCGTGCGTGCGTGCGTGCGTGCGTGCGTGCGTGCGTGCGTGCGTGCGTGCGTGCGTGCGTGCGTGCGTGCGTGCGTGCGTGCGTGCGTGTGTGTGTGTGTGTGTGTGTGTGTGTGTGTGTGTTTGTGTGTGTGTGTGTGTGTGTGTGTTTGTACGTTTTTCAAAGGTACGCTGGTTGGGTTTTTTCAAGGACCCCAGCCCCAGATTGGATGACAAAAAACGTTGAACAAATTGGGCAACCAGAGGTAGAACTTGTTTAGAGTCGACGGGTCTCTCGGAATATCTCGCAGACGATGCCTGGGCGGCTTCTCCAAATGGATGGGGAAAGACCACGGCACCGGAGCGATCTACGGCTTTGTGAATTGGAGCCTTTGGCTCAACGACTGCGTCGAGGTTCATTCAGACAGCACGTGGTGGTCTCCCACCATATGTGTCCTTTTTGGGTTATTTTGGTTAGAAATAGATGGCACTGGTTTAGGTTGGTTGTATTCCATTGTGTCCTTTTTGGGATTTTTGGTTAGAACTAGATGGCACTGGTTTAGGTTGGTTGTATTCCATTGTGTCCTTTTTAGGTTATCTTGGTTCGAAATAGATGGCACTGGTTTAGGTTGGTTGTATTCCATTGTGTCCTTTTTGGGTTATTTTGGTTAGAACTAGATGGCACTGGTGTAGGTTGGTTGTATTCCATTGTGTCCTTTTTAGGTTGTTTTGCTTAGAAATAGATGGCCCTGGTTTAGGTTGTATTCCATTGGGCCATCTATTTTCCCAAAAAGGACACCACATGGGCCCTTGGACCATTTTCCTTTTAAAGGCGCCTGGTCGCTGATGTCAGGTTCCATGTGAAAAAGGTGGGAGGAGGTTTGCGTGTATTTGTTTCCAGGCTTGCAAGCATGCCCTACGTGTGAACGCCACTCCCATTCCGTCACCACTTGCAACGCATCTTGCTCCAGGAACTTTTCGGGGATGTAGCCCTCTTTTCAACACTCATTCCTTGTGGACTTGCGTGCTTCACGAAGAAGGGATGGGGTTTTCCTTAAACAAAATCAGCAGCTTCCATAATTATTAAAGGCATGTAAGAGACACAGGATCCAAAAGCCAAGTTCTCCGATGTGTTCAGTGTTCGCGAATTTCTAACCCCTTAATGACTTTTTTCAAGGGATGCGGGCTTAATGAGCCTAATTCGATAGAAACAAGGCGAGAAGCAAGGTTAACGGGGGGGCAAATAAGGCCGCAACGTTTGCGGGCCCCTGGGTGTGTGTGTGTGTGTGTGTTACAGGAGGTCGCCTTTTTCTCCGGAAGTGCCAAGGAACCCCCACAAACTGCCCCAAAGACCCGTTCAGGCCAAATTTGGCCTTTGACCTTTTGAAGCAAGATTGGCCTCCCAAGGGCTGATCCGTTGGGTAGGCTCCCTGAACGCGGTGCTCGATGGTAGCGTGGTACCCACCACGTCCCTTGCGGCATGGTCTTCCAGGAACCCCAGTGGGTGGGCGGGTAGTAGCCTTCAAGAATGCAAGTTTTCCAGACTTCTATCATTTTACACAACCGGGAGGCCGAAGGACCCAAACGGACTCAAAGGACTTGGCCAAAGTCTTGCTCGGCTCTCAGTGCCTGGCGCCCATTCAAAAAATCCGGGTAACCCAATTTGGATGAACAACTCCTTAGGTCATGGTTGTTGTTGGGAAACATTCTACATTTTTGCTTATTGTGGTTTAGTGGGAATCCCCACTTAACTGCTAAAAATTGAGAATGTTTGCTCCCCTTCCAACGTCAACAAAGAGGTAAACCAGAATGGTGTCCCAGCCACAGGGAAGCTGCCTGAGAGGGAGCCAAAGGCCCGAAGCAACAAAGACACCATGCACATTCGCCGGTCGCGAAGGACTCCACACTGGAATACCTAACAACAAAGCACGGAACAAACAACACGAGCAAGACGCCCGCACACTGGAATACCTAAAATAACGTACACGAAGCAACAACGGAGGCTCCTCAATTTTTCCGGTTTCTGCGGTTGCAGGTCAACCAGATCTTGGCAAACGCTGTTCCGCAGGCCTGAGATGTCGTTCTTGGCCCATTTTTCTGGTACCCTGCACACGGAAGGAACCCCAACATGGGGGTCCGAATCCCATAAAAGGAGTTTCATCCACACTTGGTGGGAGTGTTTTTGGGGGTTCCTTGGGGTTCCTTCTGTTTCAAGATTTTGGGGTACTCGAAGTGTGGCTCTGGGCATGTGGACTGAAGCCCCTCCCCCCTCCCCCCCTCCCCCTCTCCCCTCCCCTCCCCCCCCTCTCCCCCCTCTCCCCCCCTTCCCCCCCCCCCGCCTCTCCCCCTCCCCGTTTGGGCCTTGTTTTTTGTTTTTTTCCCCCGAGGATCGTGTGCGCCGAGGGCTCGGACTTCGGACACTCGCGTCGGATCCACGCCTCTGGGGGTGCACACGAATGAATCTGAGGATTTTCGCATCCCCAGCCCAAAAATGGAATTGGGAGAGGGATTTGGGGGACTTCGACCCCTGGAGATCTCGATCTCCATTTGCAACCCATTTTCCAACTTTTGTGGTTGCATGACCAAATAAATGGAATTGGGGTCCCCACCCCCCACCCCCCCTTCCCCTTAAGGTAGGGGGGACATACCCGCCCTGTGATTGCCTTGCATGGATATGGGTCGGCTTTTCAAATACCAGGTCTTGATTCAGGGAGCATTTAAAGCCGGAAAGCATGCCCGGGGCATTCCGGCGGCTGGTTGGATTTTGATTAGATCTGAGGATCCAGGGGCCTGGCGGAGCGACAAACTCCAATGGGTGACTTTAGGTTTTGAGAAGTTTTCCGCAAAAAACGGCCGCCCCCCTTCAGGGCTCCGAATAAAAGATATCTCCATGTTGCAACCATTTGAACCGTTTTTGGCTTCTTCAACCCCAAAAAAGGGTTCAAACCACCACCATTTACAAGTCGCAATGTCCGGGTGCCTTTTTCATGCATCCGGATCCCCGCTCCTTGGCGCCGGGCTTTTTCTTTCTTTCTCGGCGGGTGAGGCGCGTGACTGCGGGTGTTTTCTTGAGAGACGTGGCTGGAGCTCTCGAAATGGGGTGGTTTTTGTTTTGCATTGCAAAGACATTGGACAAAAAGCAGAAAACATTGAAGCAAAAAACAAAAACACACATTGAACAAACATATTGAGCAAAACATTGAAACAGAAAACATTGAACCAAAACTTTGCTTTCCAAAAGAACACATTGAAGAAGACCTACCGGAAGCAGTCTGTTTTTAACGTTCCGGAAGGTGGCTTTAAGCAAGGCCCGCAGATGTGCCACGGAGGAAACACGGACGAGAAGGTGATGTTGTTTTCGTTTGCGCGGCCAGAATTGTGGGGCTGGCTACGAGAAGACAATTCCTCCACAAGCACCCTTTGTATTTGGTTGGCCATCATCTGGTTGGTTTCGGGGGACAAGCAAACGAAGCAAGGTACAACCATAAGCAACATGGAGGTTTCCCATCACCAGCCCGTCAAGAATTAGGGATTCCGGGGAAATGTCGCCGACACAACCCATATTATGGGAGTTTGCCCATGGCACCAGCCATATGGCACCAGTCATTCAGGCTCTCATGGAGCCGATGCAAGTGGTATTGACGCTCGCTTCTTCCGGTCGCTCAGGTGCCATCTTTGGTCTCCTACGCGCACATTGTCTTCCCGCAGCACGAATTCCGCGAGTTCTTGCGACTTTGCACCAAATGCTGGGTGGAGACAAATGGCTGCACTGGCTTTGGGGAATTTCAGCAAGTCTCAAAGTGGCATTCTGAATCTGGCGCAACTTTGGACCTGTGCCAAATTTCGCAATTTATCTTCAACATCACCGGGAGGAAGCCCAAACAACTCACTCATATTATTCAACATCACCAAGAGGAAACCCAAAAGGGCTGCTTTCTTTTTTAAGAAGCCGGACTCTCGAGCCAAAGCGGAAAAGGTGAGGCTGCCCGGCCCAAAGTAGCACTGTTTCTCACTTCTCCCCCCAGCAAAAGTAAAAAAGAAACACACACACACAAAGTTTAGATCCATGCAAAAGCAGCATTCCAGATGCAATTTTATGGCCTAGTTCTTTTTGTTTGGGGGGGGACAGTGTATTATGTATATATACATATTGTTGTGGGAAAAAATACACAAATTGGCAGGAACGAGAAACACACCTGAAAGAGCATGTTAGCACCTCAAAAATAATGCCTATTGTTAGGGAAAGGTATAGCAAGGCCTATTTGCGCCTTATCACCAGGTTATTCAAAAATGACTTTGGTTCTCCGCTGCTCCGGAAGACGTTGTTGTGTGTCAATGGCATCTGATAGTTCTGTCTTATAGGAAACAGTCCACTCACCTTGTCAGGTGGAGGAGCGCCATTTTTGAATCGCCCAGCCCAAACCAATCCCTGATTTACTTTCTGCAGCTACTTTAAACTCTCACAATACATCGGGTTTGAATGTGATTCATGTATCTAGCACCCAACTACCCAGTTGCTGACGCATTTCTGGCGGGTCACAGTTTTTGGAGACTTGCAGTTTGAGGCTCCAGCAGGGTTGTCTTAGCCAGAAGTCATAGTTTTAGTTGCCGCCTTCACCACTTGTATGGTGCAATGCATTTTGATAGGGAAACCCTCGAACATGGTTTGTGGACATCACCTATGCGAATTCTTGCAATCGAATGAGGGGTCCAAATAAAGTATCATTCCCATTTCACCGGATTGAGGCCTAGCGTGGTCAAGATCTTCTTCCTCAGTTCTGCTGCAACTTCGCTGCACGCTTTGCAGAAGTTCAATGGGTGACAATCCCCCCCTCTCTCAGGGGTAAACCATGGATTTGATTATCTTCAGCTTTTCTGCACCATAGGTTTAGACCATACCCCTTGAGGCAAATACCAAAGGCAGATAAAGGATAAATGAGGGGTCAAGACGTCCCAAACTAAGACTACAGGGGCCGCGTCTCAGCTTGGGTGTGGTCTTGGGGTCTGTGGGGGAAGCTTCTGCTTTTTGAATGTGCCCCTGCACCTCATGCAACTTGTGATTTGTTGTTGGATGGTTTGTTGGTTGGTTGGTTGGTTGGCTGGCTGGCTGGCTGGCTGACTGGCTTGCTTGCTTGCTTGCTTGCTTGCTTGTTCGTTTGCGTCTCCATGTATGGGCTCAGTTCGTGCGTGTGCGTGTGTGTGTGTGTGTGTGGGTGTGTGTGGGTGTGGGTGTGTACGTGTGGTTGTGTAAATGTGAGGAGATGCATGTGTATACATATATATATATATATGGTCACCCCTTGCCGGGCCTACCTTTCCTCTCTTCTGGCTGAGAAGGTGTCAAGTCTACTCCGTGTGCCTCATTCTTGCAGATGCCTGAATGTAAAATACCGTGCTTTTGTTGACGTTTTACCTTCTATATGACAGCAAATGTTTGCTTTGTTTAAGCTTGAAAGGCACCAAGCGAAAACGGAATCCGTTTTCAGATTCGAGTCTGGCTTTGCTTGAAAACACTGGTTTTTACAGTGGTTTTTACAGTGGTCTTGAGTACACCAGGGAACAAACATTGAAACAATGATATTTATTGCAGCTTTGAGCTCTGCAACCTGCACAGACCCAAAAGCACAACATCTCCTGAACATGAAAGCTCTGAGACCTGCACACGCCAAACAAATCTCCAGACCAATTTTGGGAGTCTGGGGATATTTGCTCATTATTTGTGTAGCCAGCATATTTGGGAGTTAGTTACTATTAAGATTTGCTTTTGCAAAGGCTAAGTGATTTCTTTCCAGATTAAGCTCTCTATTCCAATCGAAGTCACATGCGGCAAGGCTTTCCTATGTTCAAATTGGCTTGAATTCTGTCTGCTATAGAATTATGGTGAATTATGAATTGTGGTGAACTATGCCTTTACTAAATTCTATTCAGTTTCAACTCGGAGTAAAGTCCTCTTTGGAAAGGAAGGTAAATTTGGAGATGTTGGGGGACTCCAGGCTCCAAATTATGAGGCTTGGAGAATCCAACATTAGACATTTAGAGGATTTTGATCTCCACATTCTAGGTTTTTGGTGTTTCAACATGGACATTTCAAGGGATTAGAGGTCCAACAAATGCTTTTAAAACACTGTGTTTTGAAGACATTGCTCAGCCTTAGACCAAAGATATTTTTTGCACCAAACAACATGTTTTCCCTTCAACATTCCAATTCAATTCAGAGTAGAATCTTATTTGGAAAGGAATTCATGTTGGAGGACTCCAGGCTCCAAATTATGAGGCTTGGAGAATCCAACATTAGACATTTCGAGGATTCTGTTTTTGGTGTTCCAAAATGGACATGTCAAGGGATTAGAGGTCCAGCAATTGCTGTCAATCACAGTGTTTTGCAGAAATTGCTTAGTTGTGTTCCCTTGGACCGAAGATGTTTCCCCAAACAACAGTTTCCCCCAACAACAGTACCCATTTGCAACGCATTCTGCCTGCAAAAGGTTTAGAAACTTGCAGGAAAGTTTATAAACTTTCTTGCGTTTTTGGCGGTTTCCTGCAACAAGGCAACACCCTGGGAAGTTTTCATGCTCATGGTATCCTTAAGGGGGGGGGGGTTGGAAGTCTCGGGGGGGTGGGGGGGAAGGGGGGGTGGTTGGAAGCGTCAGCAGCGAGATATGACTCAGCCAACTTTGTCAAAATTCTTAAAGACTTCTCACCCCCCCCCCCCCCCCGTCCCTCCCCAGCCCCAGGTGCCCAGGTGTTGCCTTGTTGGAGGGAAACCGTCAAACCCTTAGCTTATAAAATTTCCTGAAAGTTTGTAAACTTCTTTGCTGTTGTTACTCTACATGACTTGTCGCCCACAAAAATGTGCAACAACAGCACAATTCTTGCGTATATGTGCTCACACCCCCTGTCTTTAAATAAGAGGATTGTAGATTTTTTGAGAAGTGGAAAGGTAGGCCCTGTGGGGGGGGGGGGGGGAGCATACATTTTTTCAATATATATATATATACATTAGATACACTATGTGTCTCTTTGCAGGTGTATGTTTCCGCATGTGTATTGACTCTTACTGGGGTTCATAGTGAACAGAACATTGTGGCGATCGGATGCGTGCCCTACGCATCAGCCATGGTTTGAGGTGATGCAAGTAGCTATGACGCTGCTCTCTGAGATCCAGCACCTTGGGTTGAAGGTTGGCAGATTGGGTCTTTTTAACAAAAAGCACCCGTTTTGGTTGGCTTTCAACATCACTTTTGTGCAAAAACTATTTCCCTTTTTTGGTTGCTTTGCAACATCACTCCTTTTTTCCCCCCAAAACAAGCCTCCGGGGTTGGAATCTCGTTTTCTTAGCTTGTGCGATCGCTTGGTTTTTGGGTTCTCGGGCTCTCCTTGGTCGGTTTTCAACATCGCCAGTTTGGCCCAGAGGTCACGTTCCCGTTGGTCGTTACGGATGATTGTCATTACGGGGAAACATAATCTTCCACTTGTTTTTTTAATCTTCCCTGTTGGAAGCTGACTTTGGACCAAGATTCCGTTTGCGTAAGAATATGTGTTTTTTTTCCCTTGTTGGTTTTAACGGGAATCTATCACTACTGGAAATAGGTTTTTTTCCCGGGGGCGAATAAGCAAATGGAAGTAATTGGTGGAGCATGCCACAGAGCTGAAGCAGTGCTAATGGGCGCATCGGCATGCCGAATACCAGGGTTGATGGTTGGCACCGGGAGTCCCATAAGGAGCCGGGGCGCTTATCAACCGGAAAAGCAACAACTCCGGGGTGATCAACCACGGTCAAGAGTACTTCGCGCGGCCACTCTCTTTGAGCATACCTTCGTTCATTGCTAGAGTTAACGCAGCTTTGGGCCCTTTTAGCCTTTGGGTGTCCGTGCACTTGTCCTTTGCAGCAACAACAAGTTGTTCGCTTCTTGCGGGGGTCGGATCTGTTTGGCCACGCAATGACTAACCAAAGGCGTGTTGACCAAGAAGAATCCTTTCTCGCACCGGAAAGACGCGAACGGCACAAGACCAATTGGGCAACTCGGTCTCATGCTGTTTGTGAGGAGTCATAAGCCGCCCTTGAAGCGATTAAGATTCGAGGAAGCTTGGCCCTTGCTATACTGTATCTGTTGACCCCAATATCCTGCTGGCATATACAACACGGCAAGGGCAACTTGTTTGAATTCGGTTTCCGTCTGTGCTTGAGCAACCTTTGAACAGCCGCATTGTCAAAACCAGTTGTGAGCTGGTGAAGCAGTTGTTTTTTTCAACTTGTTACCCTCCGAAATCTTTGGAAGGGGGTGCAAAGGGATGAGATTCCTCAAGGACTCCAGGGCAACAAATGTTTGCCGGGTCATATCCAACGAGCCCCAAGGGCCAAACCCACCCCCGGAACAATTCGCCACTCCGCCCTCGCCGTTTGAGCTAAGATCGGAGCTTGAGCTGAGGTTCGCGATCGGCCAAATCCAAGATGTCGGCCTCATTTTCCTGGCGGGCATGGCTACCTGGCAGAGTCTTGGGGAGACCAGGTCTTTTGGTTTCTTCTCGATATCGGGGGAAAAGGAGGGGGGGTTGATTGGAGCCTCCAACAGAAGCGGAGCTCCACAGCTAAGAGGCGATGGAAAGGTGGACCAAACGCCTAGCTTGGAAATAAATCGGATGGCCTTGCAACTTGCAAAAGTCTGATCTCTTGTGAGGCATTGCTTCGATGGAGCATGCGCCAAGCCCAATACAGAGCCATCCATATTGGTTTTGCCGTTTTGCCTAACCCAGGTTGCTTTGCCTAGCCCAGCGTATTGTGCCTAACCCAGGTGGTGTGCACAATCGTAGGGCTGTGGCACAAACCGAATACTTTGGCCTTCCTGACCTGCCATGTGGAATTGTTCGTGCGGGCGGCCGCTCTCGGAGACTGTGACCCCACGTTTGGGCGGAAACGAGTTTGGCGATTCAGAGAGGCTGACCTCCCCTGGTCGTTGCAATGCTTGCTTTGGTGCATTTTGCTTGGATGTCAGAACTTTAACTTTTGCCAACCAATGGGTTTTCCGTATCAAACCACTCAAAGTTCTTCGCAGATTTCGCCAGCGAGGTTGCAGTTCTGCAACATGTTCCCATTCAGGGTTGCGCAAGTTGCTGGATGGCCGGTCAGCGGGGCGACACCTTTCATCGTTATGCATCCTTGTGTCTTTTTTGAGGGTGCCGTACCCATGCCCTGTGGCTTTTAAGGGACACTAGAAGGGAACCGGCTTCGCCCCTTTTTGGCAAGTCCCCTAAAACAAGGCAGGCCCAGATCAGGGCATCATTCTGTTGGAGCAAAACCAAATACGACCATAGGATCCAACTTCCTCCTGAACCTTCCCCTTGCCTGGTTTCCTCAACAGGCCGTCATACGGCGTTGGTCTAGGCTAGCCAAATACCCGCCGCAGGTGAGGAACATCGTCCACATGGGCCACGCAGACAGAGCTGTGAGTTCCGACGGGCTAATGGCCACGAGCATGTGGACCTGCTTTTGCAGCCCCCTGGCGGAATATGGCTAGGTCCCCCAGTAGTACCCTTTTACCCTTTGGGGGGAGGGTGCCCCTACTAAAATAGACTACAGGAAAAAGGGTACCCTTATTCTAACCTCTCTACTGGAGGACCTACAAGACAGCAGCTTGTCGTCCCTTCTTCCCTTGCGATCTTCCGGGACTCCACCGTGCCCCCCCAAAACGGGTGGCGCCATTTCAGTCCTGGCCGCGACGAGTCCTGGACACGCGGTTGCGGCGGAAATTTGCAAAATTCGCCCACTAGACACACGACATGGGTGTGTTTTCCGTAGCATAAATGGTGTCGAATGGTGTTATCCAAAATGGTTCAATGCTATAGACTGCATCACTTCCCCAGAATCAGCTCCCCTGTTTGCTTTTTTGCTTTTTTGGGGTTCCCTTTGTTTTCCACTAACCAGGCAAACATATTTTTTTTTGCTGGGGTCCCAATTCCAGCCTAGATAAATTGTGTTTATCAAGATGGTTCCCTTTAGAACCACCAAAGTTCGGCATTTTTAAAAGACACACACACAACATTTGGAAGTTAGTACACACATTTTTCCTCTCCGTCACGAGGTCTCATTCTCTGCCGTCTGTTCTGGGAGACTTCTGGGGCCCGCTTCTTCTTGGAGACTTTTGGGGGCCATGAGTCAAACGGGCGATTCGTCGATGGCCCAAAGGGTGTGGGGGTCAACCTTCAATTTACAGCTCAAGAGCCGGGGATGGATCCTGCCTTGATTACAGGCAAGGGAATTGTCAACGGCGTGCAGGCTCTTGGAAGTGCAAGCTGACTAAAGGATTTGCGAATAGAACCCCCTGAGCAGGGTTGTGGAATCAAGGGGTTTATTCCCACTTCTGTGATACCAGGGAATCTCCCCCTTTATATGGGGTGGTAGTCTTTGGGAAGCCCTTTTTGCTGTATCACAGAAGTGGTCATTTCCCACAACCATGCCCCTGAGTGAAAGAGAACTTGCCTTCTAGACATTTGCAGACCGGAGTTTGCGAAGGGGATGTTTCCCCCAGTTTTCATTGAGGAGTCATGTGAAAGGCCTATCACCACGCCCAAGTTGAGCTGCCTTGTTATGCCGGCTGCAACTTCATGTAAGTTCAAGGCTTCAAGGAAATGGCTGTGGGTCAAAACCAATGGAATACCATTTTGGGGTAGGTGAATTCACCACCCATTTTAGTCGATGTTAGTGGGGATTGAATCGGAAGTTCACTGGGGGGCTAACCGAATTGGCTTTTGACCCATGGCCAAATCACCGAGACATCAAAGTGATCCGGGCGTGCGACAGTGGCTGAGTTTCTGAGAACTTGGCAAGGTGGTTGGTGATAAATTCGTTCACACGACGCGCTTCGGATCGATGCGGGGCCCTCGTTTTGTGCAAGGCACTTTCGTCGTGGGCTTTGCTCTGATCGCGATCGGCGCTCTGAAGATGAGCCCTGGCGCGAGAGAAATAGCCAAGGAAGCGAGACCAGCACCCCGTTTTTTCCATCTACGGGTAAAACAAAGGCGATTTCTCCATATGGTTCTTGTTTTGGCAGGGGGGAGGATGTGAGTCACTGGCAATATTAATTCTTGGTCTGTAATGTTGGTTAGGGGAAGACGCGGAGGGGACAACCCACTTTTCCCACGAAACCAGGGGGTTAACAAGTAGTTTGTACAGGGCTCATGTGCATGTGCGCGAGCGCGCGTCTGTGTGTGTGTGTGTGTGGGATGAAACATCGCTCTGAAGAACGCGCTTACAAAAAGGCAAGTTACTAAAAGGCAGGGTCGCTGACGACTGGCAAGCAACGAGTTGCAGGTCAAGTCTGGCCCCGACATGAGCCTTGAAAGCCTTCTTAGTCGGCATCAACGCCGTCGCGATCTTGTGGGTTTAAGACACGTGATCATGTACTCTGAGGCGGCTCTCCTTGCAAGTGCGAACCATTCTCTAGATGTCTCAACTGGCACTGGCCTTTTCATTTGAGGCATCATCATTCACTTTGTCAGGAAGGACAAGCCTTCCAGTTGGCACGTGCATTGAGATTCCTGCTCGGGATGCTTACCGCATCCCGCCAGGCACTCTCGTTCAGTCGCCTTGTGTGAAGAGGTCTGGAGCGCATGCATACTGCCTAGATCCTTTCGGATCCTTTCGGCTCCGCGAGGATCGACTGTTTTTGTTGGCTAGCGCTTGCAGCGAGGGAGGGGGCAGGTTGTGACTAAGCACACTCCGAGCTAGAAACTACTTCCACGCCTGCGTTTCAGAGTATGTTTTTATTTTCCCCTGTGGATTTTGAAAGGAATCTAGCACTCCTGGACGGTTTTTTCCCCCCCAGGGGGCTTAAGCAAATGGAAGATTAGCTTGTACCTTTCGTTCCCCTTTCCAGGATTGCCATTTTCCCAGCCCTGACATGATTTTCGAAGCAACACTGCTTCCAAGTAGCTTGTTTTGTTCTGCGAGCAGCTGGCATTTTGGCACATCAATCTCGGCTGCAACCAACTTATTTGACAGGTCATGCGAGAGAGAGAGAGAGAGAGCAATATATATGTATATATAATGTATATTTATCAACCCGCTTGCCCGTCCTCCCGCTAACGCAGCACCTGTCAAAGGGTACCTGAATCAAAAGGGGGTGGATATTTTTCAATGTGTCCAGACTGTTTATTTAAAAGGACCCTTTGTCAGGTGCCAAGTTGGCGGAAGAGGTAGATGTTGCATATGGGAGTCGTGAGGATTCAGTACGTGCAGATGCTGCCCTTGCCCGTCGTCGGCGGCTACCTGGGTTTGGCCGCCAAGTTGGACAGTTAGCGACCGGTCCACTCTATTTGCATGTGTATGTTTGTGTTGGATTGCTGTCTTGCTAGTTTGCTTGCTCGCTCGCTCGCTCGCTCGCTCGCTCGCTCGCTCGCTCGCTCGACTGCATATTTGCTTTCATGGCTGCTTGCTTGCTTGCTGTCTTGCTAGTTTGCTTGCTCGCTCGCTCGCTCGCTCGACTGCATATTTGCTTTCATGGTTGCTTGCTTGCTTGCTTGCTTGCTTGCTTGCTTGCTTGCTTGCTTGCTTGCTTGCTTGCTTGCTTGCTTGCTTGCTTGCTTGCTTGCTTGCTTGCTTGCTTGCTTGCTTGCTTGCTGGTTGTTTTTTTTTGTCCTCAGAACCTGCGGTAGTCTTATTGTGTCCACTTTGTTCTTGGTCACCGATCAAGCACCCAACATGGGTGCGCGTTTTCCCCCATGGCCGCTGGAGGTCTGGGTGTCTTTGCACTTATCGG
>CAUJNA010003253.1:121001-158501 GCA_963377175.1 Effrenium voratum | reverse complement strand
CAAGAATTTTGGGGAGTCCCCCATTTTGACACATGCCCATACTCCCTTTTAATCAGCAAAAAGGAAAGGTTTTGCAGGTTGGATCGGTCTGGCCCAGCAAATCTGCACACCTTCCCAATGTTATAATGATTTTGGTTTCGGCGTCCTAGACAGATCTCACGCCCTTTTGTTCCTTGAGTAGTCGGAGAACCTGTAGGCGTCGCAATTGGAGAAGTTGATTGGCTTTTTCTTGATGGCGGCCCGGTCTTCAAAACACAAAGCGTCTTTAAACGGAAGGCAACTGGGTCTCTTCTTTGCACTTGGCAGGTGTCACAACTCAGCCTCGAACAGCAGATAGCAGACCCGCCTTGACATAGTGACTTGCAACAGAGGCATTTTGCAGTTTGCGAGAGTATGTTTTGCTGGTGTGTGCGCATGCATGCGCATGCACATTGTGGCTAACAGGGTGAGCCCATTTCTTGTCACTGTTTCTAGCCTTGGCCTTTTGGTTTCTATATAGATTTTGCATTTTCTCAACAAGCAAAATGATGTCCTTCAAATCAGCCTTGTGCCCATTTCAGGACATGTTGCGCGCTTGTGGGCCCCCCATCGCAGTCCGCACTTGCACTTGAGTCCTCAAATGCTTTTTTCAACACGAGCATTGTAAAAGTCAATGTGAAAGTGACTAGACCTTGCTACATAGATCCCACACATGCACAGATTCCACAAATGATTCTTGGGCCAACGCTGCTCCAATCCGCCTACACTGCGGTCTCAGTCTTTCTTTCATTGGACATGCACACTGGCAGACTCAGTGGAGGGTGCCGTTCGCGCTGTTCACGACTTCACGACTTGTTTTTGACACCGCGGATTCCGGCACGAGACGCTCTCGCACGCTGAAGCTGGAGCCCAAAAAGCCCTTTTCTAGGACATGGAACCTGCGGGTCTGCTCATATGGCCGCTGAGTTCTCTTGATACAAGGTGTTGGAATTCTTTTTGAAGTTGGACGCCCCCAAAAAAAGGGTGTGTTCCTCTTGGTTTCCCTTTCAAACCGCGGAAAAGGGGGGGGTACCAACTTCCAAGAAATACACACCCGCATGGCCCGTATGTATGTTACGTGCGTCTACTGACATATGAACCAGCTGAGGAACATGTACCATGGCCAGACTGTTTGACTGGAATAAGCCAGGACAGTCATCAAGCCGATGTGTGGATGCCAACAGTCGCAAGCAAATTTGCAGTAGGTGTTGCCATGGGAAGGAATTTAGCTGTCCATTCCGAGATTTTCAAACGTTAACGGGGTTCCCGTTGCAAGGAACGATGACGGGTTGCACGTGGTCGTGAACTTTGACTGTTGATCAATCCGTGCTTGAAAAGGTGTGCGCATGCGATGCGTGTGATGCATTCGACGCATGCGATGCGTGCAATGCAATGCCTGCGACGCCTTTTCGCGGTGAAAGCACGGCTTTCTCGGGACAGCCGAGGCTGCTGCTGAAGGAGTCGCTGCTGTTCATCTTCGCCGCGGTGATGATCTTCGTCCACTTCAAGGCCCGATGGAACCAGTCGGGCTGGAGGAATTGAAGCCGAAGGGCCAAATGGGGCGTTGGACCATCAAAAGGGTGGCTTTCCATTTGGCCTTCCCCTCAAAAAGTCAACCAAGTGGTTCCCCCAAAAGACCAAGAGACCAGCCCAGAGGCCATGACTTGGGCTAGGTTGTTGAAGCTGAACACGGTCGCACCCCCCAAATCGACGTGATCCAGGCGGTTGCCTGCGCATTCAAGTCGAAGCAGGTGAAGCATTTCCTGGCAATGCCCGTGACATTGCTGACGCTTCCGGTCCTTTTCTTCGCCTGGCGCCCAGAAAACACAAGGCGAGAGGTACCAGACAAGTGCAGATCAACACATTGCGCCTAGAGCTGCAAGACTCAGGGCTCCGGATTTGAACTTTTCACGCTAGTTTGCTGACCAAAGGCGCCGGTGGTGGCATTGTTGGCGCGCCAGGCGTGCTTTTGAGATCTTTGAAAGCTGACAACACAATCCGAAGGCCGCCACTTCCGTGCAAGCGTACGCCTGACCACTTTTCCCCACATGTTGCGATCTTCGCATGTGAGACTGGATTTGTTCTGATGCACCAGGTCGCGCATTTCTTGTGGCTGACTCTCGAAGGCATAGACGCATCGGCCTGTGGGAAACAAAAGCGGCGCCAGAGTTTCGCCGCGGAAACGCCCGCTTGTTGTGAGCCAAGCCTCCGAAGCGAGCGATCCGATGCGTCGCCCAATGATCCAGCAGATCACAAGGCAGAGCAGCGAAAGTTAGCACAGGACCTGATTGGGCTTAGTAAAGCCCCTCCCCCTCCCCTCCCTCCTGCCCAGCCCCCAAGAGTTTAGCATGGGTCAAACAAGATTCTCTTTGGGTGGTACACGTGGCCAGAATCAGCAACATGGTTTCCGCGGGGCCACGAAGCTAATGAAGCCCATGTACGCCTATGCGACCATGCCTGCCGACGAAAGCAATATGTACCGTGTCAGTGTGTAATCTGATGGTCGGCGAATTTGGGGGGGGGGGGGGTGCACATAATAATATATATATATATGTATATATAGATTCACTATGTATGATATATGTCTATAGATATATAGATATGCGTACATGTGTCTATATATACATACACATACTTCCAAATAGGGATATGATACACGGGCACTCATGTACTGGACAGGTGGTTCCGCGCTTCTCACAGATCGTGTTTTGAGGCTCGCAGTTTCGCTAGCTCGACCAAGGTGGGCGCTTTCCTGGTCGGGGGCTAAGTGTTGGCTCGCTTGCAGAGGATAGGTGTCAATGGCTTCGTGCACTGGGATTTTGTCACAAGCGAGGACAACCGGATGTGGAGGAGTTAAATATTGAGATCGATTTGCTGGTCATGCAAGCAACAACTAGAACTCAACAATGCGAATGGACACCCACATCAGCACCCCGGCTGAACATGTTAAGCGGTGGCATGTTGTTTTATGTTTGGCATCTTCCCAATCGGGCTGGATTCTTCGGTCATCATAATAGGTAGCTGCGGTAGAGCAAGTTGCCTCGCTGCCCGCCTTCGATTGTCAGACGCGTCTGGTCAGTAATTTTGTTTCAAGCTTGGAAGCCACGTAAGGCGACTCACACACGGCCAAGTGTAGATATGCGACATGCAGCTTTCGGGTGCGGCGGGGCACGAATCTTGAGGAGTGTTGAAAACAAGGGAGCAGTGCTCGGATAGTTTTCTAATCAGGTGTGCCTGGCACAGCAAGCTGACGCCCAGCCGTCACATTCTTCCCAACGCCCTGTCGAATCCAGTGTTTGGAGTTGCAGCTTGCCGGCACTTGCTGGAGGCTGGTATATCAAGAGGTACAACTGGCGTTTCTGGTTTGCAGCCATGTAACGATGTTTAAATTGATAGGTTGATTGAGTGCGTGCGTTTGCCGACTGACACTCCTCCGATTTGACTCACTTGTGAGTGGCACCAAACATGGTCAACCCGAAACAGGCTTCCAAATCATGTTTTTCCAAGCTCTCTGGTTGCAACTGGGTTGCATGGCAGAGACCGCACGAGACACTGATATAGGGGAAGGTCCGAACTGGGCAACATCTTCAAAGGGCATTCCACAAGGCCTTCCTGCACGCATGTGCAGGGTGCACAAAGATGCCCATGCCAATCTAAAGCCATAGCTTGCACAAATGGGAACCCTGGATTTATGACCCTCTGGTTGCTCAACAGCGGGTGTCCCATAGAGAGAATCCGGATCACTTTCTTTCTTTTTTTTTGGGGGGGGGGACACACACCCCCCCCAATTCGTCCACCAGGTTGATTAATCCAAGGCACACCTCACCTGGTCAGACAACTAGATAGGGGGTGTCTTTCTTGATGGTACTGTTTTGGAGGTTTGGTCAGGGAACCCCTATTTTGTGGCTTGGATTGGTGGTTTGGACATGGAACACCATCCCACACCTCCAAACCACCAATTAGGCCCCAACCCAAACACCAACGGGAAGCTTGTTCAGAACCAAAGAAAGTCGGATTGGGCTTCTTGATTTGTATTTTGATATGTGTAAAAGAAAAAAGCGCCCACAGATTGCCTCCTTGCATTCTTAGGGAAGCTTTGTTTGCTACCCAGACACTTTCAGGACTTGCGACTGAGCAAAGCCTCATGAAAATGGCCTGAAAGCTATGTTGCCCTAGCCCGGGTCGACACAAAGTGAATGCATAGGGAGAGAGGAATGCGCGAATTCGAGAAAAGCCGGGGAACTGACGCGCGTCAATGGGCGATCTACCAATTTGAGGTTGGCGCCTCTCTGGATGATTGTCGGGCGAGAGGCCTGTTGCCGTATCCCCGAGACATGTCCAGCTTTAAGGACGGCTGGCTGGGGCGGCAAGAGTTGTTTCGCCGGATCTGTCTCATAGGGCGAAATGGACCTCCAGGTTTCCTGGTGGTTTCCCCTTAAAACCGACCAAGTTACCCCCCATTCTCTTTGTTACAACGCCAGCTGTGAGCCCTGGTTGTGTCAACGAATGGTTTCGATTGGCCAAGATGGGGCTAAACATGTGCCCTCGCCAAACACTTGGTGTGGCAGATCAGCACTGTTGAAACATGTGGCAGTGTCATCTTTTTCGGAATGCTTTATCTTGCTGCTTCGCTGATGTTAGAATCGGAGAATTGGAAAGACACCGTGTAAACAAGGGTCCCTACTTTTTAAATAGGAAGCGCCCAGTAGGCATGTGATTCATAAAACCCAGCTACAATATGTTATATACATATGTATATATATATATATATACACAGAAAATTGGCCAAACACCCACACACAATTCTTGTATATTTTCGTGGTTCGCTCACAGTGTGATGGGTCGGTTCGGTGAGGACGTCTTCACCATTGTGGAGCCGAACGAGGTGCATTGGCAGCTTGGCGCAACTCGAATCCCTGGCGAAAAGTTTCAAGGGATCCCCACGCAAAATAGAGACCCCCTAAAAATCAAGACCCTGCTGAAAATGGCGACCCCCAAAAACATGAAGACCCCGCTCAACTTGGACCCCTCCAGATGACGAGTTTTGGTCCGTCTACCTTTCTACCAATCGAGTTGGTTCACGCGGCTCGGATAGAAATGGGCCTTGTTGGACTTGCGGACGCCGACGCCAGGTGAGCTGGGCGCCAAGCCTCAAGAACTCCTCGTTTCAAGAAATGTCGTAGGGGTGGTGCATACCCCAAATCAACCCCAAATCAACCTCAAAGGACCTGATGTTCACGATTATCCCTCTCCTTCCAAGAAACATATGCCCTTATAATATGCCCTTATGTGGGTCGGAAACCAGGGAAGCCACGGAGAATGAACAAGGGGTACTTCCACCCTTAGAGTTGTGGTTTCCCTCATTCGGAAACCAAAAGAGGGATGCTGTCATTCTGACTAGACCCGTTTGGCACCCAGATGCTTGGGGCTTCTCATTGGGCCTTTGGATTGGCATTCAGCAATTTGGCAGTGTCCACCATTGAAGACCACGCAGTGCATAGGGTGTCGGGGGGGGGGGGCAGGGGGTGGAACAGTCATTCATCGTTCCCAATCCACATGCGACTCCTTCAGACTGTCGTTTCTCGGTATATGGAATTTGGCAGAAGTTGAAGTAGTATTGAGTGGCAAAAGTCCGCAGCACAAAGGAGCCTCTCTTCTGAAGTAACGCGCCTTTGCGTGCCTCCTTGCAATGTTGATGGTGAATAGCTTCTTGACCTTGGGTCTGTTTAATTGAGTCAAGCAAAGCAAGGAAGGTTTTCCCTGTTTCGGGGGAGGGCGGCAGAAGACAGATGCATATGCCCAGCGAGTGTTGCGCTGCTCATAAAGAGCCTGATGATTTGAGTCATTGTACTTGTAAGGGGACATTTGGCTGCATCCCAATCGCCTTCAAGGCACTCAAAGCCCAAATCTCATAGAATCCAACCCCACCTCTTTCCTTGGATCCTGTGAGCACATCGTGTTGCGAAGCGGTTCAGCCGAATGCGAATCCCAAGGCATATGATGCTTGGGCAGAAGCTGCCACTGGGCATCAAACATTTGGGGTTGGGCCAGGCGTGCAGCTTGTGGCTTCACACCCAATAGGCTTTGCGCTTAAAAGGCCCGATGTCCTTCATACACACATGATTCTGCGAATTAAGCGACCTGATCTTCGTGGTCTAAGGAACTAGGCCAACTCGCAGAGATCAAACCCGCACCAGCCAGATCTTTGCTTTGACCGCAGCCTTTAGCCTTTGGCTTTTGCAAGCAGCCTGGCCCGGAAAGGGAAACCGCTCCAAAATCGAATATACAAAAACCCAACTAGACCGAAGACATTGACCTGCTGGGCTAAAGCGTTAACCGTAGGTGGTCGCTTGTCTTGACTCTTAATAAGTATCCACTTGGGCCACCATTTTGGCTCAAGTGGACCTTTTGATCTTTTGTCTTGTGATTTGAAATCTTTCTTTCCCCTACTCTCAAAGCCATGTACGCCCCCGCCTACGCTGGTGCCGCGGTAGCAGAGGCCAAGGCTAAGGCAAAGGCCTCCATGGCAAAGTACCTGGCGAGCCTCGTGAAGAGGGAGGAAGAAGGATGGACCGTTTTGGCTGCTGAGGTCCCTCAGGCACCTGACGAGCGTTTCTTCTCCAGCGCAGATGAGCTGGAGCAGGCCCCCCTTATCCCGGCCAAGCGCAAGGCAGAGGATGAGCCGATGGAAGATGCAGCCCCTGGGGTGGCGCAGGTGCCGAAGGCCCTGACACGCCCCCCAGGGGCGTTCCTGGAGCTCCTGAACCCGCCGGAGGAGGACGTGCCCATGGAGGAGCTCCTGGCGAAGGACGAGAAGGAGCTGCCGATGCCCAGGTCCCCCTCGGCTGCAGCCCGCTTGGAGGAGGCCCGCCTGGATGCCCGGGCAGACGCCAAGTGGCAGAGGCGCCGGGAGCTGATGGAAGGTCAAGGAGCAGGCGTCGTCGGAGGAGGATGAGAACCCCGCAGCCCCCCCGCCGGAAGGGAGCGTGTTCACCAAGGCCCTCAAGGTCTCGGAGGGCCTCTACCAGTTCAGCAACGACCAGATGGCGGGCGACTTCCCTTGCTTCGATGCGACCACGGCCACTAGGCTCCGCCGACTGCAGGCCAAGGACGTCCAGCGGCTCCTGCGAGGCTTTGAGGGCCCCCAACTCAAGCGGGGGGGCCTGGAGCGCGTTGTGGAGGCCTTCTACATCGCCAAGATGAAGTACGAGCATGAGGCCCGGCTCAGCACCCCGGGACAGCAGGTTGGCAAGCGCGCTGGCTTGGGGTACGGGGCCTGGAGAACCGCCCCCTGGGCAAGGTGCCCACATCCTGGATCTGCCCCTGCTGCACCATGCCCTGGGTGAAGAAGGGCGCCACGAAGTGCATGGGGTGCGGCAAGAAGACGGAGCCCATTGACACGGCGACCAACTCGGCCACCCTGGAGATGGCGGGCACGCATTGGCAGTTGACGGTGGATGACCAGGGCAATGCGGTCTGGACGGCGGCCCGGTCCGCGGGTGCCGAAGGCCCTGACACGGACCGGGCCCGCGACCTCAAGCTCAGTGCCTCGGTGGACGTCAGCGAGCTGGCCACCGACCCGATGGCCTGCGAGAACCCGGACCAGGCCAGCTTCTCGGACTTCGTCCCCTCCTCGGTCCGGGCGGTGATCAGGAACTGCCCCATGGAGCTGGACGAGGAGTTTCTGACGGCCCCACCGGGGGAGAGGCCCCCATTGCCAGGCGACAAGGAAGAGGGCCAGGAATGCAGAGCCTTCCACCCGTCTGCGGTGAAGGCCTTCAAGATTCAGACCCGGCTCAACGCCACCACCATCGCCCAGGAGGAGGCCAAGAAGGCGGACCAGGTGGAAGCGGTGGAGCGCTCCGCGGCGGTCCTCCACGAACTTCAAGGGGGGGCCATTGACGGAGGAGGTGATGGAGGCCTGCTCCTGAAGAACCTGGACTTGGACCTCTTCCGTGAGAAGCTGCTGGACAAGCTGGGTGCGGACTGGGGGAGACCCACACCGGAGCTCCTCCAGGCCCAGACCACTGCGGAGGAGGCGAAAGCGAAACACCAAGCCAGACAGGCGAAGGGCTCCCTCGAAACCAGAATGCTCGAGCCCATCGCGCCTCCCTTCAGTGCGTGGCCTAGTGAGGTCCGGGTCGCCATTGAGACTGGGGTCTTCGAGCCGACAACGGCATGGAGGGACTTCAGTATGGACGACCTCACATCCCTCACGGACTCCTACCTTGAGGCCAAGGCGGTCATCTCGCTGGGTAGGAATCCCTTCCCGGCGGCCCTCCTGTCAGATCTGCCGGACCTGACAGGGATCCCCATGCCAAAGGCGGGGGGCTCTGGTGCGGCGCGCCCAGGTGCCGAGGGCCCTGACAGGCCGCCCACCATCCCCCCAGCCTCGGGCTCTGGCGTGACGAGCTCAGGTGCCGAGGGCCCTGACAAGCCGTCCGCCACCCCGGTGGGCCTGGACACCAAGGACCCGGAGGTGCAGCTCTCGGTCCTGCGCTGGATGATGAGCAAACGGGTCGGAGAGGTCCGTATCTTTGCGGGCCGCTGGGTCCGACGACCGGGCCCGGTACACGTCCCGGATTGGGCGAAAAACCTCACCAAGGTGAATCCGGAGGCGTTGGAGAAGGGTACGCATCCCAGGAACCACCAGGTGGGTGGACTCCCCTGGGCCAGGTACTCCGTTGATGAGTTGCACCAGCAGGCGAAGGCGGGGGACCGACCCTACCCTGGGGACCTGCGATCCATCTTTTGGGCTGCCCCCCACGATCCGGATGAGGACTTCCACTGGACGCGCCAGATCTCGTCCTGGACACTCCCAGGCCTACTGGGGATGTTCGGGCACAGCTACACCCTGCGCCAGCTCTGGGGAGTCTGGGAGTCTCTGCCACTGCTGCAGGGCCCTAGGCAGCGGGGCCCGAAAAACAAGGCCCAGAATCAGACCCGCCTGGAGGGCTGGGAGACCCTGAAGGAGGACGCGCGGTGCTTCCTGAAGGAGGAGGGCCTTCCGTTTCCGCAGACAGGACCGGAGTGGCGATTGGTCTACCGGGCCATGGGCAAGGTCCTCGCGGCCCGGGCCTTCCTCACGGACACCCCGGCGGAGGTGATGCAGCTCCCGGTCCAGGACGTGGCGGACTCCAAGGAGCAGATGATCCTGCGGGCGGTATGCGACGAGCGCATCTCGGTCCCGGTGGAGAGCCTCCAGCAGTTCCCAGAGGTGTACAAGGCCCTCATGGACCGCATTGGAGGCCCGGGGGCCCTGGCGGAGGTGAAGGTCAACTGGCGCTGCAACACGAAGCAGTGGTGGGTCGGCGCAGTCCCCGACTCAGTGGCCCCCTCCATCTACCGCAAGCTCGGCTACACCAACGACATGATCAAGCTGATGGGCCTGGACCCCTCCGCCCCTGGGTGCCGGACAGGTGCCGATGGCCCTGACATCCGCCCCAGGGGAGGCGAGGGCGATGAGGGGATCGTTTACCCCCCCATCACGGCGGACAACGTCCACGGCGTGGTGGGTAAGGACTACCGGAAGAAGAACTATCCGGTGGAGATGAAGCATGTCTTCTGGGCGCACATGGAGTGTGGCCTGGTCCTGAGCTCCGTCACCCCGTGGGAACTCATCCCGAAGACAAAAGGGGAGACCCGGGGGGGCTACATGTGCAAGTATTGTAAGGGGTACTGGCGTGCCGGGGGAGGGGGCACCCGCCTCCTCCAGATCCGGGCCGGCAAGGCCATCTTGCAGCTGGTGTTGGACGAGCCGCCGGAGGGCCTCTACAACCGCTGGGTGAAGGAGCGGCTGGAGTACTACCGCCGGGTGGAGCCCTCGGCCCCGTTGCGGGACGTCTCCATCGTGGACCAGAAGGTGCCCAGGTTCAGATTCAGCCAGACCACCCAGACAGGCCACGTCTCCAATGCCATCTGGGAGCTGATTCTGCGGAATCCGGAGGCTGCTGCGCTCAAGCGCATCGATGACATCGCGAAGGGGGCCGCGTGATGATGCGGGACAACGCCATCTTCCGGCACACCATCCAGGACCGCGGCCATCCGGAACGGATGCGCAGCGCACCCCGGGGGGGGGACAGCTGCCGAAGGCGCTGATATCCCCCCCCAGGGAACAGCGCAGGCCCAGACTTGCACCAGGCGAGGAAAATTGGCGCGGCTTGGGCTGATCCGGGGTGCGCCTTGGTTCCCCTCTCTTGTTTGGTTTTCCCTTTTCGGGGCGGCTCCCTGGGTCCCCCTTTTTCCCCCGTTTCCTCCGTTTCGGGGTTGACTTTCCGGGGTTTTGGGGGGCCCCCTGTTGTTTGGTTGGGGTTTGCACCTAGGGACTAGGCCCCCGGCTCGAGTGGATCATGATGATGTGGAGGCCCCGCCTCCCTTCCCCGTTTGGGACGACCTTCCTAGGGGCGCCAACCGCGCTCCAGTTGATTTTGCATGACCTTGGATTTGCACCAGTGCAGTCGGACGGGGAAATCCTCGTGGCGTGCTGCCTGGAATGGGTCAAAAAGGACAAGGTCGCCAACCCGGATGCGGTGGTCTTTGACCCGCGGCCGTGGACACGGATCGTGGGGCTGGCACCTGACGGCAACCACGTCCTGGTGGCCTCGGACACCTACAACTTGATCCTCGCGAGGATACTCGGCTCCCAACCACAACCGCTGGAGGAGGCGGATTTGGAGCTCGCTACTAAGACCCTGCAACAACTTCTGTTTCGTGCGGCAGGCGCCAGGCAATCGCACACCTATTCTCCACTGGAAATGGAACAGGCCATCCGGGACCGCGAAGAGTGGATCCTTTCCGGATCGATTGAGGCCCCGGATGTCCTGGCAGTGGCCAACAAGTGGCGGCATTGGAAACCAGGGAAGATCAAAACCCAATTGCCGACATCTCAGAGAGCGTTGGAACAACACTTGAGGGCCAGGTGGTTGGAACGCCTCCTGGGATACTTCATCCCCTTCCGGCACCAGATCCCCTACATGCACCAGGTGATGGGGGCCAGGGAGCTGGAGGAGTTTGGCCACCTCTTTGGTGATGCCCGGTTCCGTACCATCCGGGCACACTGCTTGGCCTATGAGGGCATGCGCAAGATCGGCTTCCAGAACCTCCCCTGGACGGCCGGCGACGTCCGGCACCTCATGAACCAGGCGGTCACGTTGGAGGTCACCCCGGCGAAGCTCCAGAAGTGGTGGGGCACTTTAAAGTGGCTCTCCATTAAACTCGGCATGCTCAACGTTGACGAACACAAACAACTCCTGGAGAAGCGGAAAGCCATCCAGGAGACGCTGGTGGACACCCAGGTCAAGCCACAGCGCAAGGCGGTGGTTCCGACCCGGGCAATTGTTTGGGCCCTGGAACAAGGGGCAGAAGGGGCCCCGCCGGAGAACCGGGTCCCGGAGCTGACCAAAGCAGTGGACAGGTACATCATGGCGATGGCCAGGTTCAACCTGGCCTGCAGTGCGCGCTTCAACGACGTGCAGCACACCTCGCCGCAGACGGTCAAGTCCACGAGCAACACCCTGGAGCTGCTGGCCTGGCAAACGAAGACCACGTCGGCAGTGGCCATCAAACGGAACCCGGTCCCGCTCATCGCCCCATTGTTCTCCTTCTCGGGGGCCAGATGGTGGATCCCCTTGGAGCGGTGGTGGAAGAGATTCAGGGCCTCGGAGGAGTTCCGCGAGATGGACTACCTGATCCCCACGATCAACAAGGACAGGACGGGCTTCATCCCCCGCCCAGGAACCCCAGACAGGTCCCTGAGGTGGCTCAAAGACGCCTTGGGGAAGCAGGGCGCGCCAGTCAAGGACGTGGCTGAACTCTCATGGTACTCCTTCCGGGTCTTCATGCCGGATTTGGCATTCCAGGCGCACATACCGAGGGACCAGCGCCAGTACCTGGGAAACTGGTTCAAGGAGTCCACGGCGGATGTCTACACCCGGGAGAAGCGACACGTGGTGTGCTCCATCTGGGACCAGGTCCTCCAGAAGCTCCCGTCCATGCAACTCGAGGCAGGAAGGGCGGTCCGAGTCGACCTCGGACATGAGGACTGGGAGGACAAGGTGGAGTGCCCGGCCTCACCGAAGGCCTTGTTCAAGGAAGTCCCGGACACACCGCCCTCGAATGCCAGCTGGGATGTGATCCCCGCCAACAAGCCGGCCATCACCAAGATGGCTGCGGATGAGGTGCCCCCGCCTCGGGGTCCACTGACGGTGGTAGCCACCACGGCCCGAAAGGGTCCCACCAAAGCTTACAGCATGCACCTACTGGACACAGATGGAGTCACAGTGGGGTGCGGCTGGAGGCCGGGACCGCTCAAGATTTCGGAGCTGGCGGAGCAGGACTTCCATGCTGAGCCGGAGGTGTACCTGGGATGCACCAGATGTTTCCGGCATTTCACCTTCCCGAACACGTGGATGGCCGTGGAGCCCTACGCAGCACAGGACTCCGAGGCCTCCATCTCCCTCTCCTCGGACACCGACGAGAGCGTGGACACTCAGTCGGACAAGGAGGCGGTCGTCCTCCCGGAAATTGAGTGAGGGGTGGATAGCGCAGGTGCCGAGGGCCCTGACACGCTTCCCCCCATGCCTCAAGGCAAGGAGGCAGGGGGAGAGGGCGCAGGTGCCGAGGGCCCTGATACGCCCTCCCCGGCACCCCCCCAGGGGCCCAGCCCCGCGGCCAGCGGGGAGCGCAGGTGCCGAAGGCCCTGACACGCAACCCCGAAGGGGCCTGGAGGGGGGGAGACACAGGTGCCGAGGGCCCTGAGATGTTCTCACCCCTATCCCAGGGGGCCAGTGCCCCGGGAACCAGGGGACACAGGTGCCGAGGGCCCTGAGATGTCCCTGGGCATCCCAGGCGGCGGATTGACGGGGTCCGCACCGGGTGGACCGCAGCCGGACCGCTGGACGCACAGGTGCCGAGGGCCCTGAAATGCGACAGCGGGACCACACGGCATACGTGGAGGGAGGACCTCCCCAACGACCAGCTCGTCCGTTGGTATTGGCAGCTGATGCGATCCGTCCGTTGGGGATGGCATCAATTCTACTCCCATCAGCTGCTGAGGGGAGCTGCCCAGTGGAGCTGGGCAATCCTCCCATTTTGGCACTAATCCTTATGCGGCGTAAAGGATGCACCGTTTCGCGATTAAGGTACCAGTAGCACCAATGTGGTGCTTTGAAGAGTCTGGGCTAAAGCGTTAACCGTAGGTGGTCGCTTGTCTTGACTCTTAATAAGTATCCACTTGGGCCACCATTTTGGCTCAAGTGGACCTTTTGATCTTTTGTCTTGTGATTTGAAATCCCGCCCACCCACACCATGGCGGTGACACCAGATGAGTTGGTGGCACCACCACAGGAAGTTCCTGGAGTGTACACGGACGCAGTGGCTAAGCTCCACAAGACCGCCAGGAACCTCATGGTCCTCAAGGGCATCCCGTGGTTCATCCAAGCGACACTGTCGGATGAGGGCTTTGTCTCGATGGAGGACCTCGCGACCCGGTGGGACTCGCCCGACCGTGCAAGGGAGACGGCGCCGGGGGAGTTGGGCTTCGCCCCCAACAACCACCACTACACGGATGTGACCTCCCGGCTGATCGCGGCCCGCATGTTCCAGGTGGTTCACGCGGCTCAACGATCCATGGGAGTTGGGGCGCATGCAACAGCGGGACCCGGGCCACACACGCCCGGGGACACCGCCCCGAATCTCACGGTCTCGTGCGAACGGGGACAGCTGGAGAGGGTTTGGGAGGAGAAGACCAAGCTCACCAAACCCAAGCTGGCCCTTCAAGGAAGCGACCAGCTGGTGAAGCGCCAGTTCAAGCTCTGCGCAGGAGGCGAGATCGGTTTCATCCCCATGAAATACCTGGTAAGCGCACTCCCGGAGCCAGGAGAACGGCCATGGAAGACCACTAAGAAGAGCACGGTTGATGGCTGGGACCGGGAGGATGAGGTGGAAGAGCGGGGCGAGCCCAAAACTCGCCACCAGCTCGAGAGGATGCACGCGGTGTTCCGCAACACCCTCCTCATGTGCGTCCTCTCGTTCCCGCAGTTCGGCCAGTTCGACATCACCCGGGAGGACTTGGAGAGCTGGTACGAGTGGTTCTATGGTGAGGACATCGGGGGCCGTTTTCCCCCGCCAGAGGACCACGTCCTGGCAAAACGCAACGCATGGCGAAAGATTCACGAGAAGATGCATGAGGGCAACACCCTCAAGGCGGCCATGCTGTCGGTCAGGCAGGACACATTGTTCTGGACACGTGAGGTCTATGAGAAGATCAAGACCTTTTCCAGGGGCCGCCCATCAACCAGGACATCCATGGACTACGCACCACCTCAGAAGGGCAAGAACAAGTCCAAGGGCAAGGGGAAGTCCAAGGGCAAGCCTGGGAACAAAGGGAAGGGTAAGCCCCCCCACCTGAACAATCAGGCGTCCCGGGGCGGTAACAAGCAGGCAGCCACCGACCCGAAAGGGAACCAGTTCTGTAACAACTGGATGCGCGGGCGCTGCCCGGGCAACTGCGGCCGCACCCACAAGTGCAACCTCATCCTGGCAATGGGCCGCATCTGCCTGGGGGACCACCTCCCGCAGGACTGCCCGGGTTGACTAGGGGCGCTGACCCCTACCCCCCGGGAGGCCTCAGGTGCCGAGGGCCCTGATAAGGCCCGGGGGGGCGAGAAGGGGCGCAAACGCCCCAAGCAGGCACAGAAGCCCCCTCCTGCAGGTGCCGAGGGCCCTGACACAGGGGGGGGACAGGCCAGGTGGCGGCCATCCTCGGCGGAACAAGGATGGGGACGGCAGAACCAGCGTGCACAACGCCCTCGCCGTGATCAGAACAGCCACACAACCGGCACAACGGCGGCGCCTCAGTCCCGAGCCACAGGTGCCGAGGGCCCTGATATGGCGGGGACGGGACGGTTCCCCGCAGGTGCCGAGGGCCCTGACACGGGGGGCCGCACCCAGAAGGCCCGAGTGCCGGATGACTGGCAGCACACCGCAACGCCAAGGGACACTCCCAGGAAGCAGCCGATCCCACTTCCGGCGCCCAACATCATCAAGCAGGACCCGGTGGTTTTCCACAAGAGCTCGGTGGGGCTGAATGAAGGGGGCCAACGCCTTTCAGCTACCCCCCTGACAAGTCCAACGGAGCCGTCACCGGGATTGGACATCTTCCCGTGGATGGAGAACATCCCTGAGCGTCTGGTACAGCGGCTGAGATGGACACAGGGCACATCGCCCAAAGTTCCATCCAGTGGGCCCATCATTGTCCTGCTCTATGCAGGCAAGGAAGACCCAACTTCCTTGGACAGCTGTCTTCATGCCAACTACCCACACCTTTCCAGCATGGTGGTGGCGGTAGACATCCTACGGTCTGGACCCAAAGGGGACCACGATATGCTCCAACCCGAGCTGTATGGAGGTCTTTGCACGGCAGCAAAGCAGGGCCGAGTGGTCTTCATTGGAGGAGGACCCAACTGCAGGACATGGTCCATCCTGGGGAGACCCCGGTGCGAGGGCGCACTCCAGAGACACTTTGGGGCCTTCCACACCTGGACCAGGCCGCCCAGACTCAACTTGATGATGACAGCATCCTCATTCTGAGACAGATGTACATCACCAGCCTGGCAAGGGCCTCACGAGCGGCGGTTTCTCTGCCAGGGCCCAGGTCCTTCCTGGAACACCCGGAGGACCCAGTGGTGAGCAGCTCGCTGCCCAAAGCCAAGGAATGCTCATCCTTCTGGATCACAGAGGAGGGGCAGCTTTGGATGGAGGAGAACTCCTTGACAGCAATCTCCTTCGACCAGTGCCGCCTGGGCCAGCTGGTCAAGAAGGCCACTACGCTGGCCACGGATCTCCCGATCCAGGACTGGGATCAAATGCGGTGCACGCATCAGTCACATGTGGGCACCAACGAGTCCTCGACTCTTAGCAGATACCCTTGGGATATGATGGCAGGCCTGGCCAAAGCCATCGCTGTGTCACTCGCAGCGCCGGGGCACATCCGGATCCCCTCACAATTTCCGGGAAACCCCAAGGAACCACCTAAGGGGCGGGGGTCGGACCCCCCGGAAGGCCATTCCCCCCAGAAAAAAACGGGGGCCCAGTCAAGGAGGCGGTCCCTCCTCATCACACCAGGGCTCAAAGCCCGGAGGCAAGAACGCCCCGAAGCCCCGCCTGCACGGGCAGTTCCACCCTGAGGCAGACACCGTAAGCCCTCGTGGAACAATGAACCCAGACTTCCCATCTCCCATGCCCCCGATGGCCGGAGATGCGGAACAACTGGGGAAGGAGGGACAGGGGGACCAGGTCCTGGACCGCCCCGAATGCCTGCCCGCTTTCAGGGTCCCACACCTCACTGACCGGGTGGCGATTGTCCAATTGGGTTTCCGCTCACGCCCCCTGAGGGATGGGGGGGGAAAACCTTCCCCAGGGAGGCTCAACCCCCCTTTTCGGAGAATTTCCCCATTGGCTACTTTGGGCGCCCTGATCATGACGGCCCTGGATTGACAAGGTCCGAATGTCCCTGGCATCAGGTGCCACCACACACCCCTTCCAGGAAGCCGACCTCGAGGAGCTGCGGGCTATCCTAGGACCGAGGCACCTCCATGAACGATGCCCAGGACAACCCTTCCTCCTGGACTTAGTGTCGCACTTGGCATCCCTTTCAGGTGACCCTGATTGGGAGTTCCCCCTAACACTGAAAGAGGGGGTCCCCTTGGGAGTCTCGGACCCTACCTTGACCTCCCCGGGAGTTTGGCCCACTAAGGAGGAGCTTAAGGGAGAAGCCTGGCTGGGGGAAGATCCCCCCCCGCCAGTGGCTCATGATAACTACCCAACGGCTGAACTCTTTGCCAAGGAAATCGAATCAACCTTTTACGAGGAACGAGCCTTGGACATGGTGGACGGGCCCTTCACTCGCTCCGAGGCGGCAGAGAGGTGCCGCTGCAAACCGGAGGAACTTTGCCCGGGCCCCCTTGCAGGGATTGATGAGTCGGACAAGATCAGGACGATCTATGATGGCTCAAAAGGGGGAGCAAACGCACACATCCAGGCTCACACGGAGGAGAAGACCACCGCACCGATGGTTGGAGACTGCCTCCATGCCATCCACTGGCTCAGGACAGCGGCGGACCATCCTCATCTACTCCGAGCCCCATCCTCGGGCACTGATGAGGAACCTCGGGATGTTCACCAGCCGGTGCAGGGGCAGTCCCCAGGTGCCGAGGGCCCTGAGAGGGACCCCCACAGCACCAGCCTGCCCCCAGGTGCCGAGGGCCCTGATAGGGGCAGGCGGATGATGGAGACCTCCGGCGGCCTGGACGTCGCGGTCAACAATCTCAGGGAAGAGGCCACTCCCAGGTGCCGAGGGCCCTGATAGGAGGGCCCCATTCCCCCCAACCCCCCCAAGCACGGAACGCCCTGGGGGGAGCAGGGGGGAACCCCTGACGTGGCAGCCGCCGACACAGGGGGAAACCTTCATCATCCTCAAGGCGGATGTCACCAAGGCCCACAGGCACATAAAAGTGCTCCAGAAAGACTGGAAATACCAGGTGGCCTGCATCCAGAACCGGTGGTGGGTCAATAGAGTGGGCACGTACGGCATGGCCTCGGCACAACTGTACTGGGGAAGAAAGGCATCCTTGGTGCTCAGACTCTTGTACTACATCTTCCCTCAGGTGGACTGGCACTTAGTTTTTGTGGACGACTACTGCTGGGTCCTCAGATGCAGCAGGGCGGACTGGGACGCCACAGCCATCCTGGCCACTCTTCTGGCGCTGGGAGTCCCGCTTTCTTGGAAGAAGACGGCGCTCTCCCCGGTCAATACCTGGTTGGGATTCGTGGTGGACCCAATCACGCCCTGTGTGCTGCTGGCTCCAGTCAAGCACGTCATAATCCTGGCCACTCTCAAACGGCTGGCCCAGGGGGACATCTTTACCAGCAAGGAGGTGGAACAAGCCCTGGGCCGGATTCAATGGGCTACTTCGGCGTGTCCATTGACGAAACCTTTCCTCCAGCCCTTTTGGAGCTGGAAGAAGGCCTGCACCACTTCGGGCAGGCCACCGAAGCTGGTTCGTGCTCTGGCCATCCTTCTGGGGAAGCTCTTCAACCAGAGGTTCCCACTGGCATCTCCATTTGCTCCCACACTTCCATGGACGGGGGCATCTGATGCGGGAGCTGGCAAACAGGCGGACCATGCATGGGTTGGTGGTTGGTGCTCGGACGTGCCCAACCCCGACAAGTCCCGAGTGAAGTGGTTCCAACACAGAATCACACCGGAGGGCGAGCCGTGGGCCTTCACTACTGGGGACCCGCAGCGGGCGATAGCGGCCTTGGAGCTCTTCGGCCTCCTCCTTTTGGTGAGGGCTGTTCTGCTTTGTGCAGCCGGCTCGGCTTCTCACACTAGGATTCTGGTTGCTAGTGATAACCAGGGAAACGTTTTCTCCCTGCTTAACGATTCCACTCGCAGGATGCCCAATGCGGCCATCCTCATGGAAATTGTGTTAACACTGCATGACCACCAGGTCATGTTAGGACCGTCGCATGTGAAGCGCGACTTTAACACATGGGCGGATGAACTTACTCATCCGGACCCGCAATTTCCGACTGAGAACCGGGTCTTCCCCTCAGTCGAAAGCGAATTGATCAAGCTGATCTTCGCTACTTTCCTTCCTCACCCATGATGCCGGGAGGGCATCCGGTGAGGTGGGAGGATTCCTCCCTCGCTGTGGGAGTGGCATCAATTCTACTCCCATCAGCTGCTGAGGGGAGCTGCCCAGTGGAGCTGGGCAATCCTCCCATTTTGGCACTAATCCTTAGGCGGCGTAAAGGATGCACCGTTTCGCGATTAAGGTACCAGTAGCACCAATGTGGTGCTTTGAAGAGTCAGTTGATACTTCACTGACTTCTGATGAAGGAGGCCAGTTGCGGGCTTGCTTTTTTGGTCAGAATTCAAGGTCCAAACAGGGCCGAAAGGCGCATTTTTGCTATGCCGGCCATGAAGTCGCTCTTGACTGCGACCCTGCTGGCTGTCGGAGAGGCGGGAGTGATCAGCACATGCTGTGTTTCGTTGGAGTGGATCGAATGGCGCCCAGGATGCAAACGCCGTGAAGTCTCCGCCGCTGAACATGAATAGAATGATACCGCGTTTATTCCGAGGAGTAGCGAGGGATAAACAGAGAGAGAGAGCTCTTCCCTCCACCCTGGTGCTTTTGCCAACAGTCACAATCCATCCCGCTGGCAACCTGCCATTAACATCTCCCAAATACATTCGCAGACAGCTTTCAGACAGTGCACTGTCCACAATGTCAGGGGCTCCTTTGCAATTTGAATCATTCGCCCTGGCTTTTGCACCGTGCTTGTTCCACCGCGCGGTGTCCCAAGTGGAATTGGACTGCACGGCAGACCATTTTTTTCCGCCCTCGCGACGGTTGCAGCTGACTTCTACATGATCCTGGTTGGGTGCGAAGATCACTGCATTTTTCGGAAGGCTCCCGGCATTCTTCACATAGTGAGGCCTGTGTTGGATCCTATGATCTTGCTGGTTCTCAGCCATCCGGTTCCTTAGCTTTTGAGGTTTTTAGTGTTTAGTGGGGTTTTCCATGTTCACCGCTAAAAGTTAAGCTTTTAGCAGGGGATCTGAAGACGGACAGCCCAGCAATTCTCTTGTGCCTGGGGTTGGCTGGGCCTCGACGAACCCCCGGTACGCCAGGCCTGCAGCATCGTTGCTGTGGGGCCTCTCGACAATGGAAGTGGCGGTGAGCCATACTCAAAACCCGGGTACGTGAAGGTTATCTTTAAAAGAGTATCCATAATTTAAAGTCCGTACAGGTAACAAATATTTAGAACATATTGAAGATTTATTCCAAACAGATAGAAGGCCCAGTCCCAATTAAAACTACGTGCGGCCGCCTTTGTAGATCTTTTGCCATTGGTTTAGGTCATTTGGCTGTGGGTCAAAACCAATGGTGCCATTTTGGGTACGATTTGGCTTTTGACCCATGGCCATTTTAATACCCATCTCTTGGATTGTCCGGGCCTTTCCTCGGACGAGTACACTTTTTTCCCGCAAAGGGCTCGCTCGCGAAGCCTCGTCATTGCGTCAGCTATCAGTGGAGAGATGCCGACAGGGGCTGAGGCTTTGAGGTTCCTGAGCTACGAGCCTGAACAAACTTCCCAAGTCTCCAGGGCTTCTGAACATAAGGATTTTAGTTTTCTGAAAAAAATGAAACATCGGCGGGTGTTTTCCCTTGGTTTCCCTGAACCCCCAAAAAGGGTAGCCTCAAAAAGGCAATATACCCCTAGCTTTTCTTTCGCCGAGCACCAAGTTGAACCTGCGTGAATTGGCGAGACAACTCGCGAGATGCAGCAATCCACCCATGTGGCATGCGAGCACCCCGTGGATAAACATGAAACGGTTTGATTTGTTGCCACTGGGTTACACGGCTAGTTGTTCAAACCCGTGGCCTTTTTCTATCCGAAATTCTGTGGTACTGAGCTGACATGGAGGAATATGTGTGGAAAGAATGGGAAACGGTTGAAAACACCGCGAGGAATATATTTGCATAATTTATAGCGAGCTTAGCTGGGGGCAAAACGAGCTCACCATGGCGAAGATCCTTTACTTGGGGATACGATTCTTATTCACAGGTTTTGGACACGTTGTAACACATGCAGATACCAGTGACCACTATCCCTTATGGTGAAAGTGAATCCAAAAGGACACCCTTGACATTTTAGGAGATGGGCCCCTATTTTGAGACACGCCCACTTCAGCTTAGACTAGAGCGCTCTCCATCGGAAGCCAGGAAAACCTCGCCGGTGCCGGTGGAACACATGGGCCTGTCTTTCTTGGTGTTGGTATCCCGTTTGGGTAGTTTTAAAGGGAAACAAAAAGGACAACCCACCATTTTATTTATTTATGTTCATCTTTCTTTGGGGGGGTCCGCTACAATATAGTCTCTATGGCTATTCGCTTTTTAACGGAAACCGTTGAACACTTTTGCAGAGGGGTCAACAGCTGTCTTTTTGGCTAACTGGCAAGTGTGATCCCGGATTCTCCCTGGTGGATCAATAGGGGTCTACTAGGGGGACCCCCCCCATTAGTAAGATGGGTTTATTGGTTCCCATGCAGTAGCTAAGTTACTAGCCCGCTTTGTCTTCCTTGCTGGCGAACTCTAGCTCACTTGCTGACTTTGCGGCCACCTAACTTACTAGCTAGCTAAGCAGCCTTGCGAAGTCATCAGCTAACTAGCTAGTGTTGCTTGCTAACCTGGCTAGGTGAATGCTGGCTGAGCCAACTAACGAGTTGACCAGCTATCTGGTTAGCTCGCTAGTTGGCTTGCTGGCTAACTATCTTGCGAGCTATCCAGCTGACTAGCAGACTAACTGTCTGATCATTTAGCTTTCTCACTAGCTGATGAAATAACGAATTGGCTATCTAGCTGAGCCAGTGCTCGCACATGTGTGCGTAGTCCAACGGATCAACCCACAGGGCGCTATGCTGGTGCATTCTCCCCCAACAAAGCCTAGGCTTTGGGAAATGATATTGGTGCGTGTTTTCGTTCAGGGTATCATTTTTGAAGAACAGCTTAAAGGGAAAACAAAGGGACAACCACCATTTGGGGTCCCTCATTTGGGCATACCCTTATTGTCGATTTCCCAGTGGGTCATAGCTTTGCCTGAGCTTCGGCCCTCGAGACAGGAAAGATGCCAGTGCCACCGGCTACCCAATCGCGCCTTGGAGAGACCAAGGGGTCTCTCTTTTTTTAAGGGGACCCCAAGCTGGTGGTGGTCCTTTTGGTTTCCCTCAAACAACTCAGTTGTTCAAAGCCGTTTTTAGTTGAGGTCCCAAAATGTTAACCTTTTAATTCCAGGTCCTTTGGGCAAGTAAGACAAAGAGCAGGGCACTCTCACAAACAGACAGGCCCGGGTCCAACCATACCACATTCCACATGGAGCCTTCGCAGTTCTGTCGCGCGGTTTTGGCTTTCCGAAGCACCGAGCAGAGCTGTCAGGAACATAGGTGTCCTTTTTGGTTGTTTTGCTCGAAAAATAGATGGCGATTCCTGGTTTACCTGGTGGTTTAATCATCTACCAGGCAATTCTATTTTTGTTCTAGGACACCTATGTTCAGGAAGCTACGGGGCCAAAGTCGGAACATCCGAATTCGGCGCCAACTCGCACTGGTTGAATGCCAAAGCGTGGGGTCTGCAAATGCAGAGATCGAAGCGACGGTCCAAGAGAACAACGTCTTCCATTTGCTTAAGAGTATGTTTTTGTTTCTCCCTTGTTGAATGTAAAAGGAACTTATCACTACTGGACATTTTTTTTTCCCAGGGGTCTTACACGAAGTTGGGAAGATGCTTGACTTGGTGCAATTTGAATCATTTGCCTTGCACTATTTCTCGTTGGCCCAGTCACTGACCATGCCCTTTTTGCCTTTCCTGACCTTGGAGCCATGTGAAGAAAGCAGGGCCTTGGCTTTCTCATTCCCATCCCTTCCAACCTTTGGCTTCCGTTGCGGTGGGTTCTGAACCCGCCCGATTTTTTTTTTGGGCGCTTGGATACCAGGGGAGTCTGGGAGAAGCACCAAAAGCCAAGGGGACACCTACTCACAGGGATCTCTTTTGATTTTTCAGGTCGCTCTGGCCCAGAACTTCAGAATCAGGCACAAGACTTTGGCCGGCGAAAGCTGAGGTAGCACTAGGGGTTGATTCCTTGTCCATTCTTTTTAGGTATCGTTGTTTTCAAAACCCGGCTGTTTCCCCTGGGTTTTTGGCTGGTTTCCTGAAAAGATTCGGATCCCTGCAAAGAATGGAAATGGAAGGTACCGCTTCAGCCTAGGTGTCCTTTTTGGTTGTTTTGCTCGAAAAATAGATGGCGATTCCTGATTTACCTGGGGGTTTCATCTACCAGGGCCATCTATTTCCCCTAGGACACCTATGCGCTTCAGGTGTCCCACAGCGACGACAGCGGCCCCAGCACCACGGACGTGCGGCTGGTGCGCGTTCCGCGCCGGAAGTGGCCCAAGGGATCCAAGAGGAAGCTCTACGACGCTCGGATCGGGCCCGAAACCGGAAACCTCGTTGCCAGACTTTGCTGAAACGGATGGCTCAACCGGCCATCCGGTTCAACTTAGCTTCTTTTTAGCCTTTTAGCCTTTAGTGGGGGTTTCCATTTGACCCACCAAAAGTTAAACTTTTAGCGGGGGATCTGAGGACAGCCCAGTTTTGGAAGCGTATCAACAGGGGTAGATAAAGGGTAGAGGACAGTCCCAACCATAAATAGGTGCGGCTTTCCACCCCGAATCTTTAGACCCCGAGTCACATGAGTGAGCGAAACGGACGGTGTGTCGCCCATTCAAGAGAAACTCCGGATTTGTTCTTCTTCTTTTTCGGTGTGGCGGGGGGGGGGGGTGAAACTAATCATCTACTGAGTCGATAAATCCGGGGTAGGCATGAACCCTCTCTTTCAACGTTTCGTTTGAGTGACAGTAGATGGCAGGACTCCCCTTGTTTGGTTCGGTCCCACTGTGGATGGTTGCGACATCCATTTCGCACCACCGTTCAGAACCCCTGGAATGATTCGATTCCCCTGTAAATACCGTCAAGTAATGGTTTGGCGTGGTTCAACTGGGTGCGAAATGGATGTCGCAACCATCCACTGCTCTCGCCCAGCAAGTGGCCCGAGGAGTGGCACATCCCCTACCCTCGGATGGCGGCGGAGGATCTAGCGCCAGAGTATGCGCCAACCAAAGGTCAGGAGGCGGGTGGGGGGTTTGGGGAGTTTCGGGGGGGGCGAGGGGTTGGGGGGGGCGGAGGTGGGGGGGGGGCATCCCAAGTGCTGGGGAGGTCGGGTTCTTTTTCTTTCTTTTTTCAGGGTACCCGTTTTGGGTTTGGGTTAAAAGGGAAGCCAAAAAAAAGGGCACCTACTTTGAGACAACCCTGTGTTGGGGTTTCCTTAGGTCCAAGCAGGTTGGGCTTGCTTCCGCACCCAAGAATCACTTGGAGCCTGAAAGAAGGCTCCCGTGCCCTTTGAGTAAAATAGATGCGTGACACGCAGTCCAACCCCCGAGGCCAACAGGCGCAATTTGCAACCGTCCTTTTGTCCCTTCCAGGTTCATGCTCGTAATGCCGGCCGCGCTTTGTACCTGTAAAAGCTAGAACACGGCGGCGTCCGGATGTTGCCATCTGGGGATGCAGCCGACAAAATGATTGGCAGTTTGCTGGGTGGAAGGCTGATGTAGTTTGCTGGGTGATGACACAGAGGAGGTCACCCAAATTCCCAGGTGAACCAGGCGCCCGCCTAACTTTTGTCCATGCAGTGCGCTCTTGAGCAAAGAGTATTGTCCCTGCCTCGTGACAAAAGAGCCGCCTGCGAACAGCCAACCAGGTACCTATATATATATATACACAGTGTTGTTATATGTCATGAGCCATGGTTATATATGTATATATATATATATTATGTCCCGCTTGGAGCCAAGACAATTGTGCAGCCATCACAAAGTATTTTGAATGATGAAATCTCTTTGGGATGATCGTGCACACCAAAAAGGTCTTGTGAACACTCACTGGCAGTAGTCGATGCCACTTTTGCCAGCTTCAATCTTGAGCAGCTTTGTTTTGATAGCTGGACACCTGTATCAAGCAGTTTTTGAACAGGTCATTTCATTCTATGTGGAAAATGATAATCGCAGGAAGAGCAGGCCACAATTATCCATCTGGATTGCGCAGGAACTGATCGACAACGAGCTGTGGGGAAAACGAGCTTATCCGTGATGAAGGTCCTTTACTGGGGGGGTCGGTCCTTTTCCGGTCCATGGCTTGGGGTGATGGGCCCAGGCAGAATTGAACTCAGGCAGGATGGCGTGCGGTTTGTGCTGAGGTGTTCCCTGCGATTGGCGAACTTGACCAAGTGGAGGAGACCTGGGGATATTGGGACACTGAGCCGCTCGATACGCTTTGCATCGAGCTCAGTCCACAGATGCAAGGTACTAGCGGGAAAGTGTAACTGCTCATACTCTTCCATACCCATAATTTTCGATTGTTCTTTCTGTACAAGGGTACCCTCCTTATGGCTGGTGTTTGTTAGGGAGACCGAAAAGAGGGGCATGGCCCTGGGGTTCCCCGATTTTGAGACACACACTCAAACCAAAGTCCATGAGAAAGATGGGGTTCCAGCAGCCGAAGTCGTGTGGCTTAAATGGAGCCAACAGGAACTCACATGTTCATTCCCGTGAACCCGCCAGAGGGTGCTTTTTTCACGAACATGGTCCAAATCAGGACCCCGAAGCGTCAGGTTGCATGTGGACAGGAGGGTAATTCAATTTGTGGGCGTCGAATCATGTTTGGACAGGTGTTGAGTGTTTCTTCTCTTTTTTTTCCGGTATATGTGGCCAGGGTAATTCCATTTGGGCGTCGAATCATGTTTGGAAAGGTGTTGAGTGTGTCGTTTATTTGTTGTTTTGTTTTGGTTTTGAGTATTTCGTGTTTTTTTTTGGTAGGTTTGTTTCTGCGTTTCATTTCTTTTTTAGGTACGGCATGCAGAACGAGTGGGGCCTCTCCATCGGCGAGTCCACTGGCACGGGGATGACGGTGGGCTGGGCCACCACCAAGCCGTGGGGCCACTGCCGCGTGGGTCCCTCGCCGGATGTGTCGAGGGGCTGGGGGGGGGGGCGGCCTGAAGAGCGGAGAGCTCTCCTGCGCCGAGCAGACAACGACGTGTCCTCTTGTTTTTTCAGGGGACAACCCAAAAAAAGATGTCCCTTTCGAAATGTGTTTTTTTCTTATGGTTTCCCTTAAACCAACCAGAGAAAGAGCACAGCACACCCAGACGACAAAGCCATTCTGGGCTCCCCTTCGTGTTCCCTTTCCGCCAATCTACCCTTGCAGACTTCGGAGCAAAGAAACTCAGGACTTGAGAACAGTTTTCGAGGGGAGCCCTTTCTGTATGTCAAGGGCAGAGTAAGAACTCGCATGTCAAGAGCAAAGCACGGTCCAGCAGATGGCATGCTATGCCGGCCGGCCTTGTGTGTATCATTTTCATAGATAGCAAGCTCTTGGGGTAAGCGCAGCTTGCTCATGAAGGCCCCTTGATCGGTAGTTCCCTATTTTCAGTTACTCACTTGCCCAAGGCTAACCTTCGACCTTTTGGTTTTCCCATGTCCAAAAGGTGATCACCTTTGATTTCCAGGTCCAAGCTGGCGAGGTGAATGAATCGCCATTTGCCCAGATAGGTCTATTCTTTACATTCTGCTTCGTTCGCCTTGCTCCAGTCCGTCGAGCATTGCTGGGGATCCTAGAGTCACGCGATGTCCGGTGAGCGTTTCTTTTGCTTGAGGCCGCCCGTTTTGGAGTGGTGAAAAAAGGGACGACAAAGGAAACTGGGGCCAACTTAGGGGTCTGGGGGCCAATTTAGGGGTTCTGCTTCCGATTTTAAGACACCAGCGCAGTTTTTCAGTGCCTAACTTTTCGAAGTCCCAAAATCCAGCAGGGTCAAGGGCAGGATCAAGCAGAGGACTAGCTTTGGGTGCCTTCATTTCATCTCGACGTGTCGCTTTCTCCAAATGGTTGTGAACTGTTGGCCAGGGATGTGTAGACCCAAACAGAACCTCTCATATCCCTCCAATTCGAGATTCGGACCACTTTGCTTCAGTTTGTTTTGTTTGTCTGTTTGTTTGCTTGGTTGCTTGCTTGCTTGGTTGCTTGCTTGCTTGGCTGGCTGGCTGGCTGGCTGGTTTTGTTGTTTTTGCTCTGTTTTTTCCTCGTACATCCACCGGCGCGTTTCTCCCCGAAGCTTTCCGCGCGGCGAAAACACGCGCCGCGGCGAGCTGCGAAAGGGCCCCGCGAAGAGCTCCGCGGCGCGCGAGCGAGGCATCGAAGACCTCACGAAGCTGGCCATGGAGCGCTGCAAGACCGCGCGCTGTGCGGTGCAGCTGATGGGGGACATCGCCGTGCAGGCGGAACAACGGGTCAAGCTGGGAACCCCCTTCCCCCAAAAATCAAATAAATCATAATTGATAAATAAATTGAATAAACAACTAAATAAATAAATAAATAAATGAATAAATGAATAAATGAATAAACAAATGAATAAATAAATGAATAAATAAATACAGAATTCAATAAATCAGTGGTTTACACCTTGGTTGTCCTTTAAAACCACAAAACGAGAAGCTTGACCCTTCAACAACTTGCTCTGGGCTCCACACCTACACAAAAAAGGTAACTCCAAACCGAAGTCGACTGGGGGAAGCTGCTGGGTTACGCGAAGCCACATGGGCGGCTCGGACCCCAAACTGGCGTAAGGCTTTTCCTTTCGGCCTCCCTAACCCACCGAAAAGGGGTAGCCTCAAAAAAAGAAAGACCCGGCTGAGCTGGGTGGTTCCTTGCGCGCCAACACCCTAATTCCCATGGGCTTCAGCCATGCCTCACAACCACCTGGACTTGGTCTTTTGAAGCCTGTGAGTCGGCAGTTCCCTGTGTCTTTTTGGAGGGTACCTTTTTTGCTATTTTAAAGGGAACCAAAAGGAAAACCACCATTGCAGCCATTTGGTGTTGGCTTGGGGGGCCTCAGTGAGGATCTTGCGATAACCAGATGAACGAAACTTTTCGACCACCGCATATTTACTTAGCTTATATGCTAACTGTTGAGACACCCGCAAAACATATGAGGGGCAAAACAATTACGAACGATTCGGCCCCATCATCATCGCTTGATCTGGTTTCATTGTACCGCCCATTCTAATTGTTTGGGCCGTTATACTGCAGATGCACAAAAACCTTCACCAGTTAAGACTTTGTTCACGTCGAATTGCTCCCGGGTTTCATCCAAAGTGGATTTTGTCCCCAAGGACTCTAGTCCCGCTTTCTCCCCACTAGCGATCTTCGCGCGCAGGAAGGCTTCTTCAGCGCGGACTCCGGGTCACCGGACGCGCCCGCGCCCCTTGGACCGGCACGAGCCTTGGGACGGGGGGCTGTTCTAGTCCAAAAAGGGGTGGGTCTATCCTGACTCATTGCGCACCAGGTCCCCGTTTTCAGGGCGTCCCCAGAAAAAGAAAAACCCTTTGCTTCTTCATGCGCTCCAACAAAAGGCCACCTGGGAACATGGACTGCGCAGATCCATTTGGGGCGTTTGTGTAAGGAAGGATCAAAACTTGACCCAGCGAGTGCCACCTAGGGGCCGGTTGCTATGGGTCGCCCCGGCCGTTTTGTTGAACCAAGCGGCGTTTCCGGTGCAACTCGGCTTGGCCAAGTGCGTTTCTCCACCCTGGTGTTCAGGCGAGCCGAGAGGAAGCTTACCTGGGCAGCAGTTTGAAGTGCAAAATGAAAGCCAAAGGCTCAGATTTAAGCTCGCCATGGTCTGTTGCCGGGATCGGTGCGCTCAGCACATTGCTCACACTGCTGTGTGGTCTTTTCATGGCCAATGTTTATTTCGCTGAGCAGCAGTCATAAGCTGCTTTGACTGAATGCATTCTTCCTGATCCAGTGCATGGGTTGTCTCTGTACACCTTATGGGCAACACACAAAATATTCTAACCTCTCTACTGCAGGAGTTCAACCTGAGGAGATTCGACTGTGAACTGTGTGACAAGAGTGGGTGGACCCTTGGTCCGTTTCGCAGCTGAGAAGCCCAACGGTTTCCGATTCGATTCCGCTGTGAATACAAAGGGTATGGTTTCAGAAAGTGGTTTCAAAGTGGTGCGAACGGATTTCGTCCGTCCACAGTATGACTCTGTGTGTGTGTGTCTTAAAATCGCGGGATCCCCAAAATGGTTGGTCATTCAGAGAAATGGATCAATGACTTGCGGCTGTGGTCGTAAACCCTTTTACAGGGACAGGGATCGGTGCAAGCAGTTTAACGTTCAACTCATGACTCCTCTTTTGTCTTGTTCGATCAACGCCGGTTATGCTATGTGCGGTGTTGCGCTGAGCAACTTGGCATGAGTTCCATTTTTTCAGAGGCTTCATCAGGATGTTTCAGAGTTAACATCCAAAGTTTGCCAAGCGCAAGTCCTTCTGACAGCCAGCGAGCTTGACGGTGACGCGCCTTTCTCATAGCCTTCCTGCCCAAGGTGCAGAGGTATCCAAAACCTCTGTTTCTTTTGCCTTCAGCAGCAATGCCGCTGCCGCTTTCACAGTGTCTGCTGGCAGGGGTGTCATCTATGGCCACCAATGAGAATGGGGTACTATCCTTCGTGCAGATGCAGTCAGGGATTGCCATGTCACCCTGGGATAGGTCCCAGGTCTATTGGGTTGGCGCATATCACAAGTCACTCAGTTGTTCAGTGGCACCGATTCTTTTTCCCCTTTTTTTGGGTGGCTGCCAAAAACTAAAAATGGTCTTCCCCAAAAAGGGTTCCCTTTTTTTCCAGGGTCACTGAACAACTGAGGTCAGGATCGGATCTGTTGCAGAACATCATGCGCCGTGCATTTGACACACTCGGTGCAAAGTACAGCTGTCGCATGGCCCGGTGGATGAGTGACGCAGACGCCATTACCTCGGAGGGCGGCGAGCACTACTGCGAGGATGTCCCTGACTGCCACATCATGTATGACAAAGATCCAACAGAGGAGAGCGTGGAGATGGCAATGGCAAGGGGCAATGGCTCCGTCCGTGGTGTGCACATCGTGCGTAACCCTTCGGACATGCTTGCCTCTGCATACTGCTATCATCATCAAGGACAGAAGCCCTCGCATCGTATCAGCTACAACCCGCAAATCTTGCCTAGGGGCGTGGGGGCCCTTGAGGGCATGATGCTACTCTGGCCAATGATGTCCGAAGTCATGGGCGACATGGCGAAGAACTTCGCGAACAAGGGCTTGCACCATATCCGGTTTGAAAAGCTCACAGAGTCATCGGCGAGTTTTGACCAGCAGGTCAACGGCATGTTCGAGCACCTCTTTGGAGGCCTCATCTCGCGTAAAGAGCACGAGAAGATTGCGGAGGCTGCCAAGGCCGAAGATCTCAACAGACAGGTCAGCGCAGAAGCAGCAGACCACACCAACTCTGATGAGTGCATGGCAGCAGCTCTTCAAGCACAGCCGTCCTTTGATGCGAGTGTGAAGGCCCACTTGGGCAGCCTCCAGATCAAGCTGGGCTACTGAATGCAGCGGCTCAAAATGTTGCATTTTCCGGTCCGCAGGCTGCCCTCCTCCGTTATTCTACATTGTGGTTGGCTCCGGCGTGTGTGTTTTTAGGAGGAACTGCAAATCCTTGCTTGCCAAGCAGCTGGGAAGTCCTCTGCATCCAACATGTGCTTCGCGTGTTGATGTTCAAACAAACCTACTTGGTGGCTCAGCCATCCCCTTAGCTTTTTAGCTTTTTAGGGGGTTCCATTTAACCCACAAAAAGTTAGTCGCTTTTAGCAGGGGATCTGAATCGGACAGCCCAGTACAGGAAGTGTGACGCTGCATGCCCCAACCACCTAGAAGATGTCGTAGACGATGTCTTCTCTTGATGCGAGTGCCTTCTTTTCAGGGAGACCAACAGCACGATGAAAGCCAAGGGAAGCCCAAGAACCCCAAAGTGAACCCGAAGAAGCCCAAAGTGGAAACCAATAGGAGCAGCCCCAAACAAGATTAACAGAAAGAAACCCACCAAAGACAGCACAAAGGATAACATGTTGTTTGTAATTGTTCCCCAGATAGCTGAAAGCTATAGGAAATCTAACTTCAAGTAAAGCAGGGGTGGGCGAGACTCAGAATTCCGGCCAGGTGCTGTTGCAGGGTGCTGCTACAGTGTGCTGTTACAGGCCGAGACTCAGAGTTGCGCAGGGGTCCTGCTGCAGGGTGCTGTTGCAGGGTTTGCTGCTGGCCGAGACTCAGAGTTGCGCAGGGCGCCGAGACTGACTCAGAGCTGCTGCCGAGGCCGGGTGCTGCAGGGTTCTCTTGCAAAATGCTTCTGTGCGCAGGGCTGAGCCTTGCAGTCGTCTGACCTTGATGGGCTCTTCCCTGGCCAGCTCGTCCTGGGAGGGCGGCGAGGAGACGGAAGTTCCCTCGGGGGGGGAGTGCTCGGTGGAGATCCACGATGGGCCGGAGGCCTCGGCACGCGCCCAGTGAATATTTAGACGATCTCCAAAGCCGAAGAGTCACTAGACCTTCCAGCTAGCATCGATGCTCCTTTACAGCCGGAATCGGTCTACTATTTCCACATGTGGATGTGGCTCAAAAACAATCAATGTATATATGTTAGCTGTATTCGAGAGGTCGTTAACGCCATTTTCCTGTGCGAGCGCACGCGCGAGTAGACGGACGAGTGGACGGACGAGTGCGCGGTTGGACGGACGGACGGACGGACGCACGCACGGACGCGCGCGCGCGCGCACGCACGCACGCACGCACGCACCCGTCCGTACAGAAATAAGGGCAGAAATGAGACCATTTATGGTCTTAAAAAAGGTCTTATTTCTGTACGGACCCGCACGTACAGAAATAAGACCTTTTTAAGACCAGAAAATGGTCTTATTTCTGCCCTTATTTCTGTACGGGTGCGTGCGCGCGTGCGTGCGTGCGCGCGTGCGTGCGTGCGCGCGTGCGTGCGTGCGCGCGCGCGTGCGCGTGTGTGCGTCCGTCCGTCCGTCCGTCCGTCCGTCCGTCCGTCCGTCCGTCCGTCCGTCCGTCCGTCCGTCCGTCCGTCCATCCGCCCACTCGTCCGTCCACTCGTCCGTGCACTCGTCCGTCTACTCGTCCACTCGTCCGTCCACGCGCTCGTTGCTTCAAAAACACCCCGTACGCCCCACCTCGCGCGTGTTTGAGAATTGTACGTTTACGAGTTCTTAAATTTAGCTAATATATATGTATGCATTGTTTGTCTGATTTTCCATGCACGATAAAGGCAGTAGTTTCACGCAGGTGATGGGTCGTGTGCATACATCTACGTATGTTTGAGCCACAGCCATGATTACCGTACTGCAAGGGAGCCAAGGGGTCGCCTCCGGCAACCACACGCGTACAGTCGCAGGTAAGATACCTGCCCGGACTATGCATCAGCCCGTGGCCATATGCATGCGCTGCCGGTGGGCCATTGGTCATGATGTTGTGGGTATGAAGCCACAGTGATTCACCACGCAGCGGAGGGGGTCGCTTTACACGAAGTCTCAGGTGACGCTGCAGGCCAGAGGGTGCTACTGCAGGGCGCTGCTGCAGGCCGAGATGCTGCTGCAGGCCGAGATGCAGAGTTGCGCAGGGTGCTGTTGCAGGGGCCTTCCGGCGCGCCGGGTTCCAACGCCGGGCTCTTCCCAGAATTCGCCGAGCGCTTTTGTCAGGTGCTATCATCTCGCGTTGGCGAAGCCATCTGATGAGAGGCGGAGCTATAGGCCGCAAACAGCGTAGCTGTTGAAGATGAGGTAGCAGATCCCGCTAGCGACATTGCCATGGAAGACCTACCTGACGAAGAGCACGCTGGCTTCGATGCCCTTCTTTTTTGCTTGGCGGCGAAGGCGGAGCAGGAGCGAGACAGCGTGCCTCCGGCAAAGAAAGCTCGCAGACAAAGACCTGCGCTGAACTGTCTCCAAACCAAGTACTTTGTTTTGGCGAAGCGTTTGTCAAATGATCCGAAGCGCTGGGCAAGAAAGGTGGCGGATGCATGCGGGGTGCGCGAATCCAGGCTTCCCTTGTTTCTTTCATGGGTATATTTCTTCGGCGAGGTGTTGCCGGAAGCAGCCGCCGTTTGATGTATCTGTCGAGGTTCGGTCATGGTGGCGTGGTGGTGCATCCGCCCTTTGGAAGAGGTGTACAAATTCCACACACACACACATCTGCCATTTAGGGCAGAAAGTCGAAAGAATCGGCTGCTGAACGGGGACACGCGTTGGCAACTTGATGGCCTTCCTATACGCTTACTGACTTCTGTTTCCGGGACATGAAGCTTCTGAGATGGCCTTGTAAGCAGGGCTGGCCGCGAGCAAGCGCGGCATATGCCGCACTCAGGCGCCCTCGAAGTTTTGCCGCACTCAGGTGCCCTCGAAGTTTTCGCACCAGCTTATCCTGATCTCCAGAGCTGTGAGAGACGCAGACAGCTCTCACGGCTTTATGAGGGGCGGAGGGGGAGTCCAACCAAAACCAACGTGAAGAAGAAGAAAAATAAAATAAGCTTCAGGGCGACGCGTCGTGTGGGCCGAGCGAGTGGATGGCGGGCCCAACCCGCCATGAAGGCCGACGCAGGCCGATGCCGGCTGACGCAGGCTCCGCGCCAATGTTACAACATTCTCTCTGCAGGCAAACTACTGGAGCACTTGGTTGCGAGAGTTCTTTTAGCGGCCCTGCCCGGCACATTGAGCAAACCTACCTGGACACACCAGACCCTGTGCCAGCACCTGTGCCAGCACTCCAAACTGCATGCCCCCTAGCGCCCTGCCATCAATCTTCGCAAAAACAAAATGCGCCCGCTCTCACGACAAAATTGCAGCAGCGTAGGGCCCCCGAATAACGCAGGTCGAGGATTGCTCCCTTGTCCTCACGCCCCGTCAAGCCAAGGCGGGCGGGCCTCGGGCCCCGAGGTCGCCCAAGGTGAGGTTGTCAGCGCCTCCAACAGCACTGGCGCCAGCGCCCAAAACAGCATCTGCAGCACCCTAAACTGCATGCCCCCAAGCATTCAGTGAATCTCGCAAAAATGCGCCCTCCAACAGCACCTGCACCAGCACCCCTGTAGCGCCCCAACAATCTTACAAAAATGCGGCCACACCGTCACCAGCACCTCCAACGCCTAGCACCACCCGGCCATCAATAAACATGCCATGCCGCACTTGCCCAGCGCCAAAGCAGCAGCCCAGCAGCACCTGCTCCAGAACCCCAAAGCACTCTAGCGCCCAGCCGTCAAGCTTGCAAAGCACTTTTCCTTGTTTTGGCTTTCAGCTATCCGGGGAAACACCTCAAACAGCACCCCAAGCAGCACCCCCAAAACAGCGCCTGCGCTCCAAACTGCATGCCTCCTAGCGCCCAGTCATCAATCTCGCAAAATGCGCCCGCGCCGTCACCAACACCCCAAAAGCAGTGCGTGCAATCAACGCCCCCGCACTGCATGCTTCGTAGCACCCAGATGTCAAGCTCGCAAAGCAGTTTCCTTTCTTTGTTAGAAGTTTGACCCGCTGTAGCTTTCAGCTATCTGGGGATAAAAGAAGGAACTAACTAGCTAGCTAGCTAGCTAGCTAGCTAGCTAGTTAGCCAACGAACGAACGAACGAACTGAATAGATGCATATCATGAATAAATATCATGAATATACATATATAGTATATCTATACATAAATATATATATATATATATATATATATTAGCTTCTCTGCTGCCCCGTTTTTTTTGCTTTGCGTTCTCTCCGGTCCGAGGTACGGTGGCAGCTCCGAGGCGCTGGTGGTGGTGGATGCTGAGCCCGGAGATATGCGCCTCGGAAAACCGCCATTTCGAGGGGCCCCCCCCACAAATACTCACCCCCATTTTCTTCCTTGGCACCTCCAAAGTGGCGATCGTTTCAAAGGAACCCACTATGATCAACTAGTGAAACGGAAATCCACACCTCCTCCCCCTCTCCAACCCTCCTTCCCACCCTCCATCCCTCCCTCCCCCTCTCCCTCCCTCCATGGCAGCCTGACACAGGACCTTTTTGAGGAAAGTGTTCTTCCACATACCCTCGCAGGTAGGTGTGATGTGGGTGTGGTTCCTCTTTTTAGGGTATCCCTTTATGGATGGTAAAGGGAAAGCAAAGGGAACCCACCCATTTCGGTTGTCATTTTCGGACAACCCCATATTTGTGGGAGGACAAGGATTTGTTTGCCTGGAGGGCTTTGGGGTTTCTCGATGCTTGAGCAACGTTCCGGAGTGCTCTAGAGCGGGCAAGAATGGATGCTGGAAGGGAAATCGCGCCATTTTTTACAAAATCAAAGACCCAGTAGGGAAAATTGCGATTTCAAGTCATTTTTGTTGAAACCAAGGAGCAACCCCCCATTTTGCAGGTGAACAGGTTCTTTCCCAGGGAACCTGTTGGTGCCAGTATTTTGGGAAGATGTGGGTGTGTCCTATTTTGTTGGGAGGAGTGGAGGGAGTTTGTTTCTTAAAATGTTCCACCCCGGTCCCTTATTTTGAGAAAGACCCCGAAAAGACTCAACAAAATATGCCCAATATGACTTACTCCCACCCCCATCAAAGCCTTTCGCTCGAATACTTTCTACTCATGTCTCTCCCCACGCACCGTCTCATGCCGTGAGACTCTTCCAAAAGACCAACATGAAAGTGTCTTGCCCTCAAGATGGTGGTGTCCCACTTTTGGTTTCCCCTTAAACCCCCCCAAAAGGGGGTACCCTCAAAAAAGACACACTCATGTAGGAACTCTTTCGCGCTCGCAAAGCTGGAAGAGTTTTTTGCGCCGGCGAGGAAATGCAGGGAGACAGAGACCCAACGACATGTAGACAAAGCAAGGCTTCGTCCTTGGATAAAGCAACTAGGTCCCCCAGGATCGTGCCCTTTTACCCTTTTGTTGGGGCGGGTTTCCCTACTAAAGTAGACTACAGAAAAAAGGGTACCCTTATTCGAACCTCTCTACTGCAGGACCTAGGCAAGAGTGGTTGCGAGATTCAATAGAAGCGCTCTCAAAGCGATCTTGGAGGTTGGTGGACTTAATTCCCCGTGTGAGTGATATCCACTAAAGTGTTCAACCCAAGTTCATATCCATCTCTTTTGACTTCCCCGACTTTCACATTGTCTGCACAGCATCCTACATAAGCGAATTTCAGTAGGATGTAAAACAAATGTACCCAGGTGAGCCGGTTTAGGTGGTAGTTGGTTCTACTATTTGGCTGCATTTGAGTTATACTAAGGGCTAGGTAAACCTTCAACTCTGCTGGAACACACAGTCAATGGGTGAGATGGGCGCTGCTCAGGTACTTTGGCCGTGTGCCCTTAGAAACCGTTTTTGGAGTTCCTTCATTTCCCCTAACCAGCAGCCATTTGTGGTTTGTCTCAAAATGCTGGAACCCCCAAAATGAGCGGCGTCCTTCTGGCTTCGCTTAAGGACATGGGGGGTGATATTTTTTTCGTGGCCCCCAAAGGACCATGGGCAACTTCTTGCCTTTTAGTGGGGAGAAATTCATATGTGTCGTGGTTTCCCACAATGGTCATCCCATGTTTACCGGACCTTTTGATCAACCCCCATACCAAAGTTATAACTAGTCATCCTCTTCTACTCCATGATTTGCAATGGAGGGTATCCTTCTCCTTTTTTTGAGGGTCTCCTCTTGTTCTCACACCCAGGTGGGTCTTCAACGTGCTGACGGGCAAGCACAACGCCAGCGCCATCTGGGCGGCCCAGCGCCTCCCGAGCGACCACGTGGCGGCGGTGGGGAATTCCTTCACCATCCGCAGCCTGGATCCTCCATCCGCAAATGGGGTGGCTGGTGGAAAAAAAATCGTGGTTGGACATCCCAGCAAGACCCTTGTTGTTGGTCAACCTCCATTTGCTTAAGAGTTTTCGCACATGCTGCTTCTTCCTGGTGCGAGAGAGATTGGCCTAGGGACAAACATTTCCTGTAGAAATTGGTAGCACGGTTTTTGATGGGTGCAAGTAGATCGGATAAGTTCAACCCATTTGGCTCAATCATAACATCCGCATTCAGGGAGAACCCTATGGTGACTCCTTGTGATCGAAATGGCCTTTTGACTTTTGCTTGCAAATCTCAGGGCTCCCATCAACTGGAACAAGTGAATTACTTTTTGGGTGTCAAAGACCGAACTTGTCCCCTTAGACCTTGTCCCCCCCGACCACAGTGGCACAGTTTCAAATCAGAATGGCGGACCCTTGTTGGGGACCCCAAAAGCAAGCTCATTTTGTTTTTGTTCCCATGAGAGACGCTCAGCGCAGATCCTTGTTCCCCCAGCCATCAGATCCTGGGCACTGAGGATCTCAATGATCCGGAGAACAACCTCTTCAGCCCAGGCGGCGACGCGAAACAGACTTGAATCAGAGGTCGAAATAAACTAGCTAGGTCACTCGACATTGTTACTGTCTCCTTTAAGTTTCCTTATGCCAAAAGTTGGTTTCCCAAAAGACACACCCAGGATACATGGGCAAGCAAGAGTTTCCATGGACATACAGCTACTCCTGACGTATTCTGCGTACCGAGAGCTTGGGTCAAAGGGTTTTGAGGATCCGCATGTTTCATTGTGGAACCTGTTCTCGCGTCGCCCGTGGAAGCGAGTGTGGGAAATTGCAATTTGCCCGAAGGACTACCTGTTGAGTACTAAGATGGTGCTATCAGAGCTTGAATTAGAAGGGGCTTGTGGGGAAACTTCAAAGCCAAATTCGGTCATGATCATAGGGCAATGAATGTTGTCTAGCCCCGCAGGTTTCCTTTCTTTTTGGTTTCAGCGGGGACAGCTTCGTTAGGGCCCGGAAAAGCATGATGCCACTTCCGTTGTTTGGTTTATTTTCGCATGACATCTGTATTTGCGCACATGGCACCAGCATGCCGGCGGCGTCGCCTTGTACGTAGTCAGGAATCTCTGTC
>CAUJNA010003253.1:97500-118401 GCA_963377175.1 Effrenium voratum | reverse complement strand
GCACACACACACACACACACACACCCACACCCACACCCACACCCACACCCACACCCACACCCACACCCACACCCACACCCACACCCACGCACGCACGCACGCACGCACGCACGCACGCACGCACGCACGCACGCACGCACGCACGCACGCACCCACACACACACACACACACACCCACCCACCCACCCACCCACCCCACACACACCCACACCACACACACCCACACCACACACCACACACCACACACCACACACCACACACCACACACCACACACCACACACCACACACCACACAACACACAACACACAACACACAACACACAACACACAACACACAACACACAACACGCAACACACAACACACAACACACAACACACAACACACAACACACAACACACAACACACAACACACAACACACAACACACACACACACAAACACACAAACACACAAACACACAAACACACAAACACACAAGCACGCAAACACACAAACACACAAACACACAAACACACAAACACACAAACACACACAAACACACAACACACAACACACAACACACAACACACAACACACAACACACACACACAACACACACCACACACACAACACACACACACCACAGACTCACCACACACACACACCACACACCACACACACACACACCACACACACACACAGACACACCACACACAGACACACCCACCAGACGCATCACACGCACCACACACACACACACCAGACGCATCACACGCACCACACGCACCACACGCACCACACGCACCACACGCACCACACGCACCACACGCACCACACGCACCACACGCACCACACGCACCACACGCACCACACCCAGTTGGACACACAACACACAGCACGCAACACACAACACACAACACACAACACACACACACTACACAGTGTTGCCCCTCTATGTCTGCAAATATCAACATTGCGCATCTTTGCACTCACCAAGGCCCGTGAGGTTCCAATTCCCGTTGAGTCGGGTCGACCGCACAGCTTTGCCCAAGGGAAGTAGAAGATCGGGATGGGTTTTGGCTGAAAGCCATCCTGGGCTTGTCTGGGGCTGAACCTCCAAAACCTGCACGCCCAAGCCGCTCGCACTGACCCGAACAAGCGAAGCAAAGAAGCGGGAAAAGTTGTCTGCAGGAGACTTTGACTTCTTCGGCGCCTATGGCTATGAGCCCAACAAGGACAACACGCCGCCGGGCCAGCTGGACAGCACGAGGACGTGAGCTCGCCGGAACTTGGGTCAAGTGAACCCCGAAAGCGGGGAGTGCAGCCCCACAGATCTTATCGCGTTTGTCTTGGGAGGCGGTGCGCCGAAATCACCGAAAGAATCGGGTTTGTTTCAGAATAAAGTGGGTGGCTTCCTGTTGGTTCCGTTTAAAATTTGCCAACAGGTGCCCTCGATAAAAACAAACACACAGAATGAGGGTGTGGGGTACTTTGAAGCCACATTCAGTGATGATCACAGGTGAGGGTGTGGGGTACTTTGAAGCCACATTCAGTCATGATCACCGGAGAACGCTTGCATCTTTGTAGCCCCTTGCAATACAGCAATACACAAAATTTGACACATCTTGATTGCCTGATCAACATATCCAGCATCCCCTCCCAAAAACGGATCACCCAACCATTCAGGCGTTGGGCCTTCTTTGACCGCTGAACCTGTAACCCCCTAGGTGTCACCGAGCGTTCCGGCAAGGCCCCTTGGCCGCGATCCATCTCTTCAACCCCGCCAGATCCGCATTCTTCACAAATCGGAACTCGGGAATCATCCTCAAAGAAGTCCTAAGGCCACTGGAACAAAAAATGCTGGGAACGTCCACTGGACAAAAAGGAGAAACTATTTCCAGGAGTGAAATCGATTCCTTTTAAAAAACAACATGGGGGAAATAAATAAAGCCATAAATCAATATATCAATATAGATGTATCTTTATATATATATATATATGCATATACGTGTAACATTTCAGCAGGGGTAGATTGTATCTGAAACCAACAATCTGCACCTGACGTTTCGGGGTTTCTGCTGGGTCCCATTGGGCACTGGCTGGTGCTTGGAAACCAAGCCCTTGCGAGTGTGAAGTACTCCCTCCCAGACAGCCCCCATGAAATCTCTCGGAGGAACCTCCTGTCCTACTACAGCGGCCGGCGCATGTGGCGGATCTTCAGCCTTCTGAGCCCCGAAGAGGGCGCAAAGCTGGACCCCAACTTGGGGAACCTGCCCAAGACCAAGCGCCTCGCATCGCCCACCCAAACCCACCCACCCACCCACCCACCCACCCACCCACCCACCCACCCACCCACCCACCCACCCACCCACCCACCCACCCACCACCACCACCCAACCCACCCACCCAAACCACCACCCAAACCAAAAACCACCAAACCCACCCACCCACACCCACCCACCACCCACCCACCACCCACCCACCCAAACCCACCCAAACCCAACCCGCAACCCCAAACACCCCCAAACCCCACCCACTGGGTTTCCGCCCGCCCAAACCCGGGTTGTGCCAAGAACGGACCGGTGAGCCTTTCCTTTTCGATTGCGTCTGTGTGTGCGTTGTGCTCCTTTGTGTTTGCAGGCTGCAGAGAATTCGAACAGCGCTGAGCATAATGTAGCAGTCACCACTTCGGAGCTCCTGCATGCCGATCGCCAAATACTGGGCACCATCGTCGACCTGCTGCAGCGCAAATGGTCCATGGACGATGCATTCCATGAGCTCACGCATGGCCGCATGGAAATACACTCCCTGCTCATGCTTCGCCCAAGGACAAGCAGACAGCCCCTAGCGGCGCAGCCGGTGAGCTCTTTCTTTTCCGTAACTGCGTCTGTGTGTGTGTGTGTGTTTTTGTGTGTTTGTGTGTGCGTGCGTTGTGCTCTTTTGTGTTTGCAGGCTGCGAAGAACGACCCGAAGCGTTCAGCACCGGTGAGCCTTTCCTTTTTTGGCGATTGCGTCTGTGAGTGCGTTGCGCTCTTTTGTGTTTGCAGGCTGTGGAGAACAGCGCTAAGCATAATGTACCGGTGAGCTATTTCTTTTCTTTAACTGCGTCTGTGTGTGTTTGTGTGTGTGTCCGTTGTGCTCTTTTGTGTTTGCAGGCTGCGAAGAACGACCCGAAGCGTCCAGTACCGGTGAGCCCTTCCTTTTCTGCGATTGAGTCTGTGTGCGTTGTGTTTCTTTGTGTTTGCAGGCTGCGGGGAACAGCGCTAATACTGCACCGGTGAGCTCTTTCTTTTGCGTCACTGCGTCTGTGTGTGTGTGTGCGTTTGTGCGCGCGTGTTGCGCGTGTGGGTGTGCAGGCGACAGATGCGTGGGCCGCTGCTAAGTCATCGGGTGGCTTTGCAAATGCTTCGTTGCTTTTTGCGTCGTTTTTAGCTAAGCTGTGCGCAGGCGTGCAAGGGCGCGAAGGAGGCGCTGAAGAAGCACTCCCGCCGGGTGAGTACGTTCATCCTAGATCCTTTTTGGTTCGTGGCGCGTTAAGGTGAAGAAGCCGGCCAAGCAGATCGGCGGAAATACCAAGAAGGCGCTCTTCGTGAGGGTGATGCGCCTGAAGGTTCCCTGAATTTTCTTATGATGCTGGAGATTGCTTCGTGCTGGTGATGCTAGGTCGCTCGGATGAGCAAGGGGCGGTGCAAAATGAGCACCAAAGCCTCGGTTGTCCTCCGTCTGGCGCGCTTCAAAAAATGGTTGAACTGCCAAATGCGAGCGGTGTTTTGGGCCTCTTTGGAAGGGTCCAACAGCCAGATGGCCTCATCCCTTTCCTATGTGGAGAGGATGGGGCCATCGAGGACACTGTGTCCGAGAAGGGGCTTGATGACGAGCCATCCGACTCGGAGAGTAGCGATGATGACCCGCTGCCAGCCGAAGTGCTGGCGGCGGAGGTGGCAGCAGACGCGGACGACGCTGCCGCCGAACGCGAAGGCGCAAAGAAGCGCCCATACTTGCGCCGCGCAAAAACAATAAGACTCGTCACTCGCAACTTGCGACCGCGTGTTTGCGGGGCTTGTGTTTGCACTTGTGTGCGCGCGCGCCTGGCTTGCCACTCGCAACTTGCGACCGCGCGTTTGCGGGGCTTGCGTTCGCGCTTGTGTGTGTGTTGTGTGTGTGTGTTTGTGTGTGTGTTTGTGTGTTTGTGTGTTTGTGTGTTTGTGTGTTTGTGTTTGTGTGTTTGTGTGTTTGTGTGTTTGTGTGTGTGTTTGTGTGTGTGTGTGTGTTTGTGGGTTTGTGCGTTTGTGCGTTTGTGCGTTTGTGCGTTTGTGCGTTTGTGCGCTTGTGCGCTTGTGCCTTTGTGCGCTTGTTCGTTTGTGCGTTTGTGTGTGTTTGTGTGTTTGTGTGTTTGCGTGTTTGTGTGTTTGTGTGTTTGTGTGTTGTGTGTGTGTTGTGTGTGTTGTGTGTGTTGTGTGTGTTGTGTGTTGTGCGTTTGTGCGTTTGTGCGTTTGTGCGTTTGTGCGTTTGTGCGTTTGTGCGTTTGTGCGTTTGTGCGTTTGTGCGTTTGTGCGTTTGTGCGTTTGTGCGTTTGTGCGTTTGTGCGTTTGTGCGTTTGTGCGTTTGTGCGTTTGTGTGTTTGTGTGTTTGTGTGTTTCTGTGTTTCTGTGTTTCTGTGTTTCTGTGTTTCTGTGTTCGTGTGTTTGTGTGTTTGTGTGTGTCTGTGTGTGTGTGTGTGTCTGTGTGTGTGTGTCTGTGTGTGTCTGTGTGTGTCTGTGTGTGTCTGTGTGTGTCTGTGTCTGTGTGTCTGTGTGTGTGTGTGTGTCTGTGTGTCTGTGTGTCTGTGTGTCTGTGTGTGTGTGTCTGTGTGTCTGTGTGTGTGTGTCTGTGTGTGTGTGTCTGTGTGTGTGCGTTTGTGTTTGTGTTTGTGTTTGTGTTTGTGTTTGTGTTTGTGTTTTCGCTTGTGTGTGTGCCTGCGCGCATGTGTTTATGGCGTTGCTCCGTCGAACTCCCAGGACCGTTATCTTGGCGCGTCGCGTTGATCTGTTTGCGCACATGGATTGTCAGGTGGAAAAATGGAGGCGGGGTATATTGAAAAGCTACGATTGATAGTTAAGTGTGACTTCCCGAAGCACGCTGAGTCGGGCGCTTCCGACCCTTAGCTTGGCTGTGCCGAGCCAACTTTCAAAAGCTTGGAGCCAATTTGCTTTTCCCTCGAGGGTCTTCGTTGTCATTGCGCATGGCAGCCGGGTCAGCCTGAGCCTGCAGATGTTCATTTCACATTTCACCCGCCCAAACCCACCCACCCAAACCCACCCACCCAAACCCACCCACCCAAACCCACCCACCCAAACCCACCACCCAAACCCACCCACCCAAACCCACCCACCCAAACCCACCCACCCAAACCCACCCAAACCCACGACGCGCGATCGTGAAAGCAGACGCGCGAACCACGAGACAACTTCCAAACACCGTCGCAAATGAATTAACACCTCGCAGCGGCCCTGTCATCACAAAGCGCCCTTTGCTGTCAAAAAACGTGTTTTGCACGAGGCCTCCTCAAAAACAACACCCGCGTCTGTGAACTTGCGTGACCCGGGTTTTGCGCGGTAATTAAGGGAAGGGTGCAGCAATTAAGCCCGAATCATTCCCGGAAATAACTTTTGGGACATGTCTGAACAACGGCGAGCAACGGAAATAGCGACGATAAACTGTCCAATTTGGGGGGGTGCAACTCAGGATTTGTTGGGCCAAAAAACCCACAATTTCAGATGCTGTTTGCTTCATGTGTTTCAGACCAAAAAATGAAATTTCCCGCTTGGGAACTTTTGCAAGGGCAACGTACCTTAATCGCTGACCCCCCTTGAAACCCAGATGAATTACGCAAGTTCGCTTTGTAAATTTGGTGGCGAAAGAAGCTGTCGTGGCGAAAGAAGCTGTCGGGCGGCAGGAGCCGGCTTGGGGGCGTGCCAGGTGGCTCCCTGCCTGGTCGAAGCCTTCGATCAAGGGCACGACTTCGGTCTGGCCATGAAGGACTCTGCTGTAGCCCTGCGACGTTTTGTCGTCTCGTTTCCTCGTTTGCAGATCGCTTGACGGTTTTTGCTTTTGCCTCTTGCGCAGAAAGCGAACTGTTGGTCACGAAATCTAGCTGCATTAGCTTCAGCCGCAATGCCTGATTGAGTCAGAAGCGAGTGAAGAGATCTTTTCCTGGACGGCGCGATCACCGCCCACCCACCCACCAACCCACCCAAACCCAAACCCAAACCCAAACCCAAACCCAAACCCAAACCCAAACCCAAACCCAAACCCACACCCAAACCAACCCGCCCAAGCCCAAACCCACCCAAACCCACCCACACCCACCCACACCCACCCAAACCCACCACCCACCCAAACCCACCACCCACCAAAACCCACCACCCACCCAAACCCACCACCCACCCAAATCCACCACCCACCCAAACCCACCACCCACCCAAACCACCCAAACTCACCCAAAAACCCACCCACCCAAAAACCCACCCGCCCAAAAAACCCACTCACCCACCCAAACCCACCCAAACCCACCCAAACCCACCCAAACCCATCCACCCAAACCTAGCCACCCAAACCACCCACCCAAACCCACCCACCCAAACCCACCCACCCAAAAACCCACCCACCCAAAAACCCACCCACCCAAAAACCCACCCACCCAAACCCACCCACCCAAAAACCCACCCACCCAAGCCCACCCACCCAAGCCCACCCATGTTTGACCTCTTTTGCGAATTGCAGAGTACACCAAGGTGAAAGCAAATGGCCGAATTCCCTTTCTGTCGGTAAGGACTGAGAGCGATCGTAGTGTTAGGGGCCAAGTGAGCCGGCAGCGTCTGCCCCTAACCCAAGACGCATGGCCTCAAGGTAATGCTATCACGAGGATTAAGGATAAACAGGGAATCGATGCCGTTTGTTTCCCCGCCCCCCGCCCCCCCCCCCCGAGGGAAATTGCTCGACAAGATGCAAGATGGATATTGCTCGACAAGTCTGTGCCCATTTTGGCCTCAAGAATTCCTCAATCCGAGGACAAGTCACAAGTCGCCCAATTTTCTTTGATACCTGCCTTGGCCTCAAAAAGTCCTCTCTCCAAACACATCGGAAGACCAGTCGCGTGCAGAATTCTCACTTCCTGAGTCCATGATCTTTAAACTTTTTGGGAAGACCATTTTAGTGGTACATATAAAGGTTTGGCCTGTTTTTCAGCCATCCACGCCAGTGAGACTTTGCTTTGATATCGAGAGGCCCTGAGTTCCTTCGCTTTTCTGCGAAGGGGCGACTTCCGAGCTGAGGAATCCGTACCCGGCCTCCGTGAGGGCCCCGAAGCACTCGGTGACCCGAGCCATGGCTGCGGGCTGAGAGCGGAGCCTTTGCCGGGGCTCGGATTTTTTTGGGGGACTGTTGCGACCCCATATGAATCTCAAGCCCTGTTTAAGAATAGGGGGGGGTTGTGTTTAATAGTAGGGGGTGGTGGTGGGGTTTTTGTGTTTATTACCGTTGGCCCTCCAAAAGTGGTCTGATTCCCCACAAAGCCCAGGCACACCTTGCATCGAGGAACATGAGGTTTATGAATCTGGGGTCAACATTATGCCGTGTGTGAGCTGTGCCTAGTAAGTTCGCGTGCAGCACGCGGCCTGCGCCAAGGTGTGCGTGACCCCTGCTTCCGCACAGTTCCGTGATGTCACACATCAGAAACAACACTAACTGAGCTAGACTGTTTGTTCAGCTGGGTTGATTTGAAGGTAGGTGTTCCTGGTGTTCGGCACTGTGACACATATTCGCATCTTTTCGTTCCGCATGTTGCTGCTGCATCTTGAGCACGAGGATTTTCCGCAGCGCCGATTGTCTGTCTGGCAAGATGGCGAAGGTTTATCTCGCACCCCGTGTTTATGGACTTTCTTTTTGGGTTTGGGTCATTCCAATTGGTGGTATCCGGGAAACCCAAGTTTTAGCTTTGCACGCCATCCACTTCGGGAGTGAAAAACATGGCCTTTATCTTTTACTTCAGCCCCAGGTCATGAACGCTTTGCGGGACCACTACGAGGGCACTGCCTACGATCTTACAAAGGCCAAAGTGCGACACCGTGAAGGGGTCTCCTCCAAAACGGTGTTGGAGTTTTACCCACCCCAAAGCGAATCGACCGGATCTGAGCTTCTAGTTGCCTCATTTTGAGTTCGGTGCCCCAAGCGACCTCATCCTGGAACAAGGGCATATTCAGGTATGGGTTTTAGAAGTGTGGAGGATGCATACTATTTAAGGGGTACATACTATGTTGCAAGCTTATATTGGTGGCATACCAGCATCCATAGCTTCAAAACCCATACCTGGAAACGCTAATTAAGGGGGGCAACTGAAGGCTTCCCAGTCTTGTGACTTGGAAGGGGGGAGGATGGGATGCGCGGGGTGGGCTTTTCAAGCGAATTAGTTGGGTTGTAGCCCTAATCAAAGTATTTCCAGAGGGTTCCGGGGCTGTTGGGGATCTCACCTGGGCTTGTCTTTTGAGGGTTCCCTTTGCAGCTTCGTGACAACCATCATTCTCCCACTTTTTGAGACAAGACCGAATGTCGTGGAGGTTGGTCTAAAGCTCCATGATCCACTAGCACAGCCCGACTGTGCCATCGGGCAGATCACAAGGGCTTTGGGGGTTGAACGAGCTGGATGAACGTCGCGTTAGCCTCTGGTGCTGCTTGCCAGTGTTTTTCTGTGTTCTCCTTCTTGAGGCGGTACCCCTTCAAAGTCGACTTCTTAAACAAGCATAAGAGGTGACCGGAAGTGAACATTTCATAGTCTGCGTTGTTGTTCTAGGTGTTGATTCCCCATTCTGTTCAACCATCGTTCTTTTCAATAACCGGCTGTTTTCCCTGGTTTTTGGATGGTTTCCTGAAAAGATTCGGATCCCTGGAAAGAATGGGGAAGGTGCCTTAGAGTTTTCCTTTGGTGTCCCTGTGAAACCGACCAAGAACAAAAAGGACACTCCCAGTTCGAATGTTGGATTTTTAAGGTTGGACCCCCGAAATGGTGGGTTGTCCTATTGTCAGAGGTCCCCTTGGATGAGTTGCATAGCCGCATGGCAACGCATGGCAATGCATGGCTCCGGCAGGGCATGGCTGCTGGACCGCACGGAAGCCCCAACCGCGGGCCAGTGCACGCGCCAAACCTCAAGGCTGCGGACAGTTTGGTCCCTGTTTTGGGTGTCCTCGGAACTGAAACGTCTGCTGGGAACTCTCTGAAGTTCAGCCAAAACCTCCGGAAAGTACTTGTTCATAGATATATATATATATATATACATACATATATATATATATGTATATATATATATATGTATATTGACCTTTTTGGTGTCCTTCTTGATGGCTTTGGGACAGAAATAGATGGGTCCGGGCTCAGATGGGCACAGATGGCCCCATTGACCAGGGAACTCCATGTATCTTTCCAAAAGGTTACGTATGGTGGAAACTTGGAGAGGGTCCGAGAGGAATCCACCAGAATGGTGAAAGAAAAACGGTCACCATGTGGAAACAGCTGTAAGTTGGCTTTGCTTTTTGTGGTTTCTGCTGATGATGGGGAAGTAAAGGGAATGCCAGACAATTTGTGTGGGGTCCCTCTTTTTTCCCCGGGCCAAAAGGTAAACCCATCACGCTTGGGCTTCCCATCACGTTCAGCTAGTTGAGATACGAAAAAAAACATCGATTTCAGTTTGGTTGCGAGTCATTTAATGTGAACTGCGAGTAGTCCCGACCCTGATCACTTCCATACACAAAGGGGAGCCAGTTCCGCACACACACACACGAAGTGAACAGTGCCCTCCATTGTCTGAAAGGGCACCGAGTGTTTGGGCGCTGCCGAGTCTTGGTTTCTGTCAACGTTGGCTTACATAGAAGAAGAAGAAGCGCCAAGCCTCCCATGCAAGCGTTTGGCTGATGATGCGCGTACAAAAAGGCGCATCAAACAAGGCATCTTTGTTGCAATGCATGTGCATGTGCTTGATGGTGCTTCAGCAAGTGTTTTTTTGCCGGACTTTAAACGATGCTTCCTTGAACCCAAACTTAAATCAGTCACTCAGAAAAAGCGTGAGTAAGACATCATGTTTCAATTCCTTCATGGCAGGCGCTTAGGGCTGCTTGTGAAGAAGCAGCTGCCACCTGACCCATGCCACTTGATCTCATGCCCACGCTATCTTTGGACCTTTCGAATTGTTGCCAGCGTGGGGCCCAGTCACGCAGATCTACTTTATCCAACGGAGTTTTTCCAGTGACCGGCACCTTCAGGATTCACAATCAGGCAACTCCTAGTTTGTGGTTTGGGTTGGTTGAGGGTTTTGACGCCCGATCAAAGCACCGATTCGGCTCCGAACCACCAATCGGAAGCAAGCTGAAGTTAGGGTGGAGTGCACAAGCTCAGCGTTAGAATGCTTTGGATCCGAGATGCTTCAAACTGGCAGGCATCTTGCGGCTACGGGTAGCCCATTGCGTGTTGTTGTTTCCGCTTTGCTTCTCCGTGAAAACCACAATCACAAAGAAGGGGGCGCCAACTCCCAAAGAAAGAGTGCTACCTCATTCTGAATAGGGGACTCAGTCAGCTGACTGACTGGAGTTTGGATGTGGTGTTGTCAGACTCTTCTTGGGATTAGATACATCGGGAGGCCAGAAGGAGACCAAATCATTCCGAGAGCCCCCCTATTTTGACTATTTGCCCCAGTAGTGCCCTTTTACCTTTTTTGGGAGAGGGTCCCCTACTAAAATAGACAACAGAAGAAAGGGAAACCTTGTTCTAACCTCTCTACTGGAGGACCTAGTTGACACACACCTGTTTGCTTCGACCGGGCTGGTCCCCCCCCCCGTGCCAGGGCCAATGGGAGCGAGCGATCTCCATGTTCCGCACAGCCTACTCCTACGTGCAGCTCAGTCTGAGCTTACGGAAGGAACTGGGTGGCTCGTCGCTTTTGGAGTTGGTACCCATTTTGTTTGTGACCTTAAAGGGAATCCAAAAGGAAAACACACAATTTTCGGGGATCTCTAAACAAGGACAGCACCAAATCACTTTCGCACCAAAACCCGGCGACTTTTCTTGCCTTGGCGTCTGTTGGCAAAGGATTAGGGTAGCGATTGCTCAGCGAATTGCGTTCCACAAGACTTCCCGGTGAGCTTGTTTCGAGCCTTGCTGCCTGATTTGTCTACAACGATTGCGAAAGGCCTCCAGTCGCGTTTGGCAGGCCGCCAAAGCCACTTTTCCCGACAAATACAGTATGTTGGAAAGATTTGAGTTCCTGATGTGCAACCGGGTGCGGCGTCGCGGCGAGTGCTCGCACAGGCAATCATCTCAAACAAGCCACCTTTGCAAGACGCCTTGACGTGCGCTTTGTGCGGCTCGAGCTCCTGGCAGCTCGCCACACGGCTCTCTCTGCTGCAGCACATGGCACTCTTCAACCGACACCCTTCAACCGTTTGAGCATTGATCCATGTTCAACGTGGACCAGGAGCTCGCTTCAGATGCTCGGAAAGCTCGCCACACGGCTCATGTTGCCTGGCTTTTGCCTAAGGGCAGAAATCCGTGGGGCTAGCGGCAAGCAAATGCACGCTGCAGCGCCAGATCGGTGCAGTAAATCAGCTCTGCGTTGCTGCGGACCGGGGAGAGAAATGCGGCCGACTGAAACTCGCCGGACGGGCGCCCACGAGAAGTTTGTTCGCGGCGGCTTCAGAAGCGCGGCTTCCAGATCCTTGCCCATGAGAATCCGATGTTTGGTTTTCTTCTTGCGGCGCGGTGTCTTTTTTTTGCTTGGCCAACTTGGGAGGCTCGGCCAGGCTTTTCCATGTCTGAGCGCGTACGTTGGTTGCGGGGAGGGCCCTACTTTGGTGGTTTGGGCGTCGGGGGCTGCCTGCCCAATTTGGTTCCAAAAGCCATTCAGCAACCGCAAACTGGACGGTTGGGATCGGCGGTTTGGGTTTGCACCCCTGGTTCTTGTAGAGGGCAAGTGGGAACCCCGTCCTTAACCACCAAACCACCGATTCGGCCCCAAACCATTAAATAGAGGCAAGCTGAAGATGTAGCTGAAGATAGCAACAGGTCCATCTGGCCCCAAGTTTACCGAGCTTCCCAACTCGACGGATGTCAGAACTAGCAGCTTGGCTGTGCACAGCAGCTTGGACGGTGTGGTAAACATCACTCCTTGGGGTTGCTTTTGGGACAAGTGCCGAAGACCTTTTTTTCCCTCTCTCTCTCTCTCTTTCTCTCTCTCTTGGCTGAGCGTGAACCAACGAGTGGATTGCTTTGGGTCAATTGGCTTCCCATCCAAATGTATGAACGTATGCTGCAAACACTTATGCCCAACATCAGCATTCCTGCTTTGAATTGGCCCGCCATAGACCGTTTCACAGGGGGACACTGCAATTGGGGGTTTTGGGAGTCCATTGAAGTAACATTATCAAGATTTGTCTCTAACAGGTGCTTAGAAAGGGCTTCACCCCCTTATATGTCTTTTTAGGAACCCACCATAGCAGGCAACTCCTAAGTCGTAGCTTAGATTGGTTTGGGGACCACGCTTGGTTCTTTTAGAGGGCAAATGAGAAGCTGCCCCGTTATCTCCAGGACGCTGATTCTTGGTTGTGTTCTCCATTCTTTTGTGCGACGAACCCCAAAAACGTTTTTTTGTTTTGTTTTAACCAACCTTCCACTTAGTCGGATTGGTGGTTTGGCGGTTTGGTGGTTTGGTGGTTTGGTGGTTTGCCATTCACCCCGCACCTGGGAGAGATTGTTCAGGCCTCAGTTCCTTCACCAAACCAACTGGGGCAGGCCTTCCCGCGCCTTCCCGAGCCACCGGGAGTTTCAAAAATCCCTCGGCTGCTTCTTCTTTGTTTGTTTGCGGGTGTTTCCCGAGAGGTCCCGCAGGCTACGGGTTTTCTTTTCCTTTTTTCTTTGCAGATTTGTCCAGAGATGTCCTGCAGGCTATGGGTTCCCACTAAATCTCTTTTGCTGGTGCGATAGGCAGGGAATGACCATTCCAGGTGTTGGGAATGAACCGGCGATGGGGATTCCCGAGAAACGGAAACCACCCATTGGATGATTCATTTCTTTGTGAGCGGTCATTCCATTTCTCCTTCCCATTCCCTTGAAGGAAACCACCAGTTGGATGATATTTTTCTCGTCATTCCCTGCCTATCGCACCAGCAATCAGCTAACCCGTAGTCGGCGGTTTGGATTGGTGGTTAAGGATTTGAACCCCTGGTTCTCGTTGGGTAAATGGGAACCTACCCCTTTTCACAACCAAAGCACCGATTCGGCTCCAAACTTGTTCGGAGTGAAGCTGAAGTGATGGGAACCCACGCGGCTCGAGGCTGGAGCCGCGCCCTGGACGCCGCAGCTTGACATGGTTCGGATATGACGCGGCCCACGGCACCGTGTGGCTGCCGTTCTATGGGGTGACCTGGCACGGAGATGCCAGCCAACACGTCCACATGGGTTAGGTTTTTTTTTGGGGGATGCCCGTCGTTGTTTTTTTTTGATTTTCAGGAAGGGGGGGGGGTGGAACGGGAAACCAAAAGGGCAAGCAAAATCCATATTGGAGGGGTTCCCCAAAAGAAGCATTGGCGTAACATTTGGAGGGGTCCCCTCGTTGTTCAAAGCCGGCCTTTGAGCATGTTGGGTTGCTGCTGTTGGCAACCACTTTTAGTAAAGATTCCAACTTCCCCAGAATTAGCTCCCCTTTTTGCTTTTTTGCTTTTTTGGGGTTCCCTTTGTTTTCCACTAACCAGGCAAAAACATATGTTTTTTGCTGGGGTCCGAATTCCAGCCTAGCCAAAAGGTTGACCTTTTGTTTCTAGTTCCTTTGGGCAGGGGATGCCACACCCTTGTCCTTTGCCGAGCGACGAAGCCTTTGGAAGGGTCCCGAGTCCGCACCGCCGGGGAAACCCGACAATTTTCGGCATGACCGGTCTGCCAGCAGATGGACGGATACGCATTGATTGGCTGGCGCCCCTCTTCAGGGTCGCCCTGCCTAAATTGATGCTCTGGGCGAAGGACCTCCAAGGAATCATAGAGCAACACTACTGCGGATGGGCGCATTTTCCATTTCGCGCCACTTGGAAACCATAGAAACCATTCTTGGTCGGTAGAGAGGAATCATGTCATCATTCCAGGGTTTCTTAGGTGGTACAGGATTTCGTCCGTCCACAGTATGTAGCAGGCATAGCAGCATTGTCATTCTGGGATTCTAGTTGATTCCGAAGATCCTGGGCTGTCAAGTTTGGGATGCCCTTTGGGCTTTGTCTCCTGAAAAGTGTCCGAGTTGTCCCTTACGGTGCTTTGGCATGTTGAGGGCTTCTTCAAGATTTCGTTTAGGTCGGTGGTTTCCAGTAATTTTCGAGGATGTTTGATCTTGGTGGCTGCCAGCCATCCCCTTAGCCTTTAGCATTTTAGTGTTTAGTGGTGGTTTCCATTTGTCCCACTAAAAGTGAAACTTTTTAGCCGGGGATCTGAGGGCAGCCCAGTGATGTCTTGTCCAAAATGGAGCTAGTTGTACCTCCGCGCTGAGGCCAGCCCATTGAGTGCCCCAGCCACGCACACCGGACACAGCCTCAACATGTCCACCTTCAACATGGACGCAGGATGGTTGGTTTGAAAGGGAGACCAAAGGAACACCGGTCATTTTCTTTGGGTCCCCTGAAAACAGACACAAAAAGATGTGGTTGTCTTAAATGGCGCCCCGGCCAATATAATATAATATATGATATAATATAATATAATACATATTTATATATATATATACATGTATAGGTGGGTTTTCCTTTAGCTTCCCTTCAAACCCAGCCCCAGAAGAGCAGAATTGTTCGTCAACAGGCTCGGACGCCTACCTGAGCTGAACCGCGTTAAACCGCGGTCCGAAGCTTTGGTCGAGTCCATGGATGCTCTTTCACAGAGGGCCATGTTAAGCACACAAAAACCACCGAACCGCAGGCAGGGATTGGGCAGTTTGAATACCATGGAAGATGAGACTTGTTCTGGCTTGTGTGCTTGCTTTCCCAGTTTTCTACAGGCGGCTTCAAGCTTGCAAGTCTCGGGAGGATGGTGGGCCTTCAACTTGATCAATCAGTACTCGGACCTGAATTTCAAATCCATCAACGGGGAAGTGAAGAGGAAGGCCATCGAGATCGACAAAGAGGCTTTGGCGGCCATCGAGGCCGCGGAGCGCCCGGCATTGGGATTTTTCAGAATTTTCCTGCCCGGGTCTTTCACAGTTCAGTCCGGAAGAAGTTTTCCCAGGATTCGGAGAACACCAGAAACCCGTTTTCACGAAAGCTAGCTTTAGCTAGCTGAAGTTTCTCCTTGCGTAAGCAAGGTAAGGGGCTCAACTGCCGAAAGATTGATTTTTTCAGTTATTTGAGCCGAAAAGATTGACACAAAACAATTATTTAGACCCCCCCCCCCCTCCCCCCCCCCCGTCTCAGGCTCGATTCCTCCTTGGTCCACCCCTCCCCCCGGGCAGTGGCTCAGTGTTTCAGCAGTCTCGGTTTGCCCGTTTTGGACTTGGTGCTACGAACTTTTACATGTTCCACCGATTCAGCTTGTTCATTTGAGACCTCAGTCTTCTCAGTAAACCACCTCGCAAGAATCTTTGCACACGCAGCATGCAGAACCCAGAGGTGCTTTAAGACAGCTTCTGACGCCTCTCGTTGTTTTCATTTTTCAAGGTTTGCCACGCCACCATGTGCGCTTGCGTGTCGCATCCTACGAATCTTGCCGGGCCTCTCGTTGTACACAAGCTACCTATGAATCCACTCTGTCACCGACCCATCTCATGCAACAACTGCTAGCTTTCGTTTACCCGCTCCTCAAGTCAGATGAGCCAAAAACCCGTTTTCAGCAAACTATTCAAGTGTGGTTTCGCCAAAGAGGTGCTGAATCTACGCCTTTGATTTACCCTCATGGGGCACAGTCGGACAGCAGCTTGCAATGCCTTGACACCTCCGGGCCAAGGCCGGTTGGGCCTTGGATTCAACTTGCAATCGCCCACAAGTGCGCCTGAAGGAAACCCGGGTGCCTGTTCTGGCTAGGCCACATCTGAAAATACCGATGTGAGGCTCCCCCCCCCAAAAAAAACAAAAAAAAACATGGTGGTGTTCCTGCTGGTTTCCTGAGTAGCGACTCCAAAAAAGACAGACCCAAATGGGTATGGGTCAAAGTTGAACCACCAGAAAACCGCAGGTTTTAGCCTATGTTTCCAGTTGCCAGGGTTGCATTTTGGGCACCTATTTTTGACCCACAGCCAAATGGTTTGATTCGAACTCAAGCGAGGGAATGTTTGAGCGAGCCAGGAGTGGGAGGAGCATGTCAAGGACCTGCCCGAGGAGGAAGCGCTGCAAAAACTGGCGCAGAAGTCCAACGACTTTGCCAATCAGAAGGTTCCCGGAAGAGTCATAGCAGTTTTCCGTTTGGACCCCAAACACATTACCCCCAAACACGCCTCCGAAAATCCGAAAATGGGCCTGTTTTTGTCTTTCTGAAGGGGATGTGTTGGGGGGGGGGGGGGGGTTTTGGGGGGTCCCCTTCAGCAGAGACCCAGCATGCAGCTTTCCCATCAAGAGCTGGGGTTAAGACGGACCACCCAATTTTGCCAACTCGGGAAAAAGAGCTCACCCGCCCAAGCGAGCGAGCCATTTTGGAGATGCCGACGACAAAATGGTGCTGCGCACGATGTGCATCCGATTTGATTCTGGGTGTTGGATTTGTTTATTGGTTTGCCTTTTCAGAGCCCACGCGGCCCATGATGCAATGGAAGGTTGTTGTTATGACCTTTGTTTCTGAGGAGCAGGCCAGCAATGGCCTCCCACTCTGAGAGGGAAGACTGACAAAGGGCCATGTGCTGTAGTTCTAGCTTGCCCTAAGCCAGACTGGATTGAAAAGGATTTGCATGGGGCAGCAGTCGCACCAGTGAGTGATAGAGAACAAACACAAAATCCGCATAGACGCAATGAATCTATTCAGGTTATAGCTTTCAGTAAACCACTAACATTGCACAACAACGAATGTTTCATGTACCGAATATTGTTTGTTTCCAGCAGCCGGACGCTCATGCTTCTTGTACACCCAATTTATGGTGGTGCGCTGTTCACCGAGCTGCCCACACATTTCATGGAAGTGCACGTCACATCTATTAGCTATGTGTTTCATTGGCCTGTTTATTTCTATCAGCTTCCCCCTAATTGGCGGTTTGGATTGTTTGGGGATTTGAGGCCCTGGCCCTTGCAGATAAATGGGACACCACCAAACCTCAAACCTCCAAGCCACCAATTCGGCTGCAAACCACCAAATTACATCCACAAAGAAGGGGGGCATAGTTCTGTGCCAACGGGGAATCGTTTAAGGCCCTTTTTGGGTGCAATGGGTGCAATACCCTCAAGTGCAAAACTCCTTTAGCCGCGCAAAAAAGATGGTGGCGCTTTTTCTGAGGTAAACCAACACACCGACATATGTTTTGCATGGTGTCTAAGTCGGGCGCAGGTGAAGGAGTGGTGGGGCTTTGCTTGGCAATTGATTGCCAAGTACGGGCGCCTGGTGATTACCTACAATGCGCCCTGGCTCTCAAGTTAGAAGCCAAAGCAAGGGTCAGGCCTTATTTGGCTGTGGGTCAAAAATAGCGGTCCCTAATGGAACCCTAATGGAACCAAGGACTAAAACCAGCGGTCCCCTGGTGGTTTAATTTTGACCCATATCATACATATCCATTTATTCTCAGTTGTTCAACCTTACCCGGAAGGTTAACCTTTTGTTTCTAGTTGTTGAGCACCCCCGCAGTGTCCGAATTGTACTTTGGTGAGAGTGGCTTTGAATCAACATGCCCAAAAGATGGGGGTCCATGGTTCCTATGGGCGTGTCTTTCTTGGATCTTTTTTTTTTGGAGTAAAGGGGAAGCAAAAAGAATACCCATCTCGGGAAGTCCCTGTTATTGAGGCACGCTCAAAGGAAAGACTTGGGGTTGGTAGGGATGGTCAACCTCTTGGCGGGTTTAGAAAACCATTGCAAGGGGTACCAAGGGAGCTACTATGGACAGGACATCGATGGATTCGTTTTCAAAGTTTGGTCCTCTTTCAATGACATCTGCTTGCTTTTTTTGGGCCCCAAGTTCCTGGGCAAGATTAGAAAACAAGTTGGGGGACTTTTCTTGGCCAACCCTCTCCGGAAGTGAGTTTTACAAGGTAGTCCACAAAGTGCAGTGTTCTAAAGGAGTTCACGAGTTGCTCGGAAGCGTTGGCTGCCTGGACAAACGACATGCAGCCCAGATCGCACGCCATCGGAGCAAGCTACAGATAGACAAGCGAGGTTTTTCTTTGCGCTTTTGTTCCAGGGCGAACAAGTCTGAACTGCAGGCTTATGAATGGTGCGTCGAGACAGGCTTACTGCAGGGTGGCAGGGACCCATCAGGACCCATCAGTTTGGCGGCGCCACTTGCTGGAGCGAGGCTTGCTGCGTGGATGTAAGACGGCCCATATGCACATGCATTGGTGGCTGTATTGCCGCAGTACGGAACACATCGGTAAGGAAGACGTTGTGCCTGTTCTGGTTGCTCAGGTCAGGAAGAGAGACAAAGGGCGGGACAAAGTGCTGGTCAAGAAGCATGGTGAGCTCCTCCCCAGCTTAGCCATGCCGACAAGTCAGGCGTTGGATCCACCAACTGGGCAGTAGTTTAGACCCTTCGCCACGGCCAGGGTTTCACACATGTTTCTGAAGAAGTCTTTGCGTGTTCGCTGCGTGGGACTCACTTGACCAGACCCTTGAACATTGCTTCACATGTTGTGGGCCTCAACGGCAGAGGCCAGCTTCATCGGCTTGGCGATCGTGTGACATCCAACCTCGATCAGGCGATCGTTGGTCACAGCTGCGCGTCTTATGGCACCTCCGCAGTATCTGGAATCCAGAGGCTGAGGTGGGGCTTGTGTGTTTCCGATGACTGGCAAGTTCTCCGTCGACCATGTGGTGATTCCTGCCAAAGCTGCCCGCATCGGGAATCGGGCTCACCTGGCCTCGGTTCGCCTTCAGGGGCGCGACTTGGCCTCTTCTGCGTGATGAAGAGCTTGTGTTCGTGGCTTCAGCTTCATTCAGCAAGATTTGATGTTCGATGCGCGTCTTTCCTGGACAACGGCAGGGTGCCCGGCATGTCGCACACCTGGATCCTTTTGGCCGCGCAAAATCATGTACCAAAATGGCACTGGCAATTGGAACCAACGACTCAAACCTGCGCTTTGCCCTAGCTCTTTAATTTGGAGCTAGTGCCTCTCGCGCCTCACCGCCTGTTTGCCATCGAGCGGTATTTCTCCCTTCCGGAGGGCGGTCGGCTTTCTTGGGATTTGTTTCCTGTTTTATGGTCGGGCGTCTTTTGGCTCGGCCGGATGGTTATGGTTGTGAACCCCTTCACAGGAATTCAGTTGCAATCATTGTAAGGTGTCTTGTAAAGGGAGGCACACAAAAAGGTTTGGCCATTCCGCAAATAACTTGTTCCACCATAAAAAGGGCACGTTGCTATATGCGGGGAGTAGTGTTCAGGTGGATGCAAGAACTCCCTTAGACCACATGGGTGGTCTTTGTTGAGGGTACATTTCTAGGGGTTGATTCCCCATTCTTTTCAGCCATCGTTCTTTTCAAAACCCAGCCATTTCCCCAGTGCGCTTAGTGGTTTTCTAGAAAGAAGGATCCGTGGAAAGAATGGGGAAGCTACCCCTAGAACATTCCTTGTTGGGTCCAAATTCTACAAAAGGCACACGCGCCGACCTCTGAGGAATCTGGTGAGAACGGCGTGGATGCCAACGGGACGCCCCCTGGTTGGGCTCGGGGTCGGTCTCTTTTGGCGGCCCGGAAATTGGAGGGTGGCCCAAACCTTAGTCCTCCAGGCTTTCTCCTTATTCAATTTGGTTTTGGGGGTTTCCCTTTGAATAAACGACCAGTTTCCCAAGGCCGCTAGAGTGGGGGGGTCTGTGAGCACCGCAGCTCTCAGTGCACTGTGGCAATCCTTAGTCAAAATAGCTCGCTGAGCTTAGTCAAAATAGACGTTTTTTGGAGTTGGTGCCATCCGTTTCTTGGAGTTGGCGGCCTTTTTTGATGGCTGTTTAAATGGACACCAAGAGGAAGGCCACCCATTTTCGGATGTCCTAAGCAAAAGACACCCAGAGGAAGACACCCATTTTGGGTGGTTTTAATGGACACCAAGAGGAAGACCACCCATTTTCTGAGGTCCCAAGAAAACACAATCACCCAGTTAACGGCGAAGCGAAGCGAGGTATCCGGCCTGGTGGCTGGAGAGCCCAGATGTGGGCTTCACGCTTTGGACACCCACCGGGCCCTGGCACGGCGTGGTTGACAGGCGCGAGAGAGAGAGAGCTCTGTGGCCAGTTTCTTGCGTCGCCCCGGCCTTCTGAGCTTCCATTTGCTGAAGTTGTTTTGTTTTTGTTTTTTTAGTTTCCCTGGTTAGTTTTGAAGGAAACCTTTCACTACTGGGATCTGTTTTTTCCAGGCGGCTTAAGCAAATGCAAGTTAGGGAAAGTAAAAGGAGGCTGCTCGAAGTGGTTCAAAGATGCTGAAACAAGGGGTTAGCCCGGCACGCTTGGCTTCCGGCAATGGAAAATAGACTCAACTCTGTGTGTGAAACATGCGAATGAACTGTTCTGGCTGGGGCTTGCAGTGCTTCAGATCTTCCCAATTCGTGTAGGTGTCCAGCATTTTACTTAAGAGGTTGTGCAGTAATTCTTCACATGATTCCAGTCTGAACCGTTGAGTTACGTACCACTTACGCAAGGTCAAGATGGGTTTCTGATTTTCAAGCTGCGAGTCTTTCTGGCCGATCACTCGTAGCGCAGCCCAACGGTACACTTGCGTCAGGCCTGTGGGAAGATGTTTTGCTCGGCAGTCTCGTTGCC
>CAUJNA010003253.1:10000-92500 GCA_963377175.1 Effrenium voratum | reverse complement strand
GGGTGTACACAACATTTCATGTACTCTCCCAGCTAACATGGAACCTGACGGAAGATCATTTTTCCTTTTGGACCCTGTCAGGTTGTATGTTAGTTGGTGGGAGGGTACATGATGTAATGGGTCCCGAGTCCCAAATCAAAAGTCATGCCCAGATGTCAGGCTACCCGCTGAATTGTAGGTACCTAAAAAGCAGAAACACACGCACACGCACACACACACCATTGCTTTGGTAGATGCTCCGCGAGGCGTTTCGTTGCTCCCTGAACAGGAATGGAACGCCGACATATTGTCTCATCATGTGGGTCGGTTTTTCTTTGAGGGATTGGTTTACAGGAAAGAAAGCAAACCACCCAATTTAAGGTTCCCATCCCCTATTCAGAGACAAACTCCTTCGCAGCCTCATTATTATCAAGGGCCAGCCCGCAAGACGTCTCGGATATCTCAACCAAACGACGCAGAGCCGCAGAGCTTATCGATGCTTTGGTTTGCAGACTGATCAATATGTGGGTTGATCAAAGTTCCATTTAGGGCCCCAGAACGACCATGGCTGACTCTTCCCATTTTGCGGGTGACGGTGGCTTCCAACGGATGGTCATCGCCATGTTTTACGGACCACACTGGTTGGATTTGAGCGCTGTGTTGAGGCCGTTGCAGATTTTATGCCCATCGCAGATGTATGAATTTATGGATTCGCCCAGCTTGTGAGATTTTCTGGTTTGCTGAATTTCTGGGGCATGCTTAACAAAAAGTACTTACACTCCCTCAGATCACCATGAAAGTTCCCAGAAGGCCTCTGTAAATGGAACCAAGTCTTCCCAAAAGGTCTTGGGAGCTTTCAGATGAATCTGGGGGAGGGTCGTGGCTGGTTAGTTGCTGGTTACCCACTTAGACATGGCAACATGGCAAGGCTAACTAATCGTCATGCAAGGTGTGGGGGATGCCCCGAACCTTGCGATGCGAAATTCGTCCGCCAAACGGGCGATTTCCATGGACCTCCCAGTTTTTTTTTTTTTGGGGGGGGGTACTTCTGGCCAAACGTCGGATGCTTTTGAGGTGATTTGTCTCATACCAGGCCTACCAGGCGCCTTTTAAAAACGCACTGCTGCACAAGCTGTTGGTCATTTTCTCCCGGGTGCGGGGATGGGTTCGTCGTCCAAGTTCAGAGGTTCTTGGATGTATTTGACCGGAAAAGGTCTCCGGGTGGGTTTGGGTTGTTGTTTTTGTGTGGGTTTGGGTGAGCAAACTGCCCGGGCCAGAAGTCCAAAGTGATTGAAGCTGAATCGGGGCGGTCGACTACCAAATTTGGATGCTGCTTTCTGCATCCCTGCTGTTTCAGTTGAGGGAAAGCAAGCCCAACCGAACCGCTCCCCCAAGCGCCCCGTTTCTCCGAAACCAATGCAGGCCTTCCTTGGCCTGAATTCTCCCTACCTCGCTCCCTGAGTTGGACTTCAAACTTTTTAGGACGGGGAATCCATTTTAGTGGCACATCAAAAGTGTGGCGACCTTTTTTCGGCCACCTGGGTCATGAGAGGAAGCCGGGGCTCACCTAAAGCCTGGAGGCCTTCCTTTGGCGCGTTTTGTTCCCAGCGCGCCTTGGGACAGGGGCCTTTTACGGCTCAAAGATCCTTGGGGCTTTGCGAGAGAATCTGGACCTGGCGCCCAAAGCCCACGCACCCGAAATCAGCCGTTTCGCTGTTTTCCTGGTAGAATCTCCTGTTAAGCCAAGGCCAGCACCATAAAAATCGGCCGTTTGGCTGTTTTCCTGGTAGAATCTCCTGTTAGCCCAAGGCCAGCACCATAAAAATCGGCCGTTTGGCTGTTTTCCTGGTAGAATCTCCTGTTAGCCCAAGGCCAGCACCATAAAAATCGGCCGTTTCGCTGTTTTCCTGGTAGAATCTCCTGTTAGCCCAAGGCCAGCACCATAAAAATCGGCCGTTTGGCTGTTTTCCTGGTAGAATCTCCTGTTAGCCCAAGGCCAGCACCATAAAAATCGGCCGTTTGGCTGTTTTCCTGGTATCTCCTGTTAGCCCAAGGCCAGCACCATAAAAACCGAATCTCCTGTTGGCGGCCGTTTTTCCTAGGTAGAATCTCCTGTTAGCCCAAGGCCAGCACCATAAAAATCGGCCGTTTGGCTGTTTTCCTGGTAGAATCTCCTGTTAGCCCAAGGCCAGCACCATAAAAATCGGCCGTTTCGCTGTTTTCCTGGTAGAATCTCCTGTTAGCCCAAGGCCAGCACCATAAAAATCGGCCGTTTGGCTGTTTTCCTGGTAGAATCTCCTGTTAGCCCAAGGCCAGCACCATAAAAATCGGCCGTTTCGCTGTTTTCCTGGTAGAATCTCGTGCTAACCCAAGGCCACCGTAAAAATCGGCCGTTTGGCTGTTTTCCTGGTAGCATCTCCTCTGTTCCCCCGATAAAAACCTTCCGGGCCCCCAAAATGAAGCCAAGCCAACTTAACTTGGGGCCCCAGGAATCTCCTGGGCCTCATCACCATCGTGACCTTCGGCAGCTCCCTGGACGTCGCTGCCATCCAGGCGGAGCTGCCCGACCGGAAGCTGGCCCCTCGGCCGAAGGCCGAAGCTCTTCGCTTCGAGAAGTTCGAAGATCGAAGGCGCGCAAAAGAAAGCGCTCGGGTTAAAAACTCCTTGAGGTCCTTTAGGTTCAGTTGGAAACTCTGTGAGTTGCCGGACTTGAACTTCTTCGGATTGTTTTAGTGGCAAGAAAGAGAAAAGACATGAGGTTTTGGTTGGCTGGCCCAAGGCACTCAGGAAGTGAGGGAACCAAGGAAGACTACCCGACTACCCAGTTTGTTTGAGAGATGTTTGGAAACACCGCGACTCGGTCGCCCTTGGGAAATACAGGGACCCTCCTGGTTTCCTTTTGGCTTCCGCTTAAAAAGCAACCCAAACAGGGCAACCATTGACAAACCCATGTATGTTTTCTACACGGGGTTCCTTCATTCATTGCCTTGAGAAGGGAACCAGAGGGCAAGCCCTAGTTCTGCTTTTTATCTGATTTGAACAAGGCTCGCAGAGAGAAACCCCTGTGGTGGAGTGAAGAGAGTAAGTGCCGTGTCCATTCAAGAGCCATCTTCAAATTCATCCTCCAAATTGCGGTTTCAATGGACAACACTCCCACAGTAATTTTAAGAGCCCTGCTGGACATGCAGCCACTTGGGGGCCATTTGCGCTGTCCGTTCGGGCTTGGTCGCAAAACGATGACATGTGGTTGTCTATGCTTTTTTGGCAGCATCTTTTGAACAAATACGCGCAATGCGGCCAGCGCCCAGAAACAACATGATACAGAGAAAAAGGATTGCACATAGGGGTTCCGGCTTCAATTTCGCACCAGATCAGACCCAAACCTTTCCTGGGGACAGGCCTTTGGGTTTTTGCCGAAGTTTACAAGCCAAGGACTACAACAGAGAGTTGCAGGCGATCGGCTTCGGCAACGTTTGCAGCAGCCCCGTTGCCTGCATTGGTGCTTTGCCCCCCCCAAAAGCTCGCGTTCTTGGTTTGTTTTTTGTCCGTGGCAAATAAGTTAGCTCCTTTTCTGTTCAGGGGTTGACATCGTACCCCAGATCTTAGGGGCAGCGCCTTCTGCCGCAGATCCCCTTTTCATTTCTGTGCAATAGGATGACTGGAGTACAGGTCCCAACTCTAGATAGGTTTGCAATCCCAACCAAAATGGTCAGTTTCCTGCTCTTCACCGACCCAAATGGGTCTTCCAAGAAACAACACCTTTGCACCAACTTCTTCGGGCTATGTGTTAACTTTGGCCTGGAAAAGGAGGTAATCATGGAAAGCCTGATTTCTTTCAAAAAGAACTCTCTGTGCACGTGACGGTATTGTGTGTCGTACCCTTGTAGCTTGGCGTCCATTTAAGCCTATGTCTTCCCCTCTTGGTTTTAAACAGTCCAGCTTGGTCAGTAGTCCACTACAAGGGGAGCACTACAAGCTTGGATTTAAAGGAAATCTACCACTATTAGAAATGGTTGTATTATTTCTTCCAGGGGACTGAATGAAGCATTTGGAGGAAGGTGAACCACCCCTGAGTGAATTATTGCTGTGGACCTGTTTGGGCCGTTTTTTTTGTGCAAGCCAACATGTTGATTGATTTTAAAGGGAAGCTGATTCGGGTGGATTCGCATCGAAAGTTTTGATACCGACTTTGTGGTTTAAAATTGGTTCCTGAGTGATGGACCTCCCAACTTCACAACCTTTTATGACCTCTTAGTTGTTTTCCAAATGTCGGCTCCATTGCCAAGGTTCCACAGGGCTCAGAGCCGATTTTTTTTTCAGGTTCCAATGGGCGCCCGGGGCCGATCGCCCAAACGTCCTTTGGGCTTTCCAGGCTTCAGGTTCTTTGGGCTGAGGAGATGCCGGCCACTTGGGTTTCCTCAACCAGAGCGCCCGAGGAACAGTTTTTTCGAGGCGTGAAGCCAGACGCGCCTTCGCGCCTTTCGATCCGATGAACGCCGCTTGAGAAGCGAAGGTTTTGCCATCCGCCCCCTCTCTCCAGACGCGCCCCCCGATCCGATGAGAGCCGCCCCCTCTCCCCAGACAACGCGCCTTTCGATCCGATGAGAGCCGCTTGAGAAGCGATGAAGCGATGAAGCGGTGCGCCATCTTGAGGCCTTGTGTGCGGCGCCACGGGGTCCTATATCTTCTCTCAGCGCCTCGGCGTTTCTGGAGAGAAATTTTGCTTCGCTGGGTTGGCGCTAAGTCCTTGATATGTCTGTGCTCCCCCAGCAATTGGTGCCCTTTCTCACCGTTTCTTTTTTGGTTGGGAGGGCTCCCCTACTAAAATAGACTACAGCAAAAAAATAGGGTACCCTTATTCGAACCTCTCTACTGGAGGACCTAGTATATGTCTGTCCTGCTTGTGTGTGGGGGGGGAGGGGTAGACGTTTTGAGTAGGGGCAAACCTACTGAAGGTCCTTGATACTGCGGATGGTTTCGAAATCCATTTTGCACCACCTAACCAAACCTTGGAAGAATGATTCACCCTGTAAATACCAACCAACAATGGTTTCCCCTGGTTTCAAAGTGGTGCGGGAACTCGTCCATCCACAGTAAGTCCTGCTTTTGTGTGGGGGAGGAGGGCGGGGGTAGACGTTTTAGGCAGGGGGGAAGAACTAGAAGAGGTTGAGAAGCCGGGCACCACATATCTCAGTTGCGCACCTTGCTTGTGTTGCACCAATGAAACCGCGTCAGAGATATGCAGGCTTTTGCCTGCACAACTACACGCCTCTAGCCCGTTGGCTTTCGGAGCTTTTTAGCAAGCAAGCCTTAATGAGGGTCTTTGACGGCGCGCGGCGACTCGTTTTTCGGTCCTAGTTTTCCACTCGTTTCGGTCCTAGTTTCTGCTGGTTTCGGTCCTGGTTCTTTCGCCCTGATTTGGCAGGTTGCGTGACTAGAACCAAAATGAGCTACGTAGAAACTACGACCGGCCAAAACGTGGGGGCGGGCCTAGAACGTTCAACATGGCCCAAAAGCTGACTAGGACCAAAGTTGGTGAAAGCCAGGACCAACATGAGCGGCTACCTCTTGGAGACAAGCAACACTAAAAGGGACTCAACAATGAATCACATCATTACCTTTGGGTAGAGGGTTTCGGTTGTTTGTTTCTTTGGTGTTTGCAAGTCGCACAAGTCGCAAGAGGGGTGGGTCCTTGATTCATGCGTGTTTCAAGCAGAAGCTGCTCCCCCCCCTTATTCGTAAGGCAAGTTCCTTTGATTTCCTTTTTTTGGGTGATTTTGGGATGCTTCCCCTTTGTGTGAAGGTGGCGTTTCTGGGAAGGTTTAAAAGGTAAAGGCAAACCACCCCTTTGGCCCCTAGAGTTTTGGCAGAGGGTCTACGTCTGGCGAAGTCTTGTGGTTGCCAGTCTTGATAGAGGTTCCTGTTGGAACGGTGATGTTGAAAGAGGATACGTATGGAACCCTGTTGACAGGTCATTTAAAGACATCATCGATTGTGCATTGGAAGGCCTTTTGTTTTTCCGCGATGCGGAGATGTCGGTCCAGGCTCCACCCCCCCACATTTGCAGGGTCGTGCATGAAACTCCCACGGAATCGTGCATGGCAGGGGAAACGAAGCTGTGGTGAAAAGCATATCTTGCTATGACAGGCTCTGGGTCCCTTTGGTTCCGGGCAGCTTTCAGAGAAAATTCCAGGAAGATTTTTCGGTTCGGATGTTTTTCCCCTGGTCACTTGCCAGTTGCTCCTCCCTTTTTCGCCGTTCGATAGGACCATCTTCAGCGCCAAGCGGTCGGTCAGCAGCCGCGTCAATGGCCTGGTGGTAGCCATAGGCGCGATCGAGAGTGGGTGATCGATTTGGTCATCGTTTCTTTCCCCTTCACAATAACCTCAGTTGTTCAGTGGCCCCGAGTCTCTTTTTCCAACTTTGTTTTGGGTGGCTGCCCCACTAAAATGGTCCAAGCCCAAAAAAGGGTTCCCTTTTTTTCCTAGGGTCACTGAACAACTGAGTAACGCGTTTGCGCCGGGAAAACCACGGAGTAGCTTGTTTGGAGGAGTTGATGCTGGTAGCCTCGAAACCACCGTGGCCAAGAAGGATGGGCGTACCTTTTGGTTTTACGAATTCGTGGCTTTGCGCGCCGAGTCCGAATGATCTAACGACAGCGAAGAGCTGTGGGGTCCTGGAACCCCGGCAAAGCCCAACCGTGCCTTTATCAGGTCAATGGGTGTTTTGTTTGGAGGGTGCCCCCCAATTTTGGGTGTGGCTTAAAGGGAATTTAAAGGGAAACCACCCATGAGTCGGGCCCCCTTATTTTGACACATGCTCACATGATGCCACTTATAGTTTTGTCAGGGGTACTGGCCAAATCCCCATGGTGATATTTCTTTCCTTAAAGAATTATGCGGCTGCTCAGTTGGATCTTAGTAGCTGTTGTGAGGGTTTGTCACTTTTCATGCTTTGCTTCGGGAACAGGCAGCTTTAAACAATCCATCAATATGCGGAGCGTGGATAGACTCAGGTCTGCAACTCCATCAAACGGATTGGATGCGCTTTCTGTGGTTTCCTCATGTTGTTTGGCTAGTTGTTCCTCTTTTAATACTCTTTTAGTACTCCGTTGCTATCCTACAATGGTGGATCCACAAAAACCGCATCCAAACCGTTTCCTAGAGCAACTGCTGGTCAAAGTGCCTATCAGCTTCCTTTGGCGCCGGATGGTAAATTTTTGGGATTGTTCTGCCCCAGTGAGGTGTTAAAGACACCTCGGGCTTTCAGCTGTGACCACGCCGCACATGCACTCTCGGATGTCATTGGTTACCTGGCAGAACAAGGTGTTTCGAAATCATTCAATGATTTCGCATTGAAGTGATGGCGGCCATTTTCGGGGGGAAAACAACAATTCTGACTGCGACTCCTGATTAGAGGGAGTCTTTGTTTTCAATGTTGGTCCCCTTGCTTCAGCGGATTGCTGCTTTGGTCGTGTCCAACTAGGTGGCGCACAGCTGCGGTGAGAGAGGAGTAATTAGGGTGTAGGACATGCCACGAACTTGCATGGAGACTTGAGACAGGTTCTGCGAATCAGCTTCTTTGACTTGTGTTTTCAGTTATGCCCTGGACAGTTGGCAGGGGTTGTCATGAACCTCTTAGGCACTTTAGACAGCCGTAGCAAAGATTCCTAAGAGAGCCATCACCATGGCAAACAGGTTTATTGATCATTGATGTGGCATTTCCTGGGACCGTCTGGGCGGATCTCACGAGGCGAGTTCATCCTTTTCTTTGCGCCAGTGGACATCTTGCAGGTGCTACCCAACGCCTACGTAGGCGAATGGATCTACGTGAGTGGGTGGTTTGCACAAACACTTTCGTGGGCTTTTGCTGCAGGCGTTGCATGGTTGGCTGTGTCGCGGCATTGGGCTTTGCCAGTCGGCAGCATGTTGGAAGGCGATCGGCGATAGGCTGATCATACATCCGCCTCTTCACTGACAAAAAGGGGGCAGCTTCTTCAAGCGTCAAGACGATTCCACATATCAAACACTGTGTCATTCCAAAGCGGTCTCCCCTGTTGAAACGGGCGCTTCAACATACTCAGGCTGCTGCCAGCCAGGTTCATGTCTAAAATCTTGAGACCTGAAGATTGGGAAGCCAGACATGAACTGCACATGGGGAGCTGATCTGGGAACTTGTCCGGCAGGAGGTACTGGGCTGCAGTCTCAGTGTGGTACTCATAGCCAGCCTCATCTTCTTCCTCTTCTTGACGCTCTTCTTGGCGTGATTCATCTTCACCTTCACCTTCACGACCATCTCGTGCAGCATCCTGTGGGGAGTTGATCGCACCAGTTTTACGATCAGGTGTCTTCACTGACTGCGGGGGAGTGATAACAGCACCTGCAGGAGACCCCGGCACCGTCACTTGGTTCTCAATAGGAGTTGCCAACTGCTCATCCGCTGTTGATACGATGCTGGCAAGCACCTCACTTGCTGGGACTCCACCTTCAGGACATGAGAGCCGGGTACCTTGAGGAAAATCATTGCCTGGCCATTGCAGGACCTTTGCTTGAAGACTTCGTTTGTTCTGTAGAGCAGGGCTTGACACTTCGTGTTTTTGTTGCCTCGCCGAGAACAGTGGCCTTGCCATATTTGTGCCACGGTAACACAGCACGATTTGTTTTGTCGTTGTCCCTTTTTTGTGGCTTGAAAGGGAATGAAAAGGACCACCGCCACCATTTTGGGTGTCCTTTGAAAAGAAGACACCATTGCAAGACATGTGTGTCTTTTTTGAGGGTACCCTTTTTGGGGTGGGTTTAATGGGAATCAACAGGGGAACCCACCATCTTGGCCCCATCCCTTGGTGGGTTTTGGACCAGGGCAAGGGCCGGGAGTGGGGGGGGGGTTTGACGCAGGTGGCATCATGTGCCTCTTCGGTGTGGACATCATGACGGACTGGCTCTTCAAGTCCAAGCGCTTGATGTCCAAGACGGAGTATGCCCTTGCATCCGGGCAAAACCATACCTAATATATATATATACATATGTATATATATATATACATATATATATATATATGGTAACATATGGTCCTCCCCCCGACAAAAAAAGAAGAAACACACCCCGAGATAATTTGTTGAATACATATGTATATATATATATACATACACGCTACATACGTACGCACCTACATACAGACAGACAGACAGACAGACAGACAGACAGACAGGCAACATCACATCGCATCGCATCGCATCGCATCACATCACATCGCATCACATACATGTGTAGATGCATACATACATGCATACATGGATACATAGAAACATAGATACATAGATACATAGATACATACATACATATCATGACATGACATAACTTGGTGGTTCCCAGCCATCCCCTTAGCTTTTTAGCCTTTTAGTGTTCAGTGGGGATTTCCAATTAACCCACTAAAAGTTAAACTTTTAGCGGGGGATCTGAGGGCAGCCCAGATAGCATGACATGACATGGCATGACATGACATAACCTACGTAACATACATGCATGCATAAATACTTTCATTCATACATACATATATACATGCTTGCGTGCGTGCGTGCGTGCGTGCGTGCGTGCGTGCGTGCATACATACATACATACATACATACATACATACATACATACACACATACATACATACATACATACATACATACATACATACATACATACATACATACATACATACATACATACATACATACATACATACATACATACATACATACATACATACATACACACATACACACATACATACACACACACATATACGTACGTACATACGCACATACGACCATACAACCATACATGCATACATGCATACATGCATACATGCATACATGCATACATGCATACATGTATACATGCATACAAGCATGCATGGATGTATATATAATGTATACATACACACAAGCATGTAACATACAATATAGATAGATAGATGGATGGATGGATGGATGGATGTATGGATAGATAGATAGATGGATAGATAGATAAATAGATAGATAGATCGATATATACATATCTGGGAGGAGGGGCACTTCGGGACACACCCATTGTTTGAGGGAGGGGTCCTGGTCCTGAAAGAACGCTACGCTACCCGCGTTCTCTTTGGATGTGTTGAACCCACCGTAGGTTTTGACCACCAGCGGTGGTCATACTGTGGATGGGCAAAATCCATGTCGCACCACCCAAGACACCCTGGAAAACATCTTTTGTTGGTATGTACAGGGGAATATATGATTCTAGGGGTTCTTAGGTAGTGCAGGATGTCGTCCATCCACAGTAGGGGGAGCAAGAAGCCCAGTTACCAAAGTTATAGTCATGGCCTGCAAAAATGGAGATGTTGCATGGGCCCATGTGCCTGTGTGGTGCCATGGCCCAACTTACCACTTCTTTGGCTGGATGTGGGTTCTGAAAAATGGGCATCCCCCGGCCAGTTGGTTTCCTTCATTTGGTCCGTTCCATCCACGTGTGTCAGCGTAAAACACGACGCCCACCAATCAAAGTGTTGCGCACACGGCAAGTGTTTGATGAAGGATCATGCCTTCCCTGCGCGAATCTGCTGCAAGGCTTGGCTTCCTTCCGGCTGCACTCCAACTCTTAGGGACCAGGCCCGCTCTTTGACAGAGCTCCCTAGTCTTGGGATGAATGAGTTTTCAGGCGCCCTCAATTAGGCAAAGGGGGGGATGGGTTAGGGGAGGGTGTCGGGATCCTATGAACCAATCAAGGTGAAACTCGCCCGGAACAAGGACAGGCCCCGTCTCGCCCCCAAAAGGGTTGCAGAACCCTTCTATCAGAAGCTGTCTAAGAGGTATGGCGCGCTTACTCCGTCAGGATCCTCACAGCCTCTTATGCCGAAGACCACAAATTGTTTCTTCCTTGCTGCTGCGATAGGTAGGGAATGACCCAGGGTTTGGGAACGAAGCGGAAGGGGATTCCCTTAACGGAAACCATTCCCTCATTCCCTGCTGAGAACCAGCAAGTTTCCAAGCAGACCTGCTTAGCACACAAGCACACCCGCTCAAGAGCGCTCGCTCGGGAGCACACTCTGCGCTGTACGCATGCCTGCCGCCCCATCTTTCTTTCATCAAAAGGTCAACTATGACACATGTTTTCCGGTGCCCAAGTGAGACACAATCAAACCCCAGGCAGATGTCCCACCTTAAATGGGCGCAGCCGCCTGTTCAATTCGTGAAGCATCGTTTCATTTTTCGAACGATGGGCTTTGATTGTGACTTTCCATGGGATTGATTCCATGGCTCCCGAAGGAGCCCTCAGAAACCCGGGACGGGAATCCTAACAATCCCGGAACGGGCTCTCAACCACCCACACCGCTTGTGCCCCTTGTACCTACCCTGCTTAGGGATTCCATAATGGCTCGCCTGCTCAATTCTTGAAGCATGGTTCTGGGTAGACCATTTTGATACTGATGGGTTTTGACTGTGACTCAAACGTTAGGGCACCCCCCTCCCAAAATAACAAAAGCAACACATGGTGGTTGTCCTGTTGGTGTCCTTAAAAGAACAAACAAACAAACGCCAACTCAACTGAGGGGCTCCGAATTTTGAGGATGACAAATGATAGACACCCAGCAAGAACAAGACCTCTCTCTCCTTTTTGTTCAAGTCAAGTAGTTTCCCCTCTTTAATAGAAGTTAGAACCCCTGTAGCTTTCAGCTATCTGGGGAAAAAACAAAACGACCAATTTGATACTGACGGGTTTTGATTTGCTTTTTTCCTGTCGGAAGACCTGAAAAAACCAACAAAAACACCACCAACTCCAGTGCTTACTTGCCCAAAGCCGACCTTTTGACCTTTTGGTTTTCCCAGTTTGGTCCATTTTTAGTCAAGGTCCCAAAAGGTCAACCTTTTATTTCCAGGTCCTTTGGGCAAGTGAGAGTGAGGTCTGGATCTCCTTCGTCTGCACCATGTACCTCACGGGCCAGCAGACCTTTGGGGTCATCGAGGGCATGGCCATCGGCACCTTCTTCGCCGCGGTCTTCTTCGCGGTGCAGCGCCCCGGAAAAAAACGCGAAAAGCCGTTTTTTTTCTTTCGGGGGACGTGGGGAAAGATTTGGCTGTGGGTCAAAATCAATGGTACCGTTTTGGGGTAGGTGAATTCACCACCCATTTTTCGGGGGACGCGGGGATAGATTCTGGGTGGTTCCCAGCCATCCGGTTCCTTAGCTTTTTAGCCTTTTAGTGTTTAGTGGTAGTTTCCATTTAACCCACTAAAAGTTAGTCACTTTTAGCGGGGGGTCTGCGGGCAGCCCAGGATTTCTTCGAGTGTGTCTCCTTTTTTTGGGGAACCCCTTGTTTGGGTGGGTTGAGGAGTCAGCTTCAAAATATGAAGTATTTGGGGAATGGGGAACATATGGGGAACATGGTTCCTTGAAACATGGAGAGAAAATGGACCACTGAACATGGTTGGTTTCCCGGTGGTTTCCCGGTGGTCTTGGCTTGGTTTCCCACATGGATGGGGTTGTGTTGTAGGTCCTCGAACCTCACAATGGCATATATATATATATATATGACTCTGTATGACTATAGAAACATATACGTATACCAGGGGCCAAATCATTACAAAAATCACTCTTCCAGGATCGAATAGCTTTGCCTCTCCATGCTATCTATTTGGCCTCACCTGTAGAACCAACTTCAGCAATCCATGTTGACCTTTGCGTGAGACAAGTCTCGTTTTACGATGGTCGGACGGTGGCACTTTTTTGAATCAAACATGCTGAAGCTTGGTTTGCCGTCGATGCTGAGAAGGCAGCACCCGTTGCGGACACGTGATACCTTCCCCATTCTTTCCAGGGATCCTTCTTTCTAGTAAACCTCCGGAAACGCAGGGAAAATGGCCGGTTTTTGAAAAGAACGATAGTGGAAAAGAATGGGGAATCAACCCCTAGAATGAGAAGGATTCTTATCCAGGGCACTGCCGTCCACTCGCAAGCTGCCAGCCGCAGGTTTGCCAAAGTGCAGGAGAAGTGGCACGAGGCTTCGTCACGTCTGTGTTGATATCCGTGGCTTGGACAGTATCATTGGTTTGACTTGCTCAAGCCAGGTTTTCTCCACGTCCCTTTTTGGCACCTCCGAACATGGCAGTATCAACTTCCCCTGAATTAGTTTCCTTTTTTGTTTTTGCATTTTTGGGGTCCCCTTTGTTTTCCACTAATCAGGCACAAAATATATTAATTTGCTGGGGTCCTAGTTCCAGCCAAGTCAAGGGAAACCACCTGAAGGCGAAATCCAGTGATTGCTGTCAAGACAAATCACCAATCATATCATTGAAGAGAGGCGGCCCGAAGCCCCGCGGCTCACTGCACTGCACTACGGTACCGTTAGAGTTGAGTTCAGCTTGTCCAAGTTTAGCGTGTGTAAAGTAGGGTGCCCCCAACGTGTGGTGTCTTTTTGGCTGTCCAAAATGGGTACCCTCAAAAACAGACAACTGCGTGCTGCATACCCCGTGGAGATAACTTAGCACTTTTGCCAAACCACAGCCTCCCACGTATCTTTGTCGAGGTCTTTTTCGGTGCCGCTTTGGCCACGTGTGACTCCGCTGTAGGAATCGTATACTCTCCTGCAACGGAACTTGGAACCCAAAACGGGCTCCCCCAAAAGCAGGGTTCCACTAGAAATTGTAGTTTGGGGGTTCCATGTTGATCTGCAGCAGAGTCATGATTCTAGAACTTAGGGGTCTCCTGCAAAACTGTTTTGTATCTCAGACTTAATATGAAAGGCAGTGTGAGCATCATATTTTCTGTGTACAGTATCAAGCAACCCCTTGGTTGTTTGTTTTGGTGGGGGGATCTGCAGCCCTAGTTCTTGAGGTTAAATGCCCCCCCCAAACCAATCCAAACCATTTGTTGCGAAGCACAAGAGAGGTTTGCTGAATGTAAGAAACCCATGCTGAGCTTCAGTACAACGGACCTTGCTGAAGTTCACTTCCCCAGAATTGGCTCCCTTTTTGCTTTTTTGATCATTTTTGGGGTCCCCTTTGTTTTCCACTAGCCAGGCAAACAAGAAATATGTTTTTCTGGGGTCCCTTTTTTCCAGCCAAGTTTTCTCAATCATCGAACTGGACGGGGCTGTGGAGGATGGACCAGCCTCTTCAAGCCCCAAAGGCTCCACAGCCCCTGGTTGAAACCCGGCTTTCTCAGTGGTTCAGTGGCCCCGAGTCTCTTTTTCTTTTTCAAACTTTTTTGTGGTGGCTGCCAAACACTAAAATGGTCCAAGCCCAAAAAAGGGTTCCAATTATTTTTTTCCAGGGTCACTGAACAACTGAGCCATTGTTGGAAGGGGTCCATTGCAAAGAGGTCCTGAGGCGTCCACAGGTAGTGAGCACGTTCAGAGGGTAGAGGGAAGCATGTCCAAGTTGTCCTCCCACCATTTTGTTCACATGGAACCGTTAGACGTTTCGGGAGGGTCCTGGTTTGGATCCTTTTCCTTTCAAAGGGACCATTTCCCGTGCCCAAGGTTCCGTGTGAACAGGGTGGGAGGATAACTCTTCCCAAACTTAGCCACTTTGTGGTCCATCCCTGCTCTCTCTTACTATCCGGTCTAGACCAAGCTCTTAGACTGGTCTTTGTGACATTACTTGGATCCATGATCCACCGCTCCTCCACACCTCCACCTCCTTAAGTGGCACACAGCCTCCACACCTCCAAGCACACCTGCAAATGTACCAGGCACTTCTAAAAGCTTCCAAGTCGGAGAGTCCCAAGCTCTATGACTGGCCAAACTTTTCCAACGGATCAAGACCAATCTCTTAGACCGGTCTATGACTCTACTTGGATCCATCCACCGCTCTACGACAGGCCACACCTCCCCATGGTGACTGGCCAAACGAACCCCATGGATCAAAAAAGCCGCGCCTCAAGAAACGAGCGAAGCGACGCGCCGCGCGCTTTGGAGGTGTCCAGCCGCTCCTCGGTGGTGCGGCGCCCGCAGGAGCGGCGGCACCTGAACGGCACGCGCCGCGGATGAAGGGGAAAAGTCGGGGGGGAGCGCTCGAAAGGCTTGATGCGCGGAGGTGCGACCATTTTTTTTGTTGTCTTGGTACTTGATTTGTATGATTGTTCTTGTTGGGGGGGGGGGGGGGGGTGTAGGTACTTTTTGTTTTGTCTTGCGACCATGTGGGTGTTTGGGGTTGCAGGTGGGTACTTAGCACTTGATTTGTGTGTTTCTTGCTTCTTCTTTTCTTCTTTTTTTGGGGGGGAGGCGGGGGGTTTGTAGGTACAGTATCTTCGTGTTTTTTTTGTTTTGGGGGAGAGAAACCCGAAGGGAACAAACGTTTTCGGGGCCTATGTTAACACATACCCATGTGGGAGAAAAAAGAGAGAAAACAAACAAAGGCCCAAGGTTTCTTGGAACCTTGATAGAAAGGAGAAAGGATTCTTGAGAAGGCTTCTGAGAAGAACCTTTTCGATAGGTAGGGAGGCTGATGATTAGCCATGTTCGGCCCGAAAGTGAAACGAAGAGGAGGCCAAATTCCTGTAAAGGCAAGTTTCCGTTGATGTGTTGAAGGGTCCCGTCAGACTGTCATGAAAAGTGGTAGTTGACGCATCAGCTTTGCGTGGCGGTTTTGGCAAGTGAGTTCCCTTCAGAAAGGGTTCGGAGGTTTGGGACATGCCACCAGAGCTTCAGCAGCCCCACGTTCGTTGCTCGAGGCCCTAAGAATGATGAAGGCGATGCAGCACGTAAGCAGCAATGGTGGCAGCAGCAGCAGCAGCAGCAGCAGCAGCAGCAGCAGCAGCAGCAGCAGCAGCAGCATCAGGGGTAAATCCTAAACGCCAGTTACATCTCGCAACTGTAGATATATATTTATATATATAAACATATATATATATATATACACATACATATATATATATATTATCTCGCATTGTGGTAGGTTGGTTGGGAAGGTCCCACGTGTGATTGAAACGTTCAAGAGATCGGCTGGTTCATATTGCGAGCCCTGGCTCGAGGGTTAGCAGCCAATGTTTCTTCCATTTTGTCCCACCCTTCCAATCCGGATCTCTTCTGCGGAGTGAAGGAAAGAGGGTCCAGCGAATCCGACAGAGCTTGCTTGGATTCCTCAGTCCCAGCTTTGATCCTTTGCATGCTTCTGTATATACCGCTGCTGCTGGGGTAAGCCAACTACATCTAAACATCAGGTCCTATCTTTGGCTATTGCCTTGACACTTCTGCCATGCGAAGTGGTTGCCACCGTGTGTTGACAGGCGCCACCTGTTTGGGTCGAAACTTGGATGGGCACCAAATTCCGACCCTGCAGTGTTCGCAGCACAGGGCCTGTGACTTGTTTAAAGCTGTCCGGAAAACCTGTGCCCGGAGTGTCTGTGCGCTTAGGTACAACTCCATTTTGGCCACGTGGCTGCATTGACTGACGGCTTCTTCACGAGGTGTCCCGCTACTTGTTGGGACGTGAACTGTACAAGTTCGCTTCAAGTTACCTGTGCTTTCGAAGGCGTGCAGTTGATCGGTCTGTGAAGAAAACCCGCGTATTTTGACTCCAGAGCCTGACAACATGAAAATTTCCACGGACCATTTGAGGGTCTCAATTTTCTCGCTTCGTAAAGTTTCTTCACACATTGCCCGCGCTCAGAGATGGCCCGGCGCCTGCCGGCTGCGCCGGGCGGTCTGCTGTGGTTTGCAGACAGTCCATACGGGTGTGTCGCCTTTTCAGGGACCCCCGCCCCCGAATCCATGGTGTTCTTGGTGGTTTGAGTTGAAGCTTAAAGCTATTAAAACGGGGTAGCCTCGAAAAGGACAAAACCCACACCATGTTGACATGTTCAGGCGAGCAAGTCCGTGGCGATTTGTTTATGAGAGGCTGCGCCGTGCAATTCTAGGCTGGTTTTCATGCAGACTGGGTCTCAAGGCCTCATTTCAAGAACACCAGACTCAACTCACCCAATTCAGCCAGCCAAAAGGCGGTTCCTTCATTTCCCCAATTGCCAAACAATTGTCACCGGGTCAGATCCGTTTGGCAAAGTGTTTCCTGCCCTCACTGCTCGTCATGTTTCCTGCCCGGCATGGGCAAAGGCATGGTCTAATCAACCAGCCTTTGTTTGTTCCCAGCAGCAGCCGCAAGGAGAGCTTGTTTAAATGGACCAGGGGGTTGGGCCTCACGTGAAAGTTCCCTCAGAGGGTCTTTGAACTGGTCTTGGTCAAACTTGTTTTTTTCCTCCAAATGTTGGTCCTTGGATCGATGAGTTTGGTTCGAAATAGATGGGTTTTTACGGGTTCTGCGTTTTTTTTTACCAGGGCCACGGATTTTTCCAGAGGGTCACCTATGGTGTGGCTTAGGGTTTCCCAGATGGCCATTCTCCATCCACGCATTGGACAGTTCACTGACTGAACCCTTGAGTTTCCCAAAGGCCCAACTCAGGAGTGCGTCCCGGGGAACGAAACGAGGGGACGAGCCTTTGCATTCCTTTCAATGTGACCCTCCTTTTGTGCTGGTTTGTTCTTTGTTTTTAAGGGACACCACAGGAGAAAGCCGTTGCACCCCCAATTTTCGTGGGGGTCCAAAAAGCAGGAGCTACCCAGTTTTTTGCTTGATTTGTTTGAAAGGGAAACCAAAGGAGAAAGCCGTTCCGCCGTGCTTTTGTTGGGTTCCAAAAAAACGGCGCGTTCCGCCCATGTCAGCTTTGGGGTTGCACTTCAAGCGGGTGGTTGCTGGCTTCGGCTCGCCCAGGCCGTGAGTCCGGGCGCTCAGAGGAGTCGCATCGCATCGGGGGCGCGGGGCGGAATCTCTCACTTCAGTGAGTTCCGTTTGGGACGTGAGTCACTTGTTTGCGTCTGGAAGAATTGTCTGAAACAAGAAGTTTGGACTTTGGGCCCATCCGCTCAGGAAGTGTTCTTTCTTCCTCTGTGATCTTCTGCCTCTTTGGCTGTGCCTCTGTCTCCGTGTTTGTCTTTGAACCCGTGCAACATGATGCAAGAGAACGAGGGAAGCCCCAAAGGGTTCTCCACAAACCGGTTCCTGGAGGTTCCTGAAAGACCATGCTCACAGGGTTCAAAGTTGGAGCAAGATGTCCACCGCCTCCAACTATGAAGTGCATGGGTCATGAGCCAAACCACATGGCTGTGGGTCAAACCTAGGTACCCAAGACTCAGTTGTTCAGTGGCCCCCTTTTTCCCATTTTTTTGGTGGCTGCCCCACTAAAATGGTCTTCCCAAAAAAGGGTTCCCTTTTTTTCCAGGGTCATTGAACAACGGAACTCTGGTAAATGGAAACATGGACGATTCAACCTGCGGTCCGATTCCTGGTGGTTTAATTTTGACCCAGACCCACATGGGCAGCTCGTCAAATGGTTTCAGTGGAGACCGAGCCGCCTGGTTTCATCACGTTCCATGGCCATCAAGTCACTCACGTGGGTGTGCCTTGTTTTGAGGGTACCGCTATTTTGTGGTGTTATTTTTGTTTATTTATTTATTATTGTTTGGTTCTCTTTTTTGTTGGGGGGGTCCGCTAAAAAGTCCGACGCACCCAAATATTCACTTGCTGGCGTTCAGGGAATGAGGAACGACCCCCTATAACCCATCCCTTGTGGTTTCCTTTGAGAGGCCCCTGGACTCATTCCCAACACACTGAACCGTGTTTTGCGGTTTAAAGGAACTCCAAGAGGAATTTCCTTTTTTTGTTGGGGGGGGGGCGTCGCTAAACATTCCGACACACCCAGGTAAGTATCTTGCTGGTGCTCAGTAGGGAATGACCATTCTGGGTGTTGGGCATGCACAGGAAGGGGATTCCCTTGAACGAAACATAGTGAAGCCGGACGGTTTCTGGGGGTCAACTCATCAACGAAACAGAACGAAACCATAAGAACCGGACGGTTTCTGGGGGTCAACTAAATTCATTTGCCGAGAACCGGCGAGTTGAGAAGCTCTAGGCCTCAACAGCTACGCCTTCTTCGGCACCAGCTTCACCGCTGCCTTGGGCATCGAGCAGCGCGCCAAGGAGCAGGGCGCCCGCTTCGTGTGCCTGGACCTAGGCACGATCCGTGAATGGCCTGGGAGAGGTGTGAGCCCAACACCGAGTCGAAAGGGTCAAAATTTGAGTACCTGGTTAAACAAATGGCTGTGGTCAAAAACACATGGTACCATTTTCGTGGGGATTGGGATGTTCACTGGGGGTACGGGATTTTGACCCATGGCCAAATGGTCTTAAACAAAAGGAGGCCTGTAGAGTAAACCTTTGCCATCTTAGAACCAAAGGTTACTGCAACTTTTGGTCGTTCACTTGAGGTGTTTGGGGACGGCCCCCCAATTGTCCCCTGTCTGTCGTGAACCAGTACTTTTGACCTTGCCTCATTTCAGATCTGCGAAATCCCTGCGTTCACATACATGGCTACACACAGTTGAACGGAGGCCTGAGGTCCCTGCATCGGGTTGGGTTTATTTTGCAGATTCGGGGTTCCAAACGACCTCTCCGTCGTAAGACGCCGCTAGTAATGCACGCCCCTGTTAGTACATTCGCTGGGGGCCAACCGATATGTATCAATGGGGAATTCAGGGTCAATTGGGCACTCCCCGAAGCAAATGCACTCATCCCATCCGTTGAAATGGGAGTTGTAACTTTGTACGGGTGTAGTGCCAACTTGAAGGGGAGAAAGGGGCCTTAGGGTTGGTAGAGGGAGTTGGGGGCCTTAGGGTTACCCCCCGGCCGGCGTGGAATCGGGCTGTTCTGAAAGTAGCATTGGGACCCCGGTCTGGGAAAAACCGATATCGTGGCATGTTTGATAAGGGGGCAACAACAAGGTTGCGACTTTGACCATAGGCAACAGCTTTGACAGGGCTCCTTAAAAGCTACATTTTGCCACCATTTGAAACATGTTGCTTTTTCAACACCAAAATAAAGGTTGAAACCACCATTTACAAGTTGCAATGTTCAGGTGTACAATGCATCCGGATCCCTGTTTGACCATAGGCGACCTGGTATCTAGTGGATGGCCATAGGCCTCGAGAGTTTTTTTCCCCTGCGTGAGGCGTCGGAACGAGCCCTTCAAAAGCCCCAGTCTATTCCATCAAGTCTAGGTCCCCCAGCAATTGGTGCCCTTTCTGACCGTTTCTTTTTGGTTTGGAGGGCTCCCCTGCTAAAATAGACTACAGGAAAATGAATCGGGCACCCTTACTCTAACCTCTCGACTGGAGGACCTAGAAGTGCAGCGGCTGGCAGTTCTTGTTAGACCCGTTGGCAAGACTTGCCTTTTTGCTTGACATGAGATTGTCACTGGGTCAAGATACGGTGGTGATTGTGTGTTGCAAATTTTGCGGAACAGACGGACGCGGAAAGGGTTAACAAAGCTCAGACCTCCAAGTTTGTTTTTTTCCCGGGGCGGCAACAGTTTGCCTAAATTAACCAGCCCTAGAAAGACGGCACAAGTGTGTGAACTCTGCCACCAAACTTCCCCAGAATTAGTTCCCCCTTTTACTTTTTTGCTTTTTTGGGGTCCCCTTTGTTTGCCACTAACCAGGCAAAAAATATATTTTTTGCTGAGGTCCTGATTCCAGCCAAGCAAACACCTGGCAAGGGGACGCTCGCAAACAAGAGGTGCCCCTCGGAAAAAAAAAGAAGGAAACTGTGCGTAGACAAAATCCTGCCCTAGTTGGGATACACAATACTCTATGGTGCTGGGACAAACCACCAATTCCAACTGGGTGTGTCTCCAAAGAGGTCCGAAATTCGTAATTTCCATGTGGCGTCCCTTGAAACCAACACAAAAAATGGGCTTCAAACCGCCGAAAAACACGGCACAACTGTCGTCACTGGCGTGGACTTTTCTAGTCTACCGCAATAAAATAAAATAAAAAACAGTAGTGATAGATTCCCTTTAAAACAAACAGGGGAACAACCAAAAAAGAACGAGTAAAAAACACCTCCGCTTCTCGTGCAGGCCGTGTGAGCGGTATGGACTGCACCTTTGCGGACCAGACGCGGCTGCTGGTGCTGTCCCTGGAACGTGAAGGCCTTCGGAAGGGCGTTGCTCCGTGAAAGCGTGTCGAGTTCCATTGGGTGAAATGAATATTTGTTTTCCCCTGTGTGTTTTGAAGGGAACCAATCATACTGGATTTTTTTCATTTTTTTCCAGGGGACTTAAGCAAAGGGAGGGTGTGGTATCACAAAAACAAGCTTTTTGTTGACCCAGCACCAAACCCAGCCTGTGCGGGGGTTGTTGGACCCCTGACCCCTACCCAGGGACTCAACCATCTTTCGGTTTTGCGTGTTTGGTTGTTCAATCTATGGGGAGTGACACTAAGATGACACACGCAAAACCGCAGGAGAGGTTTTGATGTTTCTCAAAATAGGGCCTACAAAATGGGTGGCGTCCTGTTGGTAGCAAATCAATCGTACGTCTACCATTGTGGGAAACCTTCCCTGGATGATGAAGTACGTCTTGCGTTGTTTTTTCTTTTTTTTCGTGGTCAAAGCTGTGACCTGCGTAATTACTTGTGGCTAGTTCAAGCCGCATGGAAGCCTTGAGATATTCTAGCCTTCTTTGCCAGCCCTTTGGGTCGTTGGGCTTGACGTGGCCTTCTTTAGGCCTCTCATAATCTGTTTCTCTGGTCGCTGATGTGTCAAATTTGGGTGTTTCATGTTTTTTTTTTGGGGGTGGGGTCATGTCAGGGTCCCCTTTCTGGCGGTTGCAAGATGTGGCCTTCTCTAGGGTATTGGGTTTTTGGGTGGTTCAACACGCGTCCCTTTTTTCTCGGTTCCTTTTTGGGGGGGTGTCAAGATATGCCTTTTGTTTCAGGGTGTCTCATTTGGGGAGTCGTTTCAACGCGGCTCCTTGTTTTGGGGTGTCAAGATTGTGCCCGTTTTTTTTGGGTCCCCGCACGATTTGTGTTTTTTTTGGTCCCCGCACGATTTGTGTTTTTCAGGGTTCCTTGTTTGGGAGGATTCAACATCTGTCTCTTGTTTGTTAGCAATCATCTTAAGGCGTATCCTTTCTTCAGGGTTCTCATTTTTGGGGGTCGTTTCAAGATGTGTGCGTTTCTCGATTTGGGGGGGGGTTCATGATGTGTTTGTTTTGCTCTGATCTATTTTTGTTAAGCGTGCGTTGAATTAGGTGACCCTCAAAGGGGGCGGTCGGAAGCGTGGGATCTGAACTCGTGGTTCGTTCCGAGGGAAACTGGGAAGCCAACCCCCCGCAACCAGGCCCAAGCCGTTTGAAAGGCTGAGAATGCGAATCGACTTGTTCACCGGCGTGTCCCGTTCCGTCCATTTTTAGTCCAGGTTCCAGGTGAAGCGTTCATCGCTCTAATTGGGTGGTTTGGAGCCTGGAGGTTTGGTACCTAAGGTGTGGTTTCCCAGGCAAACCCTCTACCCAAGCTTAGGGCTTCAGCTCCAAATTTCCACCTCCCCCCCACTCCAAACCACCCAAGGCGGGTGACCTGAACTTCCTATTGCCAGGTTTGGATCGGGGGATCTGAAGGGTTCCCTTTACCAACTCCAAAAACCTGGGTACCGACTCCCAAGAAGGCACTGAACAAATGGGTACGCCAAGACATGGGTGGTCAAAACTTTCCACCTGGCCAGGAATCGGACCGCAGGTTGAATCGTCCATGTTTCCATTGACCAGGATTCCGGAGTTTGGGGTTACCATATTTTTGACCCACAGCCACGTGGCTCCTCACGGTTATCCTTTCGGCTTTTGGTCTTTACCTTTCTGCGCAGGCGCCAAAGTGCTGCTCTCTTCGTTGCGCTCCAAGACGGTGCGCCGTCTCCTGGACGCCCACGGCATTTGCAACGGACGGGTTGGGGGGGGGGGAAGGCGGGGGCAGGGGGGGGGGGTGGGAAGGCGGGGGGGGAAGGAAGGCGGTTGGGTGGATCGGAGGTCGGGTTTTGGTTAGGGACCCGTGTGGAAATGGTGGCTTGGGATATGGTCGCATTTTAGACGAAGCGTGGATCTTGAATCAGAGTCAGTTGTCCAGCTTCTGTGACGAGGGAACCTGCTTGCAAGTGACCCAGTCATGATGACCAATGTTGACCCCGGATTAATAAACCTGTCCCATTATTAGGGGGGTGAAAACCCCTCCAAAAGTGGTCTGAATCCCCACTAAAAGGGCACACCCCTCTGTTGATCAACCAGGGGTTTATTCATCTGGGGTCAACATTAGTGTTTATAAATATCACGGAAGATGGAGATGTCCGACAACCCTAGTATCGGGCTTGACGTAGATCCGGCTCTTGTTTGCCGTCCAGAGATGTTCTTGTTCTTGCTGTGATGGGACAGATGACATGGCTGCCAGGTTCAGGATACTGCTGCATTTCCCAATGTCAGAGCCTGTGAGGACTTTTCGGAGGAAGTGCGAGCAAATCCCGAAAAGGTCACTGATTGGTCCGGCTGCCTTCGGCGTTTCGAGGCGTTCCGCTGGCAGCGGCGCACAAATTCACACAAATAGATGCCCTTTCGTCTACTTAGCTAGCCGAGCGTCCTTAGAGGAATATGGTCTACTAGGATCCCTCGATGGATGGGAGGTTTAACAGCCCCTTAAGGCCTGAAGAGCATTCAGGGCCTATCCTTGGCTTATCCTGGGCTTATCCTGGGGGATAGCCCTCCCCCGAAGCCGCCCCTAGGGGTCATGCAGCGCAGGAAGTTCCCGCAAGGTCTTCAATACCTTGGACCAGGCGCGAAACCGCGGCTTCCCAAAGGCGATTTGCTATTGGGTTGGATCTTAAGACTGTAGCTTTTTGGATACCCCCCCATATGTTCTTTGAACCTGCAGAAAGTTAAAACACTTTTTGCTGGAGGGTCTACAGCACCCAAGCTAGATCAAGGGATGACCATGTGTTGGAGAACCACCAACAGATATGATGTTTCAACCACTCAATTCGAAAAGTGTTACCCATGGACATTGCGGGGCCAATATTGATCAACCCCTCACTTGATCAGTTGGGTCAGCCTGGGGGGGGGGGGGCGATTTATGTTGGCACAGGGCGAAACCACGTCTTTTCGCCTCTTTTCGCCGGATGGTTCCTTTCCACTCGTCTTTGGCATACACCGATGGGTCATTTTGCAACATGTTGGGGACATCAAGATGGACACCTGTCCAGTGAAGCGGGGTACTCTGTGATTTTGCCAAAATGTGAAGATGATGTCGGGGCAGCGAGGGTCGCAACGAGGGTCGCAGGTGGCTTCTGGCTAAGCATTGTTCCTTTTTAGTTGGTCCTTGAGTCATCACTAACTCGTCTAATCAGCGTTGAAGGATTGCGAGTAAGCCTTTCATTCTGAGATCAACCCAGACCTCCAGTGGTGCCCTTCCGTCCTTTCTCTTGCAGTGTTTTTTGCCGATAGCGACCCCAAACAGTAGGGTTGCCATTCCCGCAAAGATTCGACTGGAGGTCTGGGTCAATCGTAGGGATCGTGAGACACTGACCGTTGATGCACTTGCGCGGTCTTCGGAGACCGCGACGGAGACCGCGACGCAGGCAATCCAGCATTGCGAAGATCTGATCTTGGCTGAGGCGGGAGGGCAGAAAACTTTGGACACCCAGGTGCCCCCCTTGGATTTTTGAATCGAGAGAAGAGGGCGTGTGGGTTTCCCAGTCTAGTCTTGTTTCGAGCAGGTTTCAAAAGATAATGCGAACCCCGGATCAATAAGCCCTTGGTTGATTTATAGGGGTGTGCTCCCTTTTGAAAGGGGATTTCATCACCTTTAGAGGAGAACATCCCTATGACAATGAATAAAGCCGTTTTTTTTAATACGGGGTCAACCTTAGCCAGTTTGTTTCCAGGTCCTTAGGAGACTTGCCGTGGATGCCGTAGGTTGCATTGCATCCTCTGCAAATTGTGTCCTAATTGCAGTGTGCTGCCTTGAAGGTACCACATGTTGAACCACATCTTTTTGCTACCGTTGGAGTGGATGCGCATGCTGCAGATTGATTTTGTCAATGGGCATGCTGCAGATGCAAGTGTTTTTTTTGTCTCGTGTTCTGAGGCTGGAAAGCTTCGCAAGCCACACTCCGGTGGTGAATGGCCTTTGCAGGAGCCGGGAGACAGGGTTTGGCATGGCGGTTCTTCCTGAAAAGGTTCGGAGCAACCCCAAGTAGGATTTGCATTTATTTTCAGGGCGACTACACCTGTTCCCATTTCTGTGCGTGTTTTTGTGTCATGCTATGGCCACGTCAGGATACGCATGCACTGGGCACACAACATGCGTGGCTTTGTTTGACGACCGAGAACGAGGCGTGTAGCATGGTTCAATGAAGTAGCCTAGCTTCGTCTAGTGGAGTGTGTGGGTTTTGGAATTCTGAACATACTTCAGCTACATTCGTGACACCAACTGAACAGACAGCAAGCTCATGGTTTTCTGGCTTACCGAACAGCATGCATTTGACTGCGTGTATGGTCACTCAACTCTTTGAGGTGCCCGTCCTTACAAGATGGAAGTGCATCTTCGGCCCCTTTCGGATCACTGCTCTCTTGAAGTTTGGCCCGAACCAAACCATGTGCCTGTTGCTCAGCAGTTGGTGGCTTCACTTGGAATCGACCCGCAAAATGGGTGCGCTGTTTTTGCCTAGGGTCGGCAGTCCGTCGAGACTGCGCGGTCTTCGGCTGCCGCCTGCTTTGCCAATTTGCGGTGCATGCCGGATTGCTTTCAAAAGGACCTGTGGGTTGCCAGATGATTCAAATAACCCGGACCTTTTAAGACGTTTTGGCTTGCTGCACGTAAAACCATTCGCCAAGTCCTGCTGATCTTCGCTGCATGATCCATCTTCAAATTTTGCCCAAAGGATCCGCGGATGGACACATCCTCCATGAATTGATGTGTGGGAAGATTCACATGAGGGACAATCAAAACCCGGTAGATGAAGGTAAGGGACAATCCCAACCAGAAATAGCTGCGGCCGCCTTCTTGATTCTTTACTTGGTTCTGGGTAGACCATTTACATAGCGGGTTTTGATTATGACTCACATGGGGGCGGCTTCTGCAAAAGGGGGGAGGATGCGTCTTAGGATTTGCTCCTGGAGTACGTGGAAGGCTTCATCCCTGATGGGGCAAAGGCCGGATCATCGGATCGGCATCACCCCGGCATAGCGCCATCAAGTCTCTGTTTTGCGTGAATCGGAGAACACGTGGAAAGATTGAACAACTTATGCAGATTTCACACAGGCGACCAGATCGTTTCCAGCAAAGTGCAGGCTTGGGAAAACGTGTTCAATCAACCATAGCTGTCCTCCCTTTTCAGCCAAATTAGCAAGGAGGCTGTAAACAGAAGTCCTTCGTGCGCTCATATGAGCTCATTGGAGGGTAAAACGAGCGCATGATGAAGGTCATTTATTGGACCCCCGGAATTAGGAACTTGTCCAGGCAATCTAAGGTGCTAAATAATTTCTATTCAAGTTTCCCTGTAGTCATGACTTGATATTTTTCAGAGTACCCCTCAAAACCCCATTCTACTTTGTTTATGCACTGGAACTTGACTTTTAGGGGTCCTGGATTGGAGGATTTTGCTCAAGGGACTTTCCGGTGGGGTGTCCTGCCTTTGGAACGGGCTACGGGCTTTTTCGTCTGTACATGACACGCGCAGTCTCTGGGTTCCCTGGCAACGCTAGGGTCGTTCCCCCAGCGCCGAAGCGGCCGACTCGGCCAGCGATGTGAGGCACGCGAGGCCGCCGCCACCGCCGCAAAGCACTTCGAGCGCATCCAGCTGAAGCAGTCCCAGCAGCGAGCTTAGCTCGTAGCAAAATCGGTGAGGCAGGCTTTGCGGGCGAATCCAAAAGGGGTTCAGATTTTTCTGTGGTGGACTAAGAAAAGGAAGAGAAGCTGAAGATTAAAGGAATGTTTGGGTAGAGTAAAGTGTGAGGCAGAAGCTGAAGATTATGAGTTTCTGGGTATGGAGGTGGGCCACGAAGTGGGTGTATCCCCCTTTGCTGGGGAGGCCGTAACCGGTCCTGGACCCTTTGGCGCATACCCCCGAAATTAATGGAATTACTTTATTCATACAGCCAGACCCGTTTTAGGTTGAGAAGGGAACCAACAGCTGGTTGTTTGAACAACAGGTGTGACGTTTCAATAGGTTGGCAACCAACCCTGAGCGGCCCGCCTGTCGGGTTTGTCTCAACAACAGAATCGGAACCGTCTCAACTGACAATAAAAGCTACCGCATGTTGTCAGCTGCCAGCTATGCGTTGGCGATCCAAACATCTTCACACGGGAAGTCCGCCGAGTCGTCAGCAAAAATGCTTGGCATCGTGACCAACTGGATACCCAGACTCTGGAACCAGCCCAGTTAGTCTCAGAACGCCTGGCATCCTGGCCATACCTCTCCTTCTCCTTTTTTTCCGAAGAGACCCTTCTGGGGGTGGGTTGAAAAGGAAACCGAAAGGCAAACCACCATTATTATTATTATTACTATGATTTGTTATTTTTGGTATTATTTAAATTTATTTTGGGGGGGTCCACTCAAAAACGAGACACCCATACATTGAATGGGCTGGGGAACGGGCCCGCGGAGTCGAAGACCAGCCGCGCTGGTGCAACTTCCGTCAGACTCACCAAAGCCTCGCCCAGCCTTCAAAGAGTTGCAGGGGGTTGACAGGACAACACCTAAACCCCCCAAAAATATGTTTTTTTAGTTAAAAAAAGTCTAAAAAGTTAATTTGTTATTCTATAGTAAAATGTTTATAATTCTAAGTCTCAATCTATATTATGTTTAATAAACAATGTTTTTCAATGATATATTTGTTAAAGCATGTTGCCGTTTCTTTTTGGAATTTAGGGCCCCAGGTGCTTGGTTTCCTCCTCGCTCCCCAAGCCTTACCATCCCAAAAGAGGCGCCGATTCCTGGTGCTGGGAGATTTTGATCGGGAGGTGGTTCTGGTTTAGTGGGGGAGGAAAACAACCCCCCCAACCCCCTCAATACGAAGGGATCCGTGGCCAAAACTGGCACTCGGTCCGAAACTGGACAATCCGTCTCACTTCCATTTGGCTTGGAAATGAGATTTATTTTCCCCTGGCTTTAAAGGGAATCTATCACTGGACATATGTTAGTCATCTTTTTTCAGGGTGACGAAGAAAACCTAACGGGGGGGTTGACCACAAGGTCCTTTACTTGGAATGACCATTGGTTGGAAAACCACTAAAACATATACGATATTTACCACATGGGAAGAGCTACCCATGGTCACTAGGAGGCCCTAAATGGAATCTTGATCAGCCCATGGCCTGACACGGGACCTGCAACACAAAAACCTCAGGTAACCCCTATGATTGGTGGTTTGTTTTGGTCGGGTTGGGTTTGGTTTCGTTGGGTTTGGTTTTTCGTCGCCCCAAAAACGTAGTGATCCAAGCCCCCGAAAAATCCCCGGCGCCTCCGCTCGTCGGCTCGTCGGCTCGCGGCTCCCAGGCTGCTGTTCCGCTCGGAGGACCCGGCGGACGCCATCTTCGTGGTGGCCCAGGGCGTGGTGGGCGCGGCCTACAGCACCACCTTCGCCCGAGGCCCCGGTGCGCAAGCGCGAGCCGCGCGCGAGCCGCGAGCCGCGCGCGAGAGTGGCGCGGGGCTCCCTCCATTTTGCTATTGCTACGAGTACTAGGATTATTATTACGATTAATATTAGTGGTTGTATTATTTTTCGCATTAGTATTAGCATTACCTGCAGTGTCTTAAGTGTGCAGTTTTGTTGCCTTTTTAGCAATGTCTTTAAATTTGGACTGGACGCTTTTTTTTAGATCGAGGGCGTTTTTCTGAAATATGGGGGGCCTTACCCCAATCTGGGCTCAGCCCTCGCCGGGGCTCGTGCTTCCGTGCTTGACATGTTGGATTGCGCGCATGCTTCCGTCTACAAAGATGGGCAGAGCATTTGCTTTAGCAGCTTTTTGGAAAATATAACTTTCCTCAACGAATCGCGTGCGGATTCAGCGCATCAGCAGCACTCTTTATTCCAGAAACGCAATTGGCCAGTGGCTCGTGAAATTGCACATGAAAAAAAAGCAGCCACTGCCAAAATAAAGGCGAAAATTGCCGGAACAAAGGCGGAAATTGCCGGAACAAACAACAGCAAGCTGCAGAACTGGTTTTGGCTGACATTCGCGCCATATTTCTCGTTCCAAATCGGCCCCTCGAACTGACAGTGCTGGCCATGAGGGGATTCAGACGGCTCTCTGGTGGAAAACAACCTGCATGCAGCAACGGCCAATGTCGAAGAAATGGATATCCAAATGAGCAGATCCAAATCAAAGGTTCTCACGTACAGGCTTCGAGAAGGCAGACAGACCAGGCAATGCGTCAGCGTGGCATTGCGCTGCGAAAGCTTTTTTTGAACACAAAGGCGCTTTTGAAGAACAATTCCATTTTTTGTGCATTTCCTCTCGAAGGCGTTTTTTCTGCATACGTGGTTGGTCCAGGTAGGAATATTATTATTGTTATTTTCACTCATTATTATTATTAGGTATTTTAGTATTACTGTTATAAGTATTGCTATTGCTATTTCTAGCAGACCATAGAGGCAGCCGAAAGGTTCACGAAGAGCTGGGCTATACTCTTGGACAGGTGGTGGGCCTTTGTTTTAACGATGTTCAGTTATAATGGTTTGTCATTGATTTTCAATGGTTTTAGTGGTGGACCTTTCGGTCTCGGTCTCAGTCCTCACTATTTCATTCTTGTTCCAGGACACCCCTGGATCGAGCATTGGGCAAAATGTGCTACAACCAGATGCAGTCCTTTCAAGGGAAACCCAAAGCGTGTGGTTCCTTCTACTTTTGGAGTTGGTACAGTTGCTATCCCTTGTTGGATGGTTTTCAGAAGCAAAACCGAAATCCATTTTGGGGAGTCCAAAACTAGACACCACAAGGAGCTTCAAACAGTTTGGTGGTTTAAGGCATTTGGAACGAGTGGAGCCCATGGTTTTTGTTAGCAGTATCCCACACTCGAGACAATGTACCATTCTTCTGAAGTTTAGAAGGAACTTCCGTGTTACGGCAACTAATTGAAAGCTAGCTCTCTGAGACAGAGAAATGTGCAAAAAGCATGGCCCTGTGCGTGAATTGGCGTCTCCGGAGAGCTGAAAGCTAGCCTGTTCGCGGCGCCTGGTCGGACCAGTCTCGGACCACGTTCGGACCACTCTCGGAGCGTGCGCTTATTGGCACGGCAACGCGAAGGTTTCGCAGGTTTTGAATTCCGTGGCAGGCGCAGTACTTTTGCAAAGTCAGGTACAGATTTCGTGGCAGGCGCAGCACTTTCGCAAGGCCAAGTTTTCTCAAGGATCCAATTGTGTGGCAGGCGCAGCACTTTCACAAGGTCAAGTTCAGTTTTTGTGGCAGGCGCGGCACTTTCGCAAGGTCAAGTGCAGAGTTCGTGGCAGGGGCAGCACTTTCGCAAGGTCAAGTACAGATTTCGTGACAGGGGCAGCACTTTCGCAAGGTCAATTACAGATTTCGTGGCAGGGGCAGCACTTTCGCAAGGTCAAGTACAGATTTCGTGGCATAGAAGAGATAGATAGCTGGATAGAAAGAGAGATAGATAGGTAAAAAGAGGGACAGATAGATAGATAGATAGAGAGATAAATGGATTGATAAATGGATAGATAAAGAAATAGATAAAGACATAGATCGATAAAGGGTTAGATTGATAGAGAGATAGATATATAGGTAGATTGATAGATAGATAGAAACGAGAGATAGATAGATAGACAGATAGATAGATATATAGATAAAGGAGATGGACAAAGATATAGATACATATCGGGATAGATAGATAAGAGATAGATAGGTAAAAAGGGGGATAGATAGATAGATGGACAGATAGATAGATAAAGAGATGGGGAAAGAGATAGATAGATAAAGGGTTAGATTGATAGAGAGATAGATATATAGGTAGATAGATAGATAGATAGATAGATAAAAGAGATGGACAAATATATAGATACATATAGGGATAGATAGATAAGAGCTAGATAGGTAAAAAGAGGGATAGATAGATAGATCGATGGATAGATAGATAGATAAAGAGATAGAGAAAGATATAGATAAAGAGTTAGATAGCTAGAGAGGTAGATAGATAGATAGATAGATAGATAGATACATAGATAGATAAAACGAGAGATAGATAGAAAGAAAGATAGATAGATAGATAAAACAAGAGACAGGTAGATAAATAGTTAGATAGATAGATAGACAGGTAGATAGGTACATAGTTAAAAAATAGATAGACAGATAAAAAGATAGTGAAAATAGATAAATAGATAGATAGGTAGATAGATAGTGCAAAAATAGATACACAGATAGATAGATAGATAGATAGATAGACAGACAGATAGATAGATAGATAGATAAATAGATAGAGAGATAGATAGAGAAACAGATAGATCGACAGATAAAAAACAAACTTATAGATAGATAAAGAGATCTATAGATAGATAAACAGATGAAAAGACAAAGAAGGGTATAGACAGATAGGTAGATATGTAAAAAGATAGCTAGATAGAGAAAGAGAGAGAGAGATAGGCCTAGATAGATAGATAGATAGGTTTGATAGAGAGATTAGATAGATAGAGAAAATGCAGAAACAGATAGACAAATAGATAGAGAGATAGATAGATAGATAGATAAATAGATAGATAGACAGACAGATAGATAGATAGATAGTTAGAGAAGAGACAAAAGAAAGAACGGCATAATAACAAGGAAAGAAAGAAAGGAGTGGGGAAGGAAGGAAAGACAGAAAGAATGAATGGCGAAGATTCAAGAGAAACAATAAAACATGAGAAGAAGAGAACAATAATCAAGAAAAGAAAGAGAATTATAGTTTTATATTTTTGAATCTTCCGCCCACCGGCTCTACTGGTATGGGCATGGGTCCAAATTAAGCCACCTGGGGACCGCTGGGAAGAGTCCTTCTTTCCATTTCTCTGAGCAACCCATCTCGGGTACCGATTTTTGACATATGGGCAGTTCTCAAACTGGCCCCTAAACAGGGCTGGTTCCCTTTCGGTTGCCGTTTTCATACCATCCAAAGGTCCGTTCTGAGAAACACCCACACGTTTCCATGGAAGCCGAGACAACATCCAGATTTCGGTTTTGCTTCTGGTTCGCCTGAGAAAAAAGCCATCACAAGAAATAGCAACTGTGCCAACTCCAAAAGTAGAAGGATTCACGCCAAGGTCCCCCAGTAGTGCCCTTCTCTCCCCTTTTTTGGTTGGGAGGGTTCCCCTCCTAAAATAGACTACAGAAGAAAACAACAGCAAAAACATCGGGTACCCCTATTCTAACCTCTCAACTCTGGAGGACCTAGACACGCCGGGGGAAACCCCTTGAATGCCTCGAAGTGGATCGATCGCTGAGTTGGGGAACTTGGAGATGCTGCCGTCGCCCCCGAGCTCCGCCATTTGCCGCCAAGAGACGCCGCAGCCCGGGTGCCCGGGGGGGTGGGGGGGGAGGGGGGAGGGGGGAGGGGGAGGGGGAGGGGGAGGGGGGGGGAGGAGGGGGGGAGGGGGGGTGCGGGGTGGAGGGGGGGGGAGCGGGGGGCCAAGGTTGCACAGGATTAGTGTGGGGATTGATCTCCCATTGCCTCGTTTCAACACTGGCGGCTTGAGAGAAGGAACCCTGGAAATCATAACTGTAAGTCATGATTGGCAGGTGACGCTTGCTTCGTCCTGTGTTGTTTTTGCTTTGCGTTTGGCCGTTTGTCCATTCGATCATTTGGGCATCAAGTCATGCTGTCTGCATTGTACGGTGAGTAAAACAAGCGCCAAATGGGTCCTTTATGTAGTGATCCCTCAATCCAGGTGTTGGACTTTCTTGTGTTTTTTTGCAGATAGCATTTCACCAGGTGTGTTATCATAAGGGCCACCCCCATAATGGTGCTTGTTATTTGATATATATATATATGTATAGGCTACCTTGGCTTTGGGGTGTGAAAGGAACACCAAAAGGACTGCCGAAGCTTTTTTGGGGGGGTCCCCTACGCAAGAAAGAGACCACCCATATCCCTTTGAAGCAACAAACATCTCTGGGCCGATCAAGGCTTGAGCTCGACTTTCCCTTCGTGGAGGAAGTGCAAGCAGACGGCCGCGAGTGGCTTTGGCGAGCGTTCTGTTCCCGGAGCGCTTTCCTATGGTCGGATGACCGGTTCGGTTTGTCCTGTTCATGGGTGAGTGGGCTCAACAACTGATGGGTTCCTCTGGTTTAGTTTGGTTCTATGGCATTTACCAGATCCATCTATTTTCCACCATCTATTTTCCAAAAGGACACCGATGCGGATGTTTGTTCTGAGAAGTCCCTGAAATGGTTACCCCGTAAATCTGGCACAGTTGTCGGGTTGTCATATCGATTTACTGGAGAAAAGCAAAGATGCATATTGCTGTCTTGCAGGCCACGGGCCAATGGTCGGTTTTCCCACTTGCAGAAAGCGGGGCGGCAGTTGGGGACATTAGCCGGTGGCGTGTCCAGGTAGAACCTATCCGCCCCCGGTTCCCTTCTGAGGTCTCCACTGGCTTGGTTTTTCCTTGTTTTCTGTCCAAGATCAAGCCAACAAAATGATTGTTCCCCTTTTTCCCCCACAAGTCCACTATAGTTGGACACATTTGAAGTCAACTGACAATGTTACTGGTGGACAGTTGGAGCAGGGAGGAGAAGGATGGGCCTAACATTTCCACGAAGAGGGGATTATCCGGTCGAACTAATATGCCGGTCTTGGTTTCAAGGAAATCCCGATGTTGGGACATTGGCGTCTTCAACTAGTAGCCCTCGCACCAAACATGGCCCTTGTTGAAGACAACAGTCCTTTTGGACATGGGGTGGGTGCACCAGCAATGTCGGGTACGTCTCAAAATAGGTGGTATTCTCAGCCAAAAACAACACGCGGTTGTCCCCCCCCCCCATTTGGCAACGTTTGGCCCACGCCGCGGTCAATTAGCGTAGGAAAATCAGGGGTTTCCCTTGTCCCTACGGGGGATTTGAATTCTGGTTCTTGTAAACGGGTAAATGGGAAACCACCCCTGGAAAATCTAAACCACGCTGCAAACCACCAATCACTTGCAGATTCTGAGCTGGGAATCAGTTGGAAGGACCCCTATAAACCATCCATCCCAGATCCATCCTATGGCTTCCTTTATGGGACTCCCCAAAACCGGTTCATTCCCAACACCCGGAATGGTCATCCCCTACCTATCGTACCAGCCGGAGTAGAGGGAAGCTGACATTTGTGGGTTGATCAAAATGTCCTCTACATAGGATGACCATTGGTTGGGACACCACCAAGAAGATAGGATAATTCCCACATTTTGGGAGAAGTTACCTATGGTCATTGGGGTGCCCGAAATGGAATATGAATCAATCCATGGTCTGGCATGGGACCAGGTAACCCCTAATTGGTGGTTTGGCTTGGTTGGGCTTGGTCGGGCTTGGTTGGGTTTGGTTGGGTTTGGTTGGGGGTTTGGTGGTTTGGGGTTTGGTTTGGTACCTCCCCATTGACCTTTCAAGGAACAAACCACTAAAACATGATATCATCCCGTAGAAAGTCGGCTATGGTCATTTGGGAGCCCTGGGATCGCCTGGGATGCCCGGGGCCCCGAATTCCGAATGGCATGTCGATCAACCCCAGGGTTGTGGTTGATCACTCGAATTTTCTCCCCTTCTGTGATACTGTTGGGAATCTCCCCCTTTCCTCACTTCCTGAGTTCATGAACTTTAAGCTTTTTGGGAAGACCATTTTAGTGGTAAATACAAAGTTTGGACTTTTTCAGGGCCATCCACTCAGCAAGTGAGTGTCTATGGCTGGTTTTCGGGAGGCCCTTGTCGTTGTATCACAGTGGATTCCATTTCAACCGCCCTGAAATCAACCCTTGGGATCCCGCCAGCTTCGAAGAGCACGGCGTGGGCGCCATCCTCAACGACGCGGCCTTCTACGCCCGCCGGAAGTGCGGGGCCGACGCCGTGGCAAAGGCCCGCCGAGAAGCGCGTTTTTTTCTTTTTGTCTTTTTCCTTGAGGGGAGGGGGGTAAAGGTTTAAAGAGACGACGAGGCCCACCTTAGTTTTGTTTTATGGTTTATTTGTTCATTATTGTTGCTTTTAACATGTTTTATTTTATGTTGTATTTGTTTTGTTTTGGGCGGGGGCTTGAAGAGACGGAGGTGCTCAGCGAAGCGTCCGGTTCAACTTAGGCTTATTTTAGTCCCTTCTAGCAGGGGATCTGAGGACAGGGGAAAGGTGTGATCTTCCTTTCTATGGTGGGCATGTCTGAGGCTTGCCTCTCGTGCAAGCTGGCTCTTTGCAGTCCGGTGGTGGCTAAGGCTCCTGCCAGTGGCCCGCTGCGACAGCCCGAAGTCTAGGGATCCCGCCAGTGGCCAGCCGCGACAGCCCAGCTGAACAAGGACTGCCATGGCAGCCCCTGCTGCCGGGACAGCCGTGACAGCCCGAAGCCTGAGGCTCCCCGCTCGTTTGTCCTGCCGACCGTGACAGTCCGCAAGAGACGAGAAGCGCAGAAGCAAGCAGGCCTTGGTCCCCAGCAACTCGCGGCGAGCCTGTGGACGATTCTTGAAGTCAAGCAAGCAGGCAGCGTCATGAGCGCAGGAACAGGCGTTCGTCTACCGAGCCTGTGCAGGTAAATATTTTAAGTAAATGTCTGAGGGGGGGGTTGTCCGAAGTAAAGTATAGTGGCTTGGCATTTGAAACCACAGTTCTTCTAGAGGGCAACTGGGAAGCCACCGTGGAACAACCGGGTTCCAAACCACCAAGCAGCGGGGGAAGCTGATCAATGGTCTTGTTCGACAAAAGGGTTCCTCCTAATCTGACTCTTTTGGTATTTCACGCTTTTGGGCCCATGCTGAAATGCGTCGAACTACCAAGTCGGGTCTTTTCCAAATCGTGGCGTGCTCTACGATGGATTTCCATCGCACTCACAAATCACACACAATTTAGAAAATGTACCGAGCTTCAAAACGAGAGACCAGGCTGGTTTTGGGGAGTAAATGAGCAAGTCTTTCAGTTGAATGTTTGCCACAAAACATCGGATCGCAAGCGGCATTTGGGCGGTCAACTTCCATGCGTCAGAAATATTGTTTAAGTTCAAAACAACAAACAAATCCGCTCGCGGAACGAAATCCGCGCCTGAGACGGACTGCGTGGTGTTCCGCCTGCCGCGGAAAGCCTTGGCGCGTATGGAAGAGGAGGAGCCCGGTGCGGCGGTGCTGCTGCAGAAGGCGCGATTGGTCGGATTTGGCCGGAAATGGCATCCGATCCGGAGGACGGCCTTTGAATTTAATTGGGATGAATCTGAAGCCTACAGAAAACGCCGCGTGTAGCGCGGTTATGAATGGTCATGGACCCTGGGCGTCTCGTTGCCACAGAAATCTGAGGGGAAGGCAACCATGACCCGCACGTTTTGGGATTTCACAGGACCTTTTCCACTTCAGGCGCATAGTACTGCGTACCCTCTTTTGAAAGGTCGTTTAAACGCGGCACCAAAAGGAAAGCCACCATTTCTTGGGGGGAGGTCCGTATATTCCTGAGTAGATGTTTGTCGGAACCCGGAACGCATTCTGAGAAACTCAGCAGTCGACTAGGTTGGGCTGAGGATACCCTGATTGGAGTTGTTTGGAAAGGGACATCACAGGGCAAACTTCCCCACCCCCCCTCAAAACGGCTGATTTGTCGGGGACCGCCTGGGCTTGTTTTCCATATTATTATTTTTTGTGGGGCGACTTCAGGGACACATATAATATGTGACCACAATGAGCACCCAGGAAAGTGAGGAATAGTAAGGGCAACCCAGCCACAGGCGCGGCCGCTTGAATTCTTCACTTGCGTTTGGGTAGACCACTTTACCAGGTTTTGATTGCGAGTCATTTGGGCAAGTGTCTGGGTACCGTGCAATTGATCAGTTTGTGACCCGAAACTGGAACCTGCAGAGGTTTATTCAACTGAGCAGTGCAAACGAGTGGCCTCCAATGTTGCAAAGCATTTTCGGTGACGGGGGATGCTTGTGACGATCATTCCAAAGGGTGGTCTTGTATTTTGTCCATTGTTGCCTTTTTCGAACTTGGTGGTCCTTGGGTGGTCCTTGGCCATTTTCTGACAAGTTCATCCCTGGAAAGAATGCGAAAGCACAGCTAGAGTACAGCCAGGGGTTTCCTCCATGCCTCTTTTTGGAGCCTCCGAAAGTGGCACTTTCAAGGGACACCACCAGTCAGGCGCAACTAATGTTCACTGTTCTTGGCATGTTTTTTGGTGTTTTAGTTTTTTGGTTCTGTTCATTTTTACTGGGGGTCTGCAAAAAACAAAGGTTTTTGCTACCGTACGAAGAGTAGAAATGTAATCAAGACAAAATCCAGTGACCCCTGTAGAGAAGAATAGAAACGCCCACTGGACACGTGCTGATGCGTTTGCTGTGCACAAGGTCCTCCTACGAGACTTGTCACAGCTGATGGATGCTTGGCTCACTGATAGTCCCGGACCTTCAGAGAGGTTGACTTCTCTTCGCCTTGTTGTTTTGGGTGGGTGTCCCTTCAAACTGAACCAACCAAATGCGTTCTTTCATTAGACCTGGCCACCGGAGGTCTGGGGGCTCGCGGAAATAGCCCTTTGGACCGGTGAACTTGACGCCTGGTGGAACAGTCGAGAAAACAGCGCTCCTGCCTCAGCATGTAAGCTGCTGGCATCCCACACTTGCACTTTGCGAGAGGTCATTGTTTTTTTTTGCGGTGGCCTGGTTTTTACGCCTGGGATCCGCCAGTTCTTGAGCAGATGATACTCTCTTTAAAAAAACAAAAAAAAACATATCTTGTTTTCCGGATCTCTCTGAGTTCTTGACCAGTTTGACCCCCCAGGTTGCTCCAGTTTTGGTCTTCGGGTAAGCTCAGTCAATCTATCTCCAGGTCCAAAAGGGGCAAGCGAGAAGTACTTTGAAGGGGTGCCGCGTTTGATTGGGACACAGCCTAACGTTGGGTTGAGAGTGCAAATTTGCGAGCGACCTCACGAGCAGATCACGAGCAGGTACCCCGTAATTGGTGGTTTGGAGTGGCAGTTGGTGTTTGAACCCCAGTACCGTTTGAAGCCAATGGAGAATGTTCCCCCTAACGCCCACCAACTACGGGCAAGTTGAGGAAGGTTCCTGTCAGCCTTGGGCTCTTGATTTCAGGTTAGTGATTTGAAATCTTGTAATTCGCCTAACATATTCCATGGATTGAGCATGGTGTTCGATCCCTTCTCTACTTGATGGCTGCGGTCATGAAGGGCCATCCTTAAGGCTCCGTGTGATGTTTTCTCAGGGCAACTAGCCACCATGATGGGCAAAACAGTGAGCAAACGATCAAACATGAGGTTTTCCATGCACCAGCCAGTAGGTGCCCTGACAACTGGCTGTACCGTCTGTTACCCATAGACGTGTTCCGACAAACTCGTCATCTGAGGCTCAATTCTTATGCCCGCTGCAAGCGGTTGCTGGTCTTAGCTGAACGTGTAACTGGCGAGCCCCCTCGCTGGAGTCTGAGAAGCTTGCGATTTGCAGGCTGCCTCATGTATATACAGCTGTCCAGATGGCACTGGTTTCAGTTTGGCTTATGATCATTTACCAGTGCCATCTATTTTCCCAAAAGGAGACCTTGGCACATAACTTGTTTGGCACGCAGATCTACATCTTGCTGCAGGCTCCAGTCAAGGGTAACGCGTCGCTTTCATCTAGTCGCCGGTCCGCGGGCCTCGGCGGAGTTATATGGCCAGTGGCGGGTTGCTTCCGACTTCAAAACGAAACCGCAGTGATGTTGACCCCAGATGAAACAAACAAAAACTGGGTTGATTCATAGGGGTGCCCCCTTTTGGTGGATTCATTTCTTGAGGGAACACCCCCCTAAGAAATGGGACGGGTATAGTAATCCGGGGTCAACGTGACCATGCGTTTTTCCCTGGGTTTGGGAGCAGACCTTGCTAATGGCAATCGGTTTATCGCTGGTCACAAAGAATCGGTGTCAAACTGGACTGCGCGCCTGCATCTTGGCTTGGGTGGAGGGAAACGCATTCCACAACTTATTTTGGGCTGGCTTAAAGGGAATCAAAATGAACACCATGCATTTTGGAGGTTCCCCCATTTTGTGACAAGCACACATAGGGTTTTGGGTTCATGTTCTGTGACTCACTTGTCCAAGTGATTCGGGTCTATTTTAAGGTTGCAAAAGGTTAACCTTTGATTTCCCTCTTTGGGCAAGTGGGGTGATACCACAGGAATCTGCCTTAAGTTGGCAAAGTTGTTAAAGACTCCCATCTTGGTATCACAGAAACTGATTGTTCCCACACTGGTAAGGTAGTCCAGCGCGGGACATTCCTGAGGACCCCAGTTAGCGTTTATCAGCCGGCCTATCCAAGAACCAGGTAGGTGTGGCGAGTTGCCGGAGCCACTCTGAAGTCAGGAGGTGCTCTATTGGATGTGTATCTACTTCCTCCCATCATTCCATGTCTTCAACCAACTGATGAAGTGAAATGAGCGATTATATTCCCCCCTGACAGTTTTCTATGGGGTCTGTGCATTGAATTGTTTGCGTTTCGGCTTTTTGCACCACCGCTTTGAAACAGCGAATCGTCCTTAGCTTGATTTGATGGACACAGACCTCCGATGGTGCCATTTGTTCCTTCCTTGAAAGTTGTTTTTTTCCTCGAAAATTAACAACCGGCAAATGGCGTCCTTGTTTCCCCCTGGCCATTGATTGATCGGATAGCAGGCTTTGACTGGAAATGGCATAGCCATGCGCTTGTTGATTTTGACATACATTTGCCCAACCAGAGAAACATAGCTGCCTCAGCGAAACAGCTGGTGTCAGATCTCTTTCTCAGCAAGTTTTGTTGCAGGGGCAAACCAAGTGAGCTGCCACATTGGCTATTTTAGTAGGAGGGTTCCACTGCAGGTTGCATGAAGGTCATGGGAAGGCCTGTGCCACAGACGGTAGAGGGAGTTTCAGCTCTCTCAGAACCCCTTCCTCAAGTGAAGCATTGGCATTTCATTTGAGGACAAACCAATCGTAGCTGTCAGTTGGTAATGCATCGTTTGGGCTGCGCGGATGCGAGGCGACTCCAGGAAGCTAGGGACCAGATAACACATCCAGCGATATTCCCGCACTCTTTTGGCGGGCAACCCTTGGCCTTGTCGCTAAGGTTTTGCGCCTTGCAAAAGTTGCAAGCGGGGGGGAAGCGCCGCAATCCCCACCATTTGCTTGCAATTCATGGCGGGGCTCGGGCGAAGCTCCTCCTAAACATACATCGTTTGTAGCGGCAGCCCCTTTTGGCGAGTTCCTTTCTGGGTATGTGAATTTGCGGGGGCGTATCTCCGGCCGATTGCTACGCCTTTTGACTGCTCGTTTCTGACCGCCTGAACGCATGGCTCGAGGAAGGGCACAACTCGGCAGCGAACAAAGTCATGCGAGCCCAACTGTAAGGAACTCTCTGGTTCTGCGAATTGCCTATGGACACAGCAAATTGGAGCCCAGGATTCAGAAACCAGAGTACAGGACGTCCCATTTCCGAGAGGATCCTTTTTTTTGGGCACACCCAGAAATCCACCAGGTTGATTAATCCTGTTCGATATGAGTTGTGCATTGTAACATTGCGGTGCCCAACTTGAGTTCTTTGGCCACCGTATTATAGAGTCATTTGGTCACAAGCTATTTAACATGCGAGAGACTTTGCCACCGTGTTGAGACTTTGCCTGCATGCAGGTAAGATGCCGTTTCAGAAAAACCACGGCTGTGCAAGAGCCAAAGAACTACAAGCCATAGCCTTTCACTTCCAGACTTTCAGAGTTTGGAGAGATGGACACATCCCTGCAACAGCTTAGAACCTACCAGGGATCAATGACTCACTGTAAGATCTGACGCAAATCACCCGCTCCTTTTCGGGCTGCGGAAAAAAAAAGGCAGTCCCAGTCGAGTTGCGGGTTGAGCCGATGCCGTTGAGCCGAGTCACTCGGCCAAGTGTGGAGCCCAAGCTGACCTCCGAAATATGGAGCCGTTGTCAGTGCAGGTTTGGGGGATCGATCTGACTCGGGAAGTTGAGATTCCTCCAAAGAAAAGTGATGTGGCTGTGGGTCAAACCAATGGTACCATTTTGGGGTAGGTGTACCATCCATTTTAATCTATTTTAGTTGGGCTTGGGATGTTCACCAGGGGTACGGGATTTTGACCCATGGCCGTGTGTTTTGGGAGTTCCGCGTGAATTGGAGTACGCAACAATGCCAATGCCAAATGCTCGGCTTTCTCAGGTGGCTGTAAGTCATCAAGTAAGTGATACACAACTTGTTTCTCCAAGGTTGCCTCGAGGCTCAAGATGATCAAACCACAAGTTTACATTTCTTTGGTTTCCTCCGGTCTCACTTTAGCCGCCATGCTTTGCCCACGAGGTCTTCGGCTAGAAAGGTAGAGAGGGCCAGTGTGGGCTCCATTGGCGACACAGGCTTTGCCTCGTGCAGATGGCTTATGTCAGCTTGAGTCCGGTGGTTGGGGGTTAAGCCCGTTTGACCCACAATCAAAACCTGGGTAGATGAAGCTTAGTAAGGGAAAGACCCAGCCGGAAATAGCTGCGGATATCCGCCTGCTTAGTTCTTTACAGGTTCTGGGTGCACCATGTTTGTACCGATCGGTTTTGATTGCGACTCATTTGCCCTCAAGAAGGCGCTCGACTGCCCCAACCCCCGGGCTCCAAAAAATTCAATCAACTCGGGGTTGCCCAGGCTTGTGGTTGATCACAAGGGGGGTTCTTCCCACTTCTGTGATACTTTTGGGAATCTCCCCCTTTGCAAATGGGGGTTCGTCTTTCGGAAGCCCTTGCTGTTGTATCACAAAAGTGGGCAGTTCCCACAGCCCTGGTAGTACCTGCTTATGGGGTAGGGTGACTCTTTGAAATGGTTTATGTCTCTTGTGCTTTCGGCAGGAGAGACGGGTGCGAACGATGGCAGATGTTTGAGCCCGGTCAATGTTCTCAGATCTTCGAGTTGGTGTTCCTTCAAAGCCCACCAAAAGAGTCGGTAATTTCCTGGGCCGCTGGAGGTCCGCCTCTTCATTCCACGTTTGTTTTGTTTTTCCCCGGAATGGCAATCAGATTTCAAGAGTCTGACCTGATCTCGATTGCTTTTGGCGAACGGATCTGGCTTGAACTTGGTTGCAAGCTTTTGGGCTTTCCATAGAGCCAGAAAACGGTTTGGATGCGATTTTCGTGGATCCAACCATGCAGGAGGTTAAAAGAGTAAAAAAAAGAGTACAAAAAAAGAAGCTACAGGGGCTAAGAACGGGTGAAATCCACAAAAAGCGCATCCAAGCCGTTTTCTAGAACAGAGCCCAGGACAAGTAACCGCTTTTTGAGGGGTCAACAGCGACCAAGTGATGTATGGCCCTATCAAAGGCTTCCAATGCAGGTTTGCTCCTCGCTTTCGTTTTTACCTCCACATACTCCTTCACATACTCCCTCGCCGATTATGGAGCCACACGAGCCATCCTGAAGCGAATCTCCTGTTTGGGGGAACCCCCCTTTTTGGTTTCATGTTAGTTTGCATGGGAGGTCCCACCGGGAACCTGATCGCGAGTTCAGCTGGCTCGAGCTGCCTGCTACTTGGCCAGTGGAACATTGAACCAGTGTGACCCAAACCGAAAGGAGGTTGCTTGAACAGTACCTTAGACATGTTTGAGCAAGGGGTTGGCCCAACCTGAGTCAAAAGACCGTTTTGCTTTCTAGGAAATGGTCATGGCCTCCCGGAAAACCAAATGGAGGTTGTGTGCACGATGGTTCAACAGGAGTTGGCGCAGCCCCGATTCAACAAGTTGACTGGCAGTAAGTCGCAAGACCAGGTTTTTAAATAGTGCCCTGCCCTCTTACCCTTTTTTTGGGGAGGGTTCCCCTAGTAGAATGGACTACACAAAAAAGGGGTACCCCTTATTCCAACCGCTCTACTGGAGAACCTGGAAGAAGCTTTCAACGGGTGAAACGGGCGCAGATGGATAGCGAGTCTCAGCTCGGAGCCTGCCATGGGCGGCCGCGTCGCACGCGCGGCGGTGGACCTCGACGATGCGGAGTTTCAGGCAGGAATTTTGCTGGCACGGGCCTATGCATTTGAGCAGGGAGCCATCCCCCTAAAATGAAAAGCTTCAACCCCCTGTATAGAATGATAAGCATCACTCCATTTCATAAGGTGATACACATCACTCCCTTTTAGAGATTGATAGAAATCCTCCTTATATAATCATAAGCATCACTCCCTTTTGTAAGGCGATACGCATCACTCCCTTTTAGAGAATGACACACATCCTCTCTACAACATGATATGCATCACTCCCCTTTACATGAAGCTTAGCATAATTCCCCTTTATGAACTGATATGCATTGCTCCCTTTCTTCAAGTGATAAGCAGCACTCCCCGCTATACAATGTAATGATAGGCATCACTGGCCTTATAGTATGATCGGCTTCAACCCCTTTTGTAAAATGATACGCACCACTTCCTCGCTAAAACGATACACATTCACATTATAAAAGGATAGGCATCTATGCCCTCTGCAACATGATGCACATCACTCCCCTTTGTAACATGGCAAGCATCACTCCCCTTTATAAAATGATAAGCATCATTTCCCTTTATGTGATGATAAGCCTCACTGTCCTTCATAGCATGAAGCACTTCAACACCCGTGTTGTTTTAAAGTGAGAAGCGCCACTCCCCGTTGTAGAATTATTAGCATCAATTCCCTACACAAATGATACGGTGAGCATCAACCCCTTTATCATGATGACAATCATCACTTCCCTTTATGATACTACTATAGACGCATCGCGCTGCCCGCCTTTTGACGTTCTGTGATGTACTTTGTATTGTTTTGCCTTGACGCGTTGTGTTTTTTGAGTTGGTGAGTCGGCACTGAAATGCGTGTGGTCTCGATATATGGCGGGTGCATGTCCGTGTCGGGGTTCTCTTGCCAAGGCGCCTGCATGCGAAGCCTTGGTTGGGCTGGGGGGAATGGATTGGGCTAGAGCTGGCAGAAGGGGCTTGTTTGAGCTGGGCTGGGCACGGGCCAGGCCAGAGGGCTGGGCTCGCGCACGCGCGCCTCGGGATCCAAGCGAGAAAGGGCTGGGGTTTGGAACCAGTCGCGATTTGGTTTGAGAAGATATCGCTGATCTCAGAAACTCGCTTTAGAAGAGGGCTAGCCATATAAGCATCAAATCCCTTTGTAAACTGATAAGCATCAATCCCCTTTTGTGAAATGGTAGTGATGGGAACCAAATTCGGGCGCGGCAACACCTGCAATGCTTAGGTGGTGGGCACAAATCCGTATGTAAATGGTGTCCGCCAAGGGTCTCAAATTAAAAACAAAGATCGTGTCTTATAACGAATCAGTTTGGCAATCGGAAGGCAGCTGTCTTTCGCAGGATGATGTCTTCCCCTGGTTCCACCTGATTCAGTGGAGCGCAGCAACTTGGCACATCGTGCCGGCGAGGGAAGGCTTTAGGACAGCGGCTTCCATTGACTCTTGGGTGCGTTTTTTTTTGGGACGAACCCCCTTGATTTAAGCAAACCAAATGGACAACCATCATTTCGCGGGGTCCGTTATTTTGAGACCATTTGGGCTGATTACTGGAACCGCCAAAAACAAATTGCTCTTGATTGGCCCGTTGGGTGCTTGCACCTCTGACAGGATGCTTGTTCCGGGTTGTTCGCCGGTTGGCTAGAACTGGGCCCAATGCACAAGCTGGCATGTTTGCATTTCAAGCCCTCTAAATATAGACCAGACGCAAAAATCACAATGTTCTCGGGGAAAAGCTGAGGAGTAGTTATGCAGGAAAGAGTGTGCTGGCATTCTGAAGGTTTTTCAGAGCCTGGGCAGGTTGCAACTTGATTTGAGACGCTGGCGGGCATTGTCAATCATTTCATGCGCGTGGTTGTGGGAAATCGGGTGTGCCACTTGCTGTGATACCAAAGGAATCTCCTTTAGAATGACAAAGTAGTCACAGGGATGGCCCTTTTCAGTATCGCAGAACGGGTCATGTTTTTCCACGTTCATGCGCCGCGTGATTGATTGCAATGTTTGCTTGCAGCAACAGCCTTTGGCAAGGAAGACGCCACCAACAACCGCGTCTTCCGCTACGACCTGAAAGGCAGGACCCACGTTGATGGATGTATGGGCATGCTTCAAAAGGCTCCCGTGCCTTGTTGCAAAGCTTTGCGCGGCTGAGAAGCGCTCAGGTGTTCTCTTGGGTGTTGCCGCGACAGGGCACCATATTTTGGCTGTCTTTGGTTGGTGCGAAATCCTAGTAAGAGTGCTAAACGAAGCTCACTATCACGGACCTTTGCAGTTGCTTTGTTTCGTTTTGGTTTGCTCCTGAAGCCATCCAATAGTCCAGAATTCTTTGTCACCGCTTGAGAATCCGTCAGGCTGCAGTGCTGGTTGAATTGATGGGTCGTGATATTGGTTCCTCATTGAACATGGATCAGTTGCAGTCCCCTGCCAAACTTTCGTCCTGACTTTCGCTTGGCCGATGTTTCTGGAGGTTCCATTCATTCTGTCAGTGCGTAAACCGCCGCCCCAGTTTGCGCAATTCGGTGCTCTACCCACTTCCCGACAACATATCAAGCCGGGCATCAGCCGATCCAGAGGAGCTAGCCGTTAAACTGATGCAATCGCCTAGAACTGGTTGTGGGTCTAACATGCAAGCGCCTAAGAAGCATCGAGGGGTTGTCAAAAGTATGGCCGGCTTTCATTCAGGGTGCAACATAAGAGTTGAATAAGACTCCGGCCTCATACCTTGATTCTGCCATGAGAGGCTTACCAGCAAGTTCATTGAACCATGGGAGCACAGTGGAATTCGACACAAGATCTTGTTTCCTTGCTGTGGCTGCGATAGGCAGGGAATGACTCAATGCAATGACCCTCAGAAAAACCATCCCTGGCCGGTGGTTGCCTTTCGAGAATCCGAAAACGGTTCATTCCATTTCACGTTCTCTACTAGGTCCCCCAGTAGTGCCCTTTTACCTTTTTTGGGGGAGGGTTCCCTACTGAAATGGACGAATCAGAAAAAACATCGGGTACCCTTCTTCTAACCTCTCTGGAGGACCTATCTACCTATGGATCACCGATCGCAAGTGGGTGTGGCTCAAAATTTTGAAGAGCCAGGGCAAACCGCAGTTTTTTTCGTCTTTGGTTCCATATACCAAGGTGCCATTTGGCTGTGGCTCAAATAAATGTACATAATTGGCACCTTGCTAAATGGAACCCAAGACTAAAACCGCGTAACCCTAGCTCTTGAACTTTGAGCCACAGCCATTTTGGTACATGTTTGTGAGCCGCAGCCAAATTGTGTCTTCAGTCGCCCGTTTTTTCCGGCATCGTGAGTTGGATGGCTCCAAGAGCTGGCCTCAGCTCTAAGCCCGTGGCTCCAAGAGGGCAAAGCCTCAGTTGTTCAGCCCCAATTATTTTCTTTTTTTGGGTGGCTGCCCCACTAAAAATTCGGTCCAAGCCCCAAAAAAGGGTTCCAACTCTTTTTTTCCAGGGTCACACAACTGAGGGCCGGTTCCCAAAGGGAACAAGGAGCTGGGGAACTTGGTCCAAAGGGGTTCAAGGGGCCAAAGAGGTTTGCCTGGGAGGGTTCCAGCTCTTGACATGATTTCCTTGCGACAAAGTGCGACAGCCAGGCGCAGGCTGGGCCTAAGAGCCTAGCAGACAATGGCAAAAAGTTCCAACTTGGTAAGCGCAATCTACTTCCCAAGGGGCGCAATCTTGGTGCTCAGAACGGAATGAGGTAATGACCCTGATAAACCATCCCTTGTGGATTCCTTCTTCCAGGAATCCCTGGGTTCATTCCCACATTCCCTACCTATCGCACCAGCAAAGCAATTCCCCTTTTGGGTTAAGCGGTCGATCGGTTTCTACCAGGTGCCCAGAGTGCGGCCAAAGCGCTCACCACAGACGTGGAGACCTTCCTGAGAAAATGCCCCGAGGAGCTGCCGAAGAGCGCAGGCCCCGGCCAAGATGGGTTTGCGTTTTTACGGTTGGACCCCTCGCAACATGATGGTTTTCCTTTTGGCTTTCCTTTCGTTCATTCATTCAGTCAGTCATTCATTCATTCATGCATTCATTCCTTCGTTTGTTCGCTCATTCATTCATTCATTCATTCATTCATTCATTCATTCATTCATTCATTCATTCACTCACTCACTCATTCATTCATTCATTCATCCATCCATCCATCCATCCATCCATTCATTCATTCATTCATTCATTCATTAATTCATTCATTCACTCATTCATTCATTCATTCATTCATTCATCCATCCATCCATCCATCCATCCATCCATCCATTCATTCATTCATTCATTCATTCATTCATTCATTCATTCATTCATTCATTCATTGATTCATTGAAGCATTGATTCATTGAAGCATTGATTCAATCATGATTCATTGATTCAATGATTCATTGATTGATTCATTGATTGTTTTTTATTGATTGATTTGAGTTATTGATTGAGTTGATTTGATTGGTTGGTTGGTTGGTTGGTTGGTTGGCTAGTTGGTTGGTTGGTTGATTGATTGACTGACTGATTGATTGATTCATTCATTCATTCCTTCCTTCATTCATTTATTCATTCATTTATTAATTCATTCATTCATTCATTCATTCATTCATTCATTCATTCATTTATTCATTCATTTATTAATTCATTCATTCATTCATTCATTCATTCATTCATTCATTCAATCATTCATTCATTCATTCATTCATTCATTCATTCATTCATTTATTTATTCATTCATTCATTCATTCATTCATTCATTCATTCATTCATTCATTCATTCATTCATTGATTCATTGATTCATCGATTCACTGATTCAACGATTCATTGATTCATTGGTTCATTGATTCATCGGTTCATTGATATGGATGGATGGATGGATTTTGCATGGATGTATGTATGTATGTATGGATGGATGGATGGATGGATGGATGGAATGGAATGGACGAATGGATGGATGGATGGATGGATGGATGGATGGATGGATGGATGGATGGATGGATGGATGGATGGATGTTGATATATAGGTAGGTAGGTAGGTAGGTAGGTAGGTAGGTAGGTAGGTCCGGTAGGTAGGTAGGTAGGTAGGTAGGTAGGTAGGTAGGTTAGGTAGGTAGGTAGGTAGGTGGGCAGGTAGGTAGGTAGGTAGGTAGGTAGGTAGGTAGGTAGGTAGGTAGGTAGGTAGGTAGGTAGGTAGGTAGGTAGGTAGGTAGGTAGGTAGGTAGGTAGTAGGTTTGTAGGTAGGTAGGTAGATGGGATAGACAGGATGGATAGAATAGATATGATAGGTACAACAGATAGGACATATTGATTGATAGATTGCATAGATATACAACACAGATTATGTAGATGGATAAGATAAGACAAGTTAATGCAGATGATCGTGTAGGTAACTAGACGTGTTTATCGGTTTAACAAACAAAACACGCACACACGCACGTGCATACGGATGTTAAACACATATTTGTATTTGTGTATATATATATATATATATACATATATGTATGCCGGTATGCCTAATTTATACACATTATTGCGTTTTACTGGTGTCCAACCGTGGGGCAACACATGGCTGTTTTATTGTTGACCCAGAGCAATGCAAAGTGCGTGCATTATGTTATAAAAGGCTTGGACTCCAATCATGATGACAGCGGGGCACAGTCAAGGTGCACTTGCCGAAGTGAACAATACTCGACACCACGGGCTATCATGTCTTCTTGGTGCTTGCTCTTTTCTTTGACCCCAGGATCGAACCATGAAGTTGTGCTTTGGGCACACTCCGTGTGTTGGCTCGAACTAGCACTTGATTCAAACGTGTCTCAACCAGCGGATGGCTGCAGCGTTTCTCATTCGCACATATGTCTGGCATGGAATTTCATACGTTATCACTGTTGACTATTCCCCTCCTGGCATGAGACTGGACCATAGTCTATGGTTTATGTTGGCAAGGGAAAACGGGCATTCCCTTTCACCTTTGACCAGTTAAGGGTTCGGATTGTTTGATCGGCTGAGGTGTGATTGACATTGTTCCCTCGCTCCTCGAGTTTCTGGACTGTATCCTTTTGGGAAGACCATTCAGGTCTTGGTGGCTCCCAGCCATCCGGTTCCTTAGCTTTAGCTTTTTAGATCCTTTTAGTGTTTCGTGGTTTCCATTTAACCCACTAAAAGTTAGTCACTTTTTGCGGGGGATCTGAGGGCAGCCCAGCAGTGGAAAGCAAAACGTTCGGGCATTCTCTGGCCAATCCACTCAAGAAGTGAGCTACTGCACACTTGCGGTCTTATGGGCAGCTCTGGTTTTGCACTCAAGCTAGTAATTGCCATGTGACTTGCTTTTCGTGGCGTTTGTGCAATCGCTGCCCCATACAAATGCTTCTGTGTATGAGCTCCCCCCCTCCCCCCAATTTGGATACTGAGGTCAGGTGCTTTGCTGCTTTAGTGCTGCAGATTTTGTCCTGCTTGAGTTGGGAGAGTGCCAAACCGCGCCCTCCCTAATGGGTATGATGTCTTGAGGCACATTTACTTGGGTGTGGTAGGCATGGTCATCAACCTAGTAAAAAACAATCCTTCAGGCAATACATTGATTCCAGCATGGTTTTAGGGGACCCCCGCCAAAAAAAAGAAGGGGTTTCCTTTTGGTTTGCTTGAAAGCCGCCAAACCAGGGGGCACGCCGAATCGGGTTGCACCCCGAGCCCGGAAAGGGTTCACGATGGACGACGACACGTACTTTGCGGAGTGGGCCGGAGCGCTGCTGGAGTGGTAGCTGGGCGAGAAATGGGCACGGGGTGTACGTCAAAATGTTTTGCGGTTGGTTGCCGTTGAACGCAACTTCAAAACGGGCCCCCGCAAAAATGCAAGCGCAAACTCTGTGGGCAAGAAACGTGCTTGTGCCTGAAGCTTAAGGCTGGATTAGATCCTGAAATCAGAATGAAGCCAGATGGGAATTCCATGCTGGTCATGCTTCTTTTGAGAATAAAGCTTGCACTTTCCCCCACGCAATGTGTCTAGCGCCGATTTTGGCTCGCGGGTCTTCCCGTCTTCTCCCGCTCGAGACGGATGTTCTCTCAAGCCTCCAAGCTTCAGCTGGCCAATCGACGATCCGACACCAATCGTCGGACGCAAATCCGATGGCCCGGGGGCCCCGAACCCATAATTACCCGGCGAGTTTTTTGGTTAGTTGCTTCAATTGTGAGCCCCTAACCAAGCAAAGCTCATGGGGACAACATTGACTCCTAGAGCCTTGGCCACATTCGATCCGACCTGCACAAGAAGTTGAATACAACACCTTAATCCCATTGGGCAAATGAACATTTTGAACTGGATCCGTGTTTCTCCCCGGCGATGCTTCCGGTTGGAGACCTTTTCCAGGAGTCGCAGCCGATTTGTCGTCTGGACATCCGAATGAGTCTGTCCCTTTGCGGCGAGGCTATCTGAGACCCAGCGAATCACGCGCCTTAAGCCCATGGCGAAGTTTCGGCTCCGAAGCCACTACTCGTCGCCAGGTTTGGATTTCTTCAAACATTAGATATGAAATCAAATAAGAAACCACCTCACAGGTGGTGGGTGGACATTACTCCACACCTAAATGTTGGCCACAAAAGTCCCCAGTCAACATTGAACCGAAAAGACGGAAACACCTTTTGTCAGGCAGGCGACCTTGGGTTGTCCAAGTTTAGAAAAACAAATGCAGTAGATGGACAGCCATCAACCCACCCCCCACCCACAGCCCATGACACCCCCGCCACGCTCTCCCAGCCTCCCACTCATCCATTCGAGGAACCCGGAGCTGCGGATGGTCCGGTTCCAGCTGGTGCCCAGGCGGCTCTCCGAGGCCCTAAGCGGTGGCTCTCCGTTGGTTTCCTTTTCTGTGGCCACAGAAAAGGAATTGTATATATATATATATATACTAGGTCCCCCAGCGATAGGTGCCCTTTCTCACCCATTCCTTTTTTTGGGGAGGGTTCCCCTACTAAAATAGACTACAGACAAAAAGGGTACCCGTATTCTAACCTCTCTACTGGAGAACCTAGTATATATAGGGGGGGGTCCTTATTGCTTTAACCCGAAGCAAGGGGGCAACCCTGAAAAAAGAAGAGTTTCACTCACACGGTCATTGGTTCTGCATGTCTCTTGGCAGCGAATCGACCGGATCTGACCTTTTCGTTTCCCCTTGTTGGGCTCCTTGTTAGTCCTGGCCCCAACAGAACCGGTTTATTTCTGGGTGCCTGAGGGGCGACTGAGACATCGGCACATGCCGGACTGAGGTGCTGTTGTGCTTCTGCCGCTTTTCCGCTTTATGTTGGACACAGATGTGGTTTCTCTCCCAAAAGGATGGTTGTTCGAGGACTTTTGGAGAGGGTTTATCAGCTCAAACCAGCTCCATTATTCGCCCAAAGACGAGACCAAAATGGGTGTGTCTGAACCTTCAAACAGTGCTCTGGTTTTCTTGGGCCCCAACCAACAGAGACGCCTAAACTGAGCATGTGCTATGCATTGGCGAATCCTGAGCTGACACATTTGATGGAATAAACATCGTGCTTAGGGACACTTGTGGCCCCATTGACATGGAGAGCCCTGCACTTTCGAAAGGCGGTGTCTCGAACCTCTGCCCGGTCTGAATCCCCTGCCTCTCAATCATGATAGCTCTCGGCATTTGAGAAGAGTCCGGGCAGGTCCCTTACACATGAGGGGCTCTCAGATTGGTGGGGATGAGTTCTGTTGGAACCACCCTGTAGAGGACAAATTTCAGAATGCAAACTGAAAGGGCCCCAGTCAATCTTTGATTCCACTTGCTCAGTCTTGGGTTCTTCCGAGCCTAGCTTAGTTGATTGGCTGCCAAAAGCTGAGTTATTGTTGCTCGATCGGCGTCTCTTTGCCCAGATGTGCTGCAAGGAGTTCGGAGCCACCCAAAACTAGTGCAGGCCTCACAAGGCACCCATCCAAAGGAAAATTTGGTGTTCCTGGAGGCCTTGTAAGCGAGATGCACGGCTTGGGTTCCCAAGAGCTCGCAACTGGAGCCCAGCCAGCGACGAGCGAGCGCCGGCAGTTTTCTGCTTGTGGGGAACGCCCACCGAGGTCAGGATGATTACACAATTGCATGTGCTACTACTTGCCCCAGCCCCGGATAACGAATCAAAAGGCACTTCAAAATGGACCGGACAAGTGTTCAAACGACAATTGTCCTTGGATGAGTTGGTTGACGGGAGTGAAGGGCCCCATGTTTGTTAGCTTTTCGGGTCCCCCTTGGTTTTTCCTGGTGTCTCTCACCCGTTTCCCTTTATCTCGGAGCTGCTTTTCGTTTCCTTGTTTTGGGTTTTTCCCTTTTCTCTCAATTTCTAGCTTCTTTCCTTCGAATTTTCTCTTCTGCTGTTGGTTCCCTTTTTAAAGGGGGGCGTTTCAAACCCGCGCTTTTTGTTGGGCTTCCTTTTTGTCGCCCTTGGGCTTCGGACACCCCGCTTTTTTTGGGGGGCGAAGCCCGGTGGGGCGAAACCCGCCAGGTGAAGTTCTGGAGCCGCTTCTTCGCGGCGCTGCGAGGAGCCATCGCCGGCTTGCTCTTCCAGGCGGTTTCTAAAGCTCGAGCGGTGGGAACGGGTGGCTCCAAGACTCAGAATCGTGTCGTTCTGAAAAAGGACCCCAAGGATGATGGGGGGGTTCCTTTAAAAGACATGAAATGCGTTGTTGGACCCCAAGAATTATGGAAGTTGCGTAAAGAAAAGTTAAACACTTGTTGGTGCTCTGTAGGTAGGGAATGAGCTTCCGAGTCCGGGTGTTGGAAATGAACCGGTTTTGGGGAAAGCATAAGAACCGGATGACTTTTCTTGGGATCATTTCATTTCTCATTCCCTGCTGAGAATCAACAAGTTTTTAGGCACCAGCAGAGGAGCAGGAAACCATTTACTCCTTACTTCCTGAGTTCATGGACTTTACACAACTTGTTGGGAGCAAACAAAGTTGAAAATGCTAAGTTTGGACTCGACTTTTGTTGGGGCAATCCCTGCAGGAAGTGAGCTACCCACTCCAACAAGCCAACGGTGGCAAAATGGAGCTTTTCAACAGCCAGCCAGAACTGGAAAGGCTGCGGTTGCTTGCTGTTTCACCTGGTGCCTGATTGCTTTGCTTGCTGTTCAACTCGTAATTGGTTTTGCGTTCGGTCGCTTAACCCACAACTTGGACCCAACGAACCCATCGGTAAGTACCTGGCTGGGCTCCCCTCATTTATGAAAGTTTCACCGAGAGCTCATAAAATGGGATCAGCCCCGGGCCCCCCTCCCAGTTAATGAAGCCAATCCTGAGCCCCGCCCCCGCAATTCAAAGCATTTAATCCAATTTCTGAGAGGCCCAAGGGCCCCTTGATTGACCGCATCTCTTACCAAGTCTGGATCTCGCGACAGGACTCCGACGGGTCGGACGGGCCGGACGCGTCGGACGGGCCGGAGGAACCGGAAACCGCGGAGAGCGCAGGAGCTGGGAGTCGTCAACTTTCCATGGCCCTGCTTTCTCCCATGGCTGGAGGGGTCAGTTTGCAGGGAGAACGGGATGAGCAGTGGCGTTTTTTTTTGTGTGCAGTGGTCCTTGTTGCGAGATGTTAGAGATCTGGTGCGCCGTGAAGCTTTGACTGGCCAACTCTGGCATGAAGGCTGTTTTTTTTTGTATGCCGTGAAGACAGAAGGACTCATGCTTTGTGTCCCAGCACAGTAGCGCCCCTTTTCTTCCCTTTTGGTTTGGTGGGTTCTCCACTAAAATTAAAACTGTCACCTTTCGTCAGGGGTCAGGGGTCACACGGGGTGTTCTCCAATCATTCCTTCAGGCTCATTTTCGAGGAGAGAACCAGCGAGATGCGGCGACTTCGCCGGCTTCGAGCACGGACGGGCCGAAAATAGCTGCGAGGGAATGTAGTTCGGTGGTGTGGGGGCTACTTACATGGCTACTTAGGAGCTTTGGGGGGTTCGCTGGCGGTGAATGGGGGGCAAAACTACTCACTTAGCTCCCAGACCAAGGCTACTAGCCCCGCCTAAGTATGCTAAATGCCAGTAGCCGTTGAGCTTCGCAAGCCCCTCACTTGCGCGAATTCAAAAGCCTGCCAGATGGTCCCTAGCAAGGCCCTTTCGCCGTTTTTGGAGAAAGTTATCCTCACTGCACCAATCGGCGCCTTTCTTCCATAAAACGGCCGCAGGTCTGTGTTGTTTTGTCATTGCTCATTCAGTCAATGCTTTCTCCACACTCACAGAACACATCAATTTAGAGGAATCGCCCGTGGCGTCCAGGTCAGGGAAGCAATGCCAGAAACGCCTCCAGCGAATTGTTTGGTGCAACGTGACCTGCGCTGTACCTCCATGTGCGGGTTGTAGACTGGAAATCCTTGGCATTCGGCATGCCATGTCTGGCTAGTCACCTGTTAGGTGGCAATGTTGTGGGTAATGTTGACCCCGTGTCAATCAACCACTGTTCATAAGAAGGCGGGTGCTTCTCCCTAAATTTAGTGGGGAGTCATGACTTTTGGAGGGCAACACCCCCTATTCATAAACCGGGGTTGATTAATATGGGGTCAACATGCCTTGGTCCTGCCCGCCTTGGGCTGGGCCAGCAATCAACCTCCCTTGGCGCACCGTCATTTTGCCACACAAAAATGGGAGTTCCTAGTTGATATGCATGTTGCTTGAGATTCGGAGCCTCGCGCACGCTGGATCCAGTGACGCAACCATGGACCATGTGCAAGCTGCAGCACAAGTCAGCCACAGATTCCCTGCCTTCAGATGGATCCCTGCTTAATCCAATTTGAGCGTTCGCCATTCTGTCAGATGATCTGGGATTTGTGAACCTGGTTGATTCCGCGGAATACAATTCGGAAAACGACAGAACATACATCCACGACTGGTCCTGTGCCATGAACGGGGCGAACGGCACCAAGCGGCCGTGGCTCAGCCGAATTGACCAAACATAGGCAGAGAAGGTGTATACTTCGCCCTGGGACTTGGAATTGTTTTATGTGTTTTGCGACTTTGGGCCTTGTATGTAGTACTTCTGCTTTTTGGCCGGGCCAAGGTTGAGAAGAGCTTCGTATCACAGCCTTCAGCGCGTGGCTAGTCTAAGTCTGTGTGTGTGTGTGTTTTTTCCCGGTGGATTGGTGGCATACCAATGCGGAAACCAACCATGTTATTTTTTTGCTGGGCCGCTTAAGTTTGAAGCAAATCCAAATAATTACTCCCTGCATAGCCCCATTTGGACCTATCAACTATTCCTTAGTTGAGCAGTGACCTTGGCATAGCTCGACGGGCGCTTCTGACGCTTCTTTGTGTGCCGATGGCGTGGCCGGCCAGCCGTGCCAGGTATCCTGGTGAGTCTGGACCCATGCAGAAGGGTCAACAGGCGAGGGAGCTCTCATGGCTGATTTCTGGAAACGCTCAGAACCTTCCCCGGCAGAATCTCAACCAGTAAAAGTTAAACTTTCAGCGGGGGATCTGAAAACGGACAGCCCAGACGAGTCTTCGACGCCACGTCCCTGCCATGTGGATCCCTGCAGGTCCTCTTCTTCTTCGAGTCCGATGCCAGCGAAGTTGAGGCCAGCGGTGAGCAAAAGGAACGTTTGCATAGTATATATATATATATATACATATATATATATATATATATATATCTGTATACATATATACAGATATATATATACATGTATCTGTATATATATATGTATATATATATATGCATCTGTATACATATATATATATATACTTATATATATATATATATACATAGTATCCCCCCCCCCAGCAACAAAACCTGCGTGTTTGCAGAATTCACTGGTATGTCCATGCTCTGGACAAACCCTCAAAGACCGAGGGGGGGGAAGAACAGCAGGGAAAGGTAGCTGGAATCCGAAACAAAGACACAAACAAACAAACAACAACAAATGGGGGCAGTGGGAGAATGTCTGCTTCCAGAAAACCACATTTGCAACGTAGCCTTCTTCAGGTCTCAAGCTCAATTTGTTTGACATCCTGTCTTAGTATTTTACTACATCATTTCATTCTCGAGTTAAACAATGTAATCATAGAGGCGTAGGAATCAAGAGAAGGCTGCAGTGGATTAATCGTCGAGGGAGAACATACTGTTACTACTAACAATTTATCGTGTTCATCCTCATGTACACTCGCTCTCTCTCTCTGTCTCTCTCTCTATCTCTGTGGGTATCATTGTAATTTAATATGTATTGCTAGTCTTGTTATCTTTTTCTTCCCCATGCATTTCTTAGGATTTAATGTCATGCCAAGAAGCATCCCATCCTTTCCAGGTTCTATTCATTTCCTCACAGATCAAAAAGGCTTTCGCTTTCTTTTTTTTTGGGGGGGTAGCATTTATTTATATATATAGTTCGACATCCCAAATGGGTGTGTCTTAAAATAGGGCCCCCCAACAATCCAAAAAGGGTACCCTCAAAGAGACACGTGGCTTAAGGATGTTTTTCGGGTCAGTTTAGGGTTTGTTTAGAGTGGCTTTAAGGCTGGTTTTAGGATGGTTTAGGATGGCTTTGGGGATGGTTCAGGGTTGGTTCATCGTGGCTTCAAAGTTGGTCGGTACGGTCGGGATGGTTGGGATGGTCGGGACGGCTGGCATCGTCTAGTTTAGTGACGTGCGCAACGCCGGAGGCTCAGGTTTGTTGCGACGGTTGGGATGGTCGGGGCGGTTGTGAGTTGAGATGGTTGGGACGGTCGGGATTGCTGGGATGCTTTGCTGGCAAACGACGGCTGCAACAATGTGGGCTGTTGGCCGAACGTCGGCCGAACTTCACGCATGTTTCGGGCTAACTTTACAGAAGTGGCGGCCAACAATTACATTCTCGTCGGCCAAATTTCACATCAGTGTCGGCCGATTGTGTCGGCTGAGTTTCACATCAACCTAATGCCTTCTTCATTCTGAACTCGCGGCCAAGCACGACCCTTGGTGGGGTCTCTGGGGTTGGTTTGGCCGGCATGCGGGATTTCAGGCGTCCCTGCTCTTCTGCGGCACTCCGAAGAATGCTCGGGCAGCAGGCAGGAACGCTTTCCGTCTTTGCAGATGCCGCCTTTACTGGCGGTCAAAGGCAGCTTGTTTGAACATCCTCCATTCCTCAGGGACAATGGGCCGATTGAAACCAATTCAGCGGCTTCTCACATGGGTTTAGCGCCTCAATGTTCAATCGCTGGGGACTTGTCAGTTCAAAGATTTGCGAGCAGTGCAGTGGTGAAGTTGTTGCTGTCCGTTGTTCAGTCTCCCTTACGCAGCACCATGGGGTGGGGTTTGCACAGCTAATTACTGCATCATTCATGTCTTACCTGATCCTGGTGAGAAGACCCCTGTGGCAAGATGCTGAGACGCTTGAAGCACGCCAGATGCTCAATGTTTTTGTGTTGGTGAACACAGTCAACCTCCAAACGGGTTCCATTTGTCCACACCGAGCGCGGCGACTCGTTTGCTCATGTGGGCAAGCGCTCGGAAACTTCACCGACGACAATTATTCGAATGTGTGTGTGTGTGTGTGTGTGGTGTGTGGTGTGTGTGTGTGGTGTGTTGGTGTGTTGGTGTGTTGGTGTGTTGGTGTGTTGGTGTGTTGGTGTGTTGGTGTGTTGTGTGTGTTGGTGTGTTTGTTGGTGTGTTGGTGTGTTTGTTGGTGTGTTTGTTGGTGTGTTTGTTGGTGTGTTTGTTGGTGTGTTTGTTGGTGTGTTTGTTGGTGTGTTTGTTGGTGTGTTTGTTGGTGTGTTTGTTGGTGTGTTTGTTGGTGTGTTTGTTGGTGTGTTTGTTGGTGTGTTTGTTGGTGTGTGTGTGTGTGTGTGTTGGTGTGTTTGTTGGTGTGTTTGTTGGCGTGTGTGTGTGTGTGTGTGTGTGTGTGTGTGTGTGTGTGTGTGTGTGTGTGTGTGTGTGTGTGTGTGTGTGTGTGTGTGTGTGTGTGTGTGTGTGTGTGTGTGTGTGTGTGTTGTGTGTGTTGTGTGTGTGTGTGTGTGTGTGTGTGTGTGTGTGTGTGTGTGTGTGTGTGTGTGTGTGTGTGTGTGTGTGTGTGTGTGTGTGTGTGTGTGTGGGGGGGGGGGGTGGGGGTGCGTGCGTGCGTGCGTGCGTGCGTGCGTGCGTGCGTGCGTGCGTGCGTGCGTGCGTGCGTGCGTGCGTGCGTGTGTGTGTGTGGGCGCGTGGGTGCTTGTTTTTGAGGGTACCCCTTTTTGGGTTTCTTGACTGGGACACCGAAAGGAAAACCACCATGTTGGGGTCTCAAAAGAGGTACCCACATGGTAGTGATGTTTAATGGGGAACCACCTCAAGAGTGGTTGGCGGACATGAATCACCGCCTGGATGACGTCCACCAAAGGGTCACCGATTAAAGTTCATGCCCAAGTGAGTATTGAGTTGTTTCCAATTGCCGAAGGCACTTCTTGGTTAAGTTAGCATATATTCAATTTCAACTTCAAATCAAGATAAGTTTTTAGCCTCGATTGGATGACTCAAGAAGTAGCACTCAAGCACAAGCACATCGATTTCCGAGTTTGACTGCCATGCCGCCAGCCGTACGCAGTCAAAGACTCGGATTGACTGTCGCAAAGCCGCTCCAAGCTTTTTCAGACGGCAGAAGGTCGGCCAGCATTGTGAAGCCAGGCATATGCCAGACTTATCCAAAGGACCCCACAGAACAGAGGATTTCCCTGTACTAGGGTAGCCCCAGATTAAATCTGGCTCTTTGGAATAGAGACGCCATTAGAAAATAGAGGGCGCAGTGGTTCAGCGGCACCCTTTTCCTTTCTTTGGTAGGTCTAGGTCTAGGTCTAGGCCCCTCTCTCGCTCTCTCTGTCTCTCTCTCTCTCTCTCTCTGTCTCTCTCTCTCTCTCTCTCTTTCTTTCTTTGTCTCTCTCTCCGCTCTCTGCCAGGGTCACTGGGGTGACCAGGTGGCAATGCAGGATTCATCAGGTTATGTTGTGCGAGCCACCATGGTAGAAGACCGCGTGTGCCCCTTCGCTCCCAGGGCAGGAAAGAGAGAGAGAGAGAGAGACTCACAAAAAGAAAGCAATAAAGAAAGAACAACATAATGAAAATGAAGAAACTCATAAGGAAAGACATGATGCACGACCGAAAGAAAGATATGAATGCAAGAAAACAACAGTTAAAGCAAGAAAGGAAGAAACAAAGAAGCAGAGAAAAGACAAAGGAAGATAAGCCAAACAATCCAAAGGTAACAAAAGCAAGAGAGAAAGCAAGAAAGAAAGAAGGAAATCATGTACAAAAAGAAAGAAAGACAGAAAGAAAGTAAGAAAAGGGAAATAAAGCACATACACAACTACATACAGCAAGTAAATAAATAGCAGATAAGAAGTCCTTTCCTCCAGAAATAAAGGAATAACATAAATATACAGATTAAGAAAAGCAACGGCATGCAACACATCTCGGTTCGAAAAAAACTACATAAAGCAAAAACGTAATGCATGAAAATATAGGAAACAGACAAGCAAATAAATCCGAAAACAAAAGACAAACGAAAGACAATATCATACAAGGAAAAACTGAATAAACAGATAAATAGATAAATACATAAATAAAGCTACTACAAGAAGGAAACGAAACAACAAAATACCGAAACAAATAAAGGCAAGAAAGACACAAAGACAGACGGAAAGCAATAAAGGAAACAAAGGAAACAAAGAAAGAACGATTTGAAGTACTTAGATAGATAAAAAAAAAAAAAAAAAAACGATAAATGACATAAAGAAAGAAATACAACATACAGAAATAACGATTTGAAGTATATAAATTGATAAATGAATAAGAAGAACACACTTCCAGGGAGCGGCTCATGTCAGGCAGCTTCCTCTTCGCAGCGTCGCACGCCTGGCTGTCAGAGCCTTGGACCCTGCGACCTGCTGGCGTTACCGACGTCCAGTGCGCCGGCAGGGCCGTTTTGCGCCGGCTGGGTCAGGTTTCATTATGTATGGCCTATAACTTATGGTTCCCTTAGGAATCATGATGGTGAAGGATTGGTCGATTCTTAGTCGTTGTTATGAGGGATTTCCTTGTTTGACTGGTTCAAAGGGAATTATTTGGGTTGATATGTTTGGTCCAGTCGGTTCTGTTTACTTGACTGTTTACATTATCGTCATCATCATCATCATCATCATCATCATCATCATCATCATCATCATCATCATCATCCACATTCGTGTGTAAATCTTCGGAACTGCATCTGTCTAAGCTTGCTTTGAATATATTAACAAGATCAAGAAATGGGTGGCTCGTCCTTTTTGGGGGAACCCCTCTTTTGGGATGGTCTCAACGGGAAACCGAAAGGAACACCCGCTTTGGGTGCGCGTGGCGCGTAAGGCATGGCACCTTGGAGCAGTCCTATGACCCCAGCAAGCTGGAGCCGGAGCGCCAGGCGTCTGATGAGCGGTTTTCTTCAGGGGAGGGGGTGCCCCTGATCAGTTGTTTTTTTTTGCTTGGAGGGGGGGGGCGGAACTTGTTTTGTTTGTTCGTGTTCTTTCTGTTTTTTCGTGTTTTTCTTTTTTTTTGGGGGGGGGTTGTTGTGTGTGTTTGTTCCGTCTCGACAGCTGAAAGCCTCTGAGGTAGCTTGGAGCAGCTTTCACGGAAAATTCTAGCGGGGTTCGGGCTGTTGGGGACCGCCTGGGCAGCTTTTTTTGTTGAGCGGGAAGGGTGGGCGCGGGGAACATGTTTTTTTGTGGCGGCGGGGGGGGGGGGGGATGAAGTCATGTTCACCACCCCACTTTGGGCCAGGAATACTGGAGTTATCACGGTTCACCAAATATGGGTCAGAGCGAAATGTTTTTGTTTGGTCCCGGCAAACGCTGGAGTAACCAGCATCCAGCCAAAAGTAGAACAGGAAATCAACAGATCGAGGCGGGTTGAGCACAGCTGTCTTAAACTGAGTCGCTTGGCAGCCTGGGCGCCAAAGCCACATCGAGACGATCAGACTGAGGTCACCGGTCTGCATGACCCCTGGGGAAACATCTTGTTTGATTGATTGATTGACGGACTGACTGACTGACTGACTGACTGACTGACTGGTTGATTGCTTGCTTGCTTGCTTGCTTGATTGCTTGTTGTTTTTGCTTGCCTTTTGGGGGGGCCTCAGGTTTTGGGTTTAAGTATGTTTAAGTGATCCATCTTTAGTACTGGGTGCCTTCTTTGCATAGGTAGGCCGAAAGAAACAAGTCCTCCAAGTTGCCTTGTTTATCCCAAGGACTTTGGAATCAAACTCAAGAATGGCCATATTTTTCACACCTTGAGGTATAACGTATAGCTCTTGTTTGTAGTAGAACTAGGCTTAGTACTATCCCCTTCAACTGGAGTTGGAGTTGGCGGAAAGCATCGCTCCTTGAGTATTTGTGTAGAACTGGCCAATGTGGATTGAGTCTTAGTGTGGATGGACAAAATCCTGCAGCACTTTGAAACCATGCCTAGCCATTGTCTTTTTTGGGTATTTGCAGGGAAATCATCATTCCAGGTTTTCTTAGGTGGTGCGAAATGGATTGCGCCCATCCGCAGTAGTGTTGGCCAATCTTGATCAGTCAAGATCTTCCGGCCAACTTCCACGCCCTCTTCCAGGGCCCCTCAAAAAAGTGTTTTTCCTCCGAATTTCGAGGCATGCACAGTGAAAGCGGAGACGCCCGGAGGAGGGCCATGCATGGAGCCCTGGAAAGCACGCCGCCGACCCCAAAGTTCCACTGCCGAACGGGTTGGGCGCAAGTTGGCGGTCTCCTCCAAAAGTTGTTCATTTAATACATCTATAGACTAAATATGAGACAGTGACAGAAAATAAGAAGATGCTATTTCCCTCCAAGCATGTTAAAAAAACGCCCCCCCCCCAAAAAGAAAAAGAGAAAAGCAATATCTTACAGACCAAATATGAAGCACTAGGATAGACAATCAGATTCTGTTTTCTGCGTCCCGCCTGTCTGCAGTCCCCACTTGGGGCTGGAGGCTACCGCTTCAAGTCGCGCAACTCGCTCGCGACTCGCGTAGGAGACCTGGCCCCTGGTGCAGCCCAAGGCTGAGTACAAGTTCGTGACCCGCCAGGCGCGGCTTGTAATTTTGTGTCTGGGGGGCTGCATGGATGTGTCTCTGGGTTTAGGGTGGGTCTGAGCGCGTTGCTATGCAAACAGAATCAAAAATCAACAACCTGCATGATTCACTCAAGTGAGGATGCGTTGTCGTGATTTGGACACACGGCGGGGAGCGGGTGCAAGCAAATCCATGCGGAAAAGTTGCCCATTGTTTAGGGTACCCCCTTTTCCAGCTTCCCCAAGAACGGGTGGTTAGGAGCGCAGAACCAGGGTTCAAATCCACAAATCACCAATCCAAAGCAGAAAGTAAGGCTACCTGACTTTGGGGTTGGTTCTTTGTTTATTTCGTGAAGCCAATCTGCCCCGCCCTAGTTCGCCCCACGCCCCATTTGGACTGCCGCTCTTGGGCCCCAGCACAAAGCCCTTTCCCCCCCCCCCCCCCACCTTAAACTGACTTGCCTGGGTCCGTTTTGCGGACCTTTGAAAACATGGACGACTCTGGCATTGTTGAGTTTTTCGGGTTCGGGTCATAGCTTAGTTGCCGAGCACGCACGGAGCTTTGAGAAAGATGATATTAAACTCAACTTTGAGATCGACAGGGGTTCTCGCACTGTATGAAAGGAGATTTGGACGGCTTCCTTTGGTTTCCCTGGAAGTTTTGGCCCGTCAAACCAGTCCCCCGGCTACAAACTGGTGGTTCGAATCTATCAGATTCTCTTCTTCCATTTGCTGAAATGAATATGTGTTGCTTTTCCCCCTGTTGATTTTAGTGGGAATCGATTTCACTACTGGATATATTTTCTCATTTTGTCCAGGAGGCTTAAGCAAATGGAAGTCTTAGGAACTTTCTACTTGCAGCCAGCCGGATTTCGGATACTTGTTGATTGGCTACCAAACAATCTGTCACCATCCCAGTTGTTCAGTGACGGCCTTTGTTTTCCTTTGGGTGGGTTGAGTAAAAATTGACGCAACCCCAAGTTAGGCAAGTGCGATGCAAGCCTTTAGCATGGCTCAGGAACATGCGTGCCCAGCAGGGGTATGGCAATGGCATGCCATTTCACTAGCACAGGAAACCAGATTGCGCTATTCAGTTGGTACACGTCCATGGTCAGATTCGACAGGGCTTCCTGCATTTCCCTTCTTTGGAACCTCCATTTCCGTGACGATCGTTTCAAGTTCTAGGGGATTCCTTCCAGGGATCCGAATTTCTTTTCCAGGGATCCGAATCTTTTCAGCAAACCATCAAAAGCCCAGGTTGGAAGCAGCTGGGGTTGAAAAGAACGGACAAGGAATCAGCCCCGCAGCCCCTCGAGAAAATCCTTTGCCCCGCGGTTCCCGGCGGTTCTCCCATCGCAGCACGACAGCCCGAGCCAATGGTGGGCAAAATATCGACCGCAAAGTGCCAGGGGCAGACCAAGCCTGCAGGTGGCCCTCGCCGGGCAGGGGACGCCCAGTGGGAGATGTTTCTGGGAGGTTGACCCAATATGGCCGATATGTCCAAAGCCAAATCGGCTAATTCGCCCCCAGTGAACATCCACATCCCAATCCCCACACTAAGATAGGTTCTAAAAGGGGTGGTGAATTCACCTACCCCGAAATGGGATTTCATTGGTTTTGACCCAGGGCCATAATATGGCTATGCATTTTAATAGGGAACCCCCTCCAAAGTGGTTGGTGGACATGGATCCCCACCTAAATGATGTCCACCAGAGTTCCTAATTAAGATTCAGACCAATATTGAGCAACCCCAGTTTATTCATAGGGGGGGTGTTACCCTCCACAAGTGAGAAAGTGTTGCTCAATACCGCTTTCACCCGTTTCAATATTTTTTCGATTCAATCAGAGTGCTCGGTTGGGTATCTCTCAAAATGTGAGAACCCCACAAAATGCCGATCTCTTCCAATTTGGGTTTCCCGGAAAACCAACCAAAGAAAGGTACCCTCCAAAACACGCCCCTGTTGGATTCCCAACATTCGATGGAGGGGCAGGCCAACTGGGCAAGGCCATGTCTATGTCTGGGAGAGAACTTGAGTTTGCTCCTGTCTCGGTCTTCTCAAAATGGCGGACCCCTTTTGGGTGGTAGAAGGAAACAATAACTCAAAACAAGGGTGGGGGGACCTCAATTAGAAGGTTTAAGGTTTATAATCCGCCATTTAATCCCAGTCGGAAGGTTTACACCCCAATTGAATCCCGATTAGAAGGCTTTTGCCTTCCCCCCTTGAAGAGCAAGTGGAAGGTTTCTGAACCCATCAAGCTCCATTTCACACAATTTAGAAGGTTTACAACCCCTATTCTAACCCGAGTAGTAGGTTTATTCCCCCCCATTAGAAGGTGGTCAAGAACCGCAGCCATGTGGGCTCGCCCCGGTGTTTGGCCTGGGCCAAATAATCGGCAGACGTGGCGAGCGCATCAGCATTGGTGACACTGCGCAGATGGCACAGGTTGGGACAGGGCGTTCCAAAGCCGTATGGCCCCCTACCCAGCTGTGCCTTCTTTGGCGCAAGAATCGTCCGAGACCGCGTCCTTGCTCCAGGCCAAGCCCATGTCCGACCCAGTCCCCGGACCGTGGGGACAACGAGGGGGACTCCACCAAGGCCGCCCGCCTTCCGGCCTTAGGCGTGCCGGCTTTCTGTCGCGCGTGATGTTGGCACCGTTGCCTGTGTTTGATTCTTTTTTGAGCCACCGGCTCTTTCCGCCGACCTGGAGGTAGTCTTCTTGGACAGCAGCCGGTCATTCTCGACCAGGTTTCCTGGGCGCTGTCCGGGACTCCTCCCACGCGCCCTGTGTGTACTTTTGTTCCCTCCATGTTTTCCTTTTTGGGCGTGCTGGCGCCGGGGTGCCTTCCCCAACGCAGCGGCTGGAAGCTGGTTTGTCGTTCTGCTTGCCACTTGCTTGTGCCCCCAACGCGGCGCGGAGGCTTGGCAAACGTTTTGGTTTGTCACTCGGCGTGCTCGTTTCGATGGTGCTCCTCCCACACGGCGCAGCTGGAGTTTGGGAAGTCGATTTTTCTCGAGGGCGAAACGTCCTTGGTTGTGCTCGTCTCACTCCAACACTGCGCGGCTGGGGATGGAAAAAGCAGCGCCGCAAGTGCTGCCCCGATGTGTTAGACCCGTGGGGTCTGGCAAGTTGGAGCCACCTCCCTGGCTTGATCAGGTGTTGGCCAAAGGGCCTTGCGCGCCAAAGGCCGTGCCTGGTTTGTCTGTCTTAGAAGGTGTTCAACCCCACGTATCCCCAGTTAGAAGGTTTATGACCCCATCAAACCCCATATAAAAAGTGTTAACCCCCCCACCAACCGGTTTGGAAGGTAGTTTTTCTCCAAGTTTACACGGGCTGTGACCTCATCAAACTCCATGTAGTCCCATTTAAAAGGTGCAACCACCCGATGGCCCAAGGGCTTTCGCGCCTCTAAGGTTCGTTGGTTGTGCTTCACCAAGAACCCGCCGTGCCTTGGAAGCGCAGAAGCCTGTGCATGGGTCTGTCAACATATCCAATGGTCCTTTTGGGAGCACGGGGCACTGCCGCAGAGTTTCCCACAAAGCAGCGGACTCCCAAAAAACTTGGCAAGACTTTAGGTGTATCCAGGCTTCTCAGGGATTTGGCTTCAATCCGCAAAGCAGCAAATAGTAGAGCAGGAGCTGGTAGTGTTTTGGGATGTTGCAAAGGCAGTCGAGGCATTGCGGCAGCCAACAACTGATTCCAAGAGACCAGCGTGTGCCCTCACGTTTGACTATGACTTCGCACAGATGTTGACCGAGCCAAGCTGTTTTTTTTTTTTTTTTTGCGGATTGTGCATTCTACCTAACATCCCTCTTCATGTTAAGGCGGAGTCTCTTTGGGCTAGTTTGGCCTGGTTTAGATTGGGGTAGATTGTCGGACTTATGGGGGAATGCTTAAAGAACCCCTAATTTGGTGTCCGGCGCCCTCCAAAAAAGACCATGTCACCTCTACCCGCCCCTTTGGAAGAGCGAAATTCCGGGTTTGGCCTCCCTGGCCCGCAAATTTAAGTTCGGCTTGTTTGCTGCTTTAGGTCGTTCAAGGACTTGTTGAGAGGCACCTGGAGATGTCCAAAAGGCCCTTTGCCAGGGGCCAAGGCCCGGGGGGTTAGATTGGAACTTGGAATTCATTTTATTATTCGTGTCATCTCTGTTTCACTTCCCTGGTCTTCACCAAAAGCTGACAATTAAGGACTGGAGGAATGAAGAAGTGATTTCTTTCCAATCCTTTATTGTTTACTCGAACTTTGGATCTCTTTCAAGGAGTTTATCACCAGCAGATGCAAGGGAAAGAAATGAGCGGGCGAACGGTGGAAGAAGGACAATATCTAATACGAAAGTGAATTATGGATGGTCATCATGTGATTCCTTCTTCAGGAAATTCAACAGATGCACTCCAGGGTCGTGGGATCAAGGGGTTTATCCCCACTTGTGTGATACAAGGGAATCCCCTCTTTATATGGGGGGTTGCTCTTTGGGAGGCCCTTTTTGTTGCATCACAGAAGCGGATTCCATTTCCCACAGCCCTGATGCACACTGACCTGTTTTTTTCTGGGCTGGTGAAGCAGGGAGTCGCCGGGTTCAGGTTCTGAGGCGGTTCAATTTCTTTAGCGGCTTACACCGAACTTCAACCTCTGACGTGTCCCTTGTCGTTTTTTGCTGCTCCACAAATGTTGGCAACCAACCCCGACTGAGTCCTCCGTCCTCAAGCTTGGTTGTGCGCACATTTCGCAACCTGCTTAGATGGTCGAATCTGTGAATGGTTTACCGGTTTCCTGGTTCCTTGTTGCGGATTCCCCATTTTGAGATATATTATATATATATATATATGTTTTTTCTCGGGAAACTATCAGACACCCCTCTCATCCCGCCGTTTTTAGGTGCACCCCGCCCATTGAGACCAACCGAAGGGCTCGTTTTGCCAAATCTCGCGAGGTGCCAAGTCTCTTTGGTCTTCTTCCGATGGAGCGGGGAGTACTCAAAGTGGATGGACGAGCAGGAGGCGCGAGAACCCCAACGATCCCTGCCATATGGACAAATGGGCTTGCTCCTGGCTTCTCACTTCCAACTGGCATTGCAGCCCTCAATCTTCGGGTTGGACTTGGGCTGCTCTGTCTTGTTTGCTGTTGACGTGGAGCTAGTGGCCGAAAAATCCTTAGGGACGGTGTCCGATGCCCCCAAACCACTACACCAAGGCGACATGGGAAATGAGTGACTATATATATATATATGTACCTGCTACTATATATATATATATATAACATCAGCAGGACACAGACACACTGTAGAAAGGTTGTTCTCCCCCATGTTCTCCTGGGCATTGATTGGGAGTGCAAACCTTGTGGTCAAGACTCCTGGCCACCAATTTGGGTAGAGAAAACCCAGGAAGGTCAGGCGCCCGGGGCAGCGATGGGCAAGGGCCCTGTCCATTGTTTCCCTTGGTTAGATAGGGAAGGAGTTGGAATGACCCGGTTCTGAAACTTGCTGGTGCTCTGCAGGGACTGACCATTCCGGGTTTTAAGAACGAACCCAGGGATTCTCTTAGAGGAAACCACGAGCGAAGGAGGGCAATCAGCATGAGCATTACTGGACAATCCTCGGCAGCAGGTCTTCATGTCATCACCTTGGGAAACATTTTACATGTTTGCTTGTTGTGGTTTAGTGGGAAATCCCCACTTAACTGCTGAACAATTAGATTGTTGCTCCCCTTCCAACGTCAACCCAAGACTTAGGTGTCAGTCAATCCCACCTGAGCAAGCACACGCCATCTCATGGCTGTACCCTAGTGGTGGGTTCCACCGGCCCAAGGTCCCGTCCTGTGAGCTTTCGGGTCGGCTGGGTGTGTCCCGACCTCTCGGGGCCCCTTTCGGTGGAACTGAAACCGAAAGGACACCACTCACTTTGGGGCCCGGCCGGCGGCTGCCCCAAAACCACACGCGCCATGGAGTAGCCCCGGAATTCCTAGGGGGGGTTCCATTTTTGGACGGAGTCCCCTAACTTTGCTGAGACAAGACAACGGGCGGCGTCCAATTTTGTCTACGGAGACCCCTAACTTTGCTGAGACAAGTCAACCGGCGTCAGGCCAACGATGGCGACTGGGGTAAGTATGGCTCTCCGCCCAGCGACGAATACATGGGTCCTGCGCTCAGGGCAGCGAAGAAAACTTTCGTGCACAGCGAGTCCACCTTTACCCTTGGCGTTTCTCTTGTTGGTGTAGTTTGTTTGCTGTTTGTCTTGTTGGTCCAGGAGTTTGTTAGTTTCATTGTCTTAGATTATGTTTGGGCCAGTTGTTGTTTCTCTTGCCGGTCTGTTCTTGTGTTGGCTGCTTATTGGTCTTGCTGTTGCGTTTTTGTTCTTATTGGTCCAGCGCTGTTTATCTTTCTTGGATGCGTATTGATCAGCTTTGTATTGTTGTTCTTGCTGATCCAAGTTATGTTTTGTACTGTTTCTTCTCGGTCCAGTTGTTTTTTTCTTATTGATCCAGTGTTGGTGTTTGTTTCCTTTAAAACAAACAAGTACTAGTCAACTTGGGTTTGTGCTCTTCTTATAGGTCCAGTTGTTGGTTGTCTTTCCTTATCGGTCCAATGTTTTTGTTCTTTTGTTATTGGTGAGTTTTGCTCTTTTATTTTCGGTCCAGTTTTGTGCTATTCTTCCAGTGTTTCCTTTCCAGCTTTGTCTTCGCTCTTTGCTTATTGGTCCATCTTGTGTTGTTTGTTTCTTGTTGGCCCAGATTTGTTCATTCTTATTGGTACAGGTGTTAGTTTTTCATTGGTCCAGGTGTTTTCTCGTTTTCTTACTGGTCCAGTTTGTTTTGTGGCTGTCGTATTGGTCATCTTGTTGGGTTTCGTTCTTATTGGTCCAGTGTATTTGTTGCCCAGTATGTGTCTCATTTGTCCTTTGTTTGTTTGACCAGATAATTCTCATTTGTCCAGTCCTTTGGTTTGTCTTATCGGTCCAGTGTTTGTTTTCCTTATTGCTCCGTGTCTTTTTCGTTGTTGTTTATTGGTCCAGTTTTTGCATATGTTTTTGTTTCTTAGTGGTCCATGTTGTTTGTGTTTTCGTTTTGGTCCAGTTTGGTTTTTAGGTTTTTCTTATTGCTCCAGTGTTCATTCTCTTGGACCATGGGCCAGTTGTTTAGTTTTCTCTTTACGGTCCAGTCGTTTGTTGTTCCTCATTGGTCCATGTTTTGTTTTTTTCTTTTTAGTCCAGTTTTTTTGGGTGGTTGTGTTCTTGGTGCAGTTGTTGTTTTTTTCTTCTTGGCCCAGTTGTGTTTTCTTTGTTTTTCAAGTTGGTCCAGTTTTTTTTTTCTTATTTGTCCAGTTGTTTTTGCGCTTTGCATATTGGTCCAGTTTTGTTTCGTCAAGGTCGCAACATGTGTTGACTATGTTCAGGTTCTTGGGCGTGAGCGAGACTGCACTCTGAGTTTCTGAACGGCGTGAGCGAGACCGGATTGGCATTTCCGGATGGAGTCGGACTGCATGAGATCAGCATTGACACATGACAGGGGTATGTCCTTTCTTTTTAGGCCGCCCCAAAATGGCTTCGGTGTTCCCCTTGCTTTCCCTACACCCCCAAAAAAGGGGGTACTGACTGTAGAAAAAGACGAGGCATGCACATGCCTCTTAGCTGTTACAAGGGAAACCCAAGAACCATCCCTCTCAAAGTCCCACTTTTTCCAGCCTAATTTGTCCACAAAGCTGTGGGACCCTCTGACCCTGTCTGCTTTTCCGCTTCTTTTGGAGGCCAGAGAGTGTGGGCAGAGTAATGAGCTCCCTGGTTTTCTGCAGAAGTTCGGCAGCGACATGTAATGGCCCCTAAACTACTGGATATGTTGCCCGATCGGCGCATGTTCAGATGAGTTCTGCCCTGTTTGACAAGAACTCCGAACAACTCTTTGAATGGGCTTCTTGATTACACCCCTTCTTCTCCCGTTCCCTTTTTGCTACTCATTGATGGGTACGTTTTTTCACTTGGATTCGCGCACAGCAGTTGCATCCACACCGTCTAGTAGCCCTCTAGACGAAGGGCTTGCGATTCTGATCAGGTAACCTCTGGCTGCCGGGAGGAGGGAGCCCCAATAAGCCCCAAACAAGGCTTTAGGGCCTGAAATGGGGGCTTATTTGGGCTCCCTCTCCTCTCCGTCCCCAGCCCCCATAAGATCCCTACTAGTGTGGGTACTAGTCAAAGGTTTGGTTAGTAGGGTCAAGTAAGTAACCAGGGTTAAGTCGAATGGGCTTGGTTAGTAGGGTTTGGTTCTTGTAGAGGGTAAATGGGAAGCCGCTAAGATCCACACCGCCAAACCAAACCACCAAGTAGATTTGGCGGCTCCCAGCCATCCGGTTCCTTGGCCTTTTGGCCTTTCAGCCTTGTAGTGTTTAGTGGTAGTTTCCGAATTTTACCCACTAAAAGTGAGTCACTTCTAGCGGGGGATCCGAATCGGACAGCCCAGAGGGACGCGACGCGAGGCCATGTGGTGGAGAAGGGCATCAAGGTCCATCCCCGCCTGAAGGATGATCAGGTGCGCGGAAATGGTACGCGCGTGGAATATATGGCCGTGGTCAAAACCGTTTTGGGATCCCAAAATGGGGGTAGGTGAATTCACCACCCATTTTGGGACCTATTTAGTGGGGATTGGGATGTTCACTGGCGGAATTGTGATTTTGACCCATGGCCATACGGGAGTTTCCAACTAGTGGCGGACCCGTTTTTTGGTTGGTGGTTCGAGGGAAACCACAAGAACCAAAACCATTTCAGGGAGGCGAGAAGCACCATGCAATTGTTAGGAGTTTGTTCGACATGTCTCATCACCAGGGCACCTGTTGATTTGTCCTCAAGAGCAGGCCGGTGGGGATCCCTTCCGAGTAAAGCGAATCGTAATCTGTGCCGCGTAGCATCGTTCTGGGATCCCTTTGGTGAGATTGTCTGGGAGCTATGTGGTTAGTTACCCCCGTTACGCCCCCAGGAAAGGTTGTAGCCAGCATAATTTTTGAAAGTTCGGCAAGGACTTCTGGCCTTCTTCCCAAAGAATGAATCATGAACGGCCTCAGATCCCGAGTCTTAAAAACCAATAAGGAAGGGAGGCGATAACTGTAGTCTCCCAAAACAGTTCGTTTTGCCGTTCTTGGGCCCCTACGCCCTCCTTTCCTTGATTGTAGCGGGATCGAAGCAGCAGGCCCCTTTCCCTGACGAGTCCTTGTAATGCTTTGGAGAAGGTATTTGAGCTGGCCAGGAATGTATAGGTGGAACCAATTTGATGCATCAGGCGTCTCATGGGATCCCAATGCACACCCATGATGTTCACCAAATGACATGCGAGTGGCGCAGTGACACATTTCATTTACTTAGAAGGGAAAGCTCTTTCAATAGGCACCTCGAAGCATGGGTGGACAAAGTTTCGTGCGGCCTGATTTCGACAATGCCCATCGCCACATAGATTTTTCAAGAGCGGGGGCAGGCAAATTGCTGTGCCCGCCTGCACCCCAGTTCAGTGTGAGTTTCGCTCCTTCGGCGGGGTCCCCTCCAACATCTTGCAACCTACGAAGGCTTTGGCTCACCTGGGCAAGCTACTCGTGCTTGGCAGGGGATGCCACTCTATGAGCTGCACCATGTTTTTATGGGCAGCTCACAGGACTGATGTCGCGTCGTCCTTGTGGTTGGACGTCATTTCTGCTTGGTTTGCTCAGACCCGCCAGGTACTCCTCTCAAGTAGAAGATCACTTTCCTGCATTATTTGTTTCGATTTTGGCCTGAGACCTGTGTTACTTACTACCTTTTCGGATGGCTTTTAGACACTATGATATCCCTGAAAGTCATTGTACTGGATGAGCAGACCAAGCATGGACCACAGCAAAGCTCTCCCTCGCCACTTGTTGAGCAAGTAGTGTAGACCTGAATCTTGTATCGACAACGTGCAAACATCAAGGGTAGAGATATACTCTATATGGGTGTGGCTCAAAATTCAACAGGAGGGGTTACGTAGGCTTTGGTCCATGTTTCCACTTACCAGGGTTCCATTTTGGTACCGTTTTTTTAGCCACAGCCATATTATATATATATATATATGTATATATATATATATACACGCACAGCACACATGGCTCGCCGCTGGCGAAACAAGCAGCTCAGCACTGTTTTTTCACGTCTCCCACCAGTCGCAGCATTGGTTGACTGCATCTCGCGGACTCAGCTCGTCTATACATACGTACACGTGCATACGTGCGCGCATAGCGCCTTATTGCGTACCCGCAGCCCCCCAGTGCGTCTAGATGCGTGTGGAAAGAACGCAACTAGACAGAACGTGACATCGCGTGGTGCATGCGCTCAGTGAGAAACTGCAGCTGTGTGTCGCCAAGGTGCGGTGACGCCAAGAGATCAGGGATACGGGTACAATTTGCATGTATATATATGTAGCTATGTTCATATGTATACTGTATACTCATACACGAATTCTCTATCCGAACTTTGGCAAACGCTGGTCACAAACCACAACAGTGGTTGGCCGTTTAGAGTAGAATTATATCGGATGCAGAGGCCGGATTTGTATATGAATATGCCACGTGATCGCTGTCGGAGTTACACCTTGTAGTGAAGTTTTCGCAAGCTGTCGTGGCAATTAAGCAGGACCCTTGCTACAGCCCTGTCTTCACCTCTGAGGGTCACAGCTGTGGTATGTGGTTTCAACCGTGGCCGTGAGGGCTTAAGTCTCAAACAGCTTCGGGTAACCCCAAAAAGCTGAAAAAGATCAGCTTCCTGTTGGTTTACAAACAACAACACAATCGAAACAAAGAACAAAAAGATCGGAACCCCCAAAATGATTAGTTTCCTGTTGGTTTCCCTTTAAACCAAACAAAAAGGTAGCCTCAAAAAGAGAGACCCCCCTTTTTTTCAGCAGACTCACTCCGTCGGAGCTGTTCCTAGGGGCCCGGAAAAGCGAGGTGCATCCCCAGAGGCACCTTCCATGTCCATTCTGAATCCAGGGATCCTGCTGGAAAACCTCCGGAATTGTAGAAGCTGGGGAACCGGTGTTTTTGTTGACCAGCACCATGGTTGAGGAGAAAGGGGAATCAATTTTCTGGAACTATGGACCGGTTTTCAGTGTTTTTGAGCCTTCAATGTGTGCCGCCGACCTGTCAGGACGCCTGCGTAGTCGCGCAGCAAACGCACATCATCCGTGCTGGCTTGAAAGGCGAGAAAGGGGAGCGGTGTCAGCCTGTCGCCCCCAAATGCTCAGCCAGAGCAAAAAGGGGACCTGTTTGGGATTAAGAGACCAAGTTCAATTTGGCATGGGGAAACCAAATACTGAGGCTGCGCCAAGTCACGACACAAGGAAGGATGATGGGGATTGGCCGGGGGTTAGTCCACCAACCGCTTGAGGGTGTCCCAGTGCATCCGAGTTCACTTCTTGAAATAGCTCAAACGCGGTGCCTTGATCAAGGCTCCGCATGACCAAGGCCGGTAGATTGGTTTGCCTCTGGTTTTCAGTTTCCCTGACCCAGGGATCGCGGAACATCTCCCCTTTCCAAGCGGATGGACTTTGGAGGGTGCTGGATTCCGCGCGAAGAGCTTCTGGTTCCTTCGGTGTAGCCACGGCATGACTCTAGGGGTACCTTCCCGATTCTCTCCAGGGATCCTTCTTTCTATAAAACCTCCGGAAGCCCAGGGAACACGGCCGGTTTTGGGAAAGGACGATGGTTGAGAAGAATGGGACATCAACCCCTAGAATGACGGTAGCGCAAGGACGCTCTTGTCGCAACGAGGGCTCCCGTTTTCCTGGCGGTTTCGGGAAACCCAAGGATAGACCCTCAGTTGTTCGGTGGCTTCCCCTTTTTCCCCCTTTTTTTGGTGGCTTTACCCACTAAAAGGGTCTTCCCAAAAAAGGGTCCCCTTTTTACTGGTGGTGGGGCGGCATGCCCCACTCACCAGCGCAGCCGATCGCGGATGCGCCATGTGCCAAAAGGGTTCCTTTTTTTTCCAGGGTCACTGAACAACTGAGGACCCGTTTGGCCTTTTCGGGGGGTCCGACAAAGAGACACGCGCGTCCCACTGCGCCAGCCCCCCGGCGCGCTGGCTTTTGGATGCTGTGGCCTGCGGAGTGGGAGGACTTGACCGGTGCAATCGGTTCGATTGGCAGGGAATGCTAAGTTCGGAATGACCCCGAGAGACACTTTGGCGCCTTTTGCTTGGATATTAGGACTTTAACTTGTTCCTGGGCGCCCTTGCAAGTCTAGGGATCTGGTAAGGGTCAGGGGCTTGGTAGTTTTGTTCGGCCAGGGAGCCTCGCTGAATGGCATGTCTCTCGTTGCACGGAAAAGGCCGGTTCGATATGGAACCCGATTTCCAGGCTCCGGGCTTGTTGGCTATGCAGGCTGAAACATGCAAGAGGCTACCCCAGCACCAGTCTGGATGCGTTGATCCGAACTGCTGCATGTGTCTGTCTTTTTCAACGGTCCCCTTCGGTAGGTGTAAAGGGACATGAGGAAGACTCGCCATGTTGCTGGGGTCCCTGAACAAAAAAAGGCGCCCCCACCCTCAGCCGAGCTCCAGGATTTTGGGGATCCTGACTATGCTTGCTACATCGAGCGGCATTCGATGCCAGCGGCCTCAAGGGGCTGACAGTCAGATCCACAGAAATGCGATAATATATCTTGCCTGCTATTGGGTTGGATCTTTAGACTTTAACTTTTTTTGGGAAATAAAGGTGTTTTCCAGTAAACCCCCCAAAAGTTAAACTTTTTGCAGGGGGGTCAACAGCAACCAAGATATATATATATATATATATTAATATAAGGGCACCTTTAGCAACATATGAAGAAGCAGTTGGTAAAGCGGCTGTATATGTTGTATCTTTCAAAGGGAAATCTGTAGCTTATAGCCAGATCCAGGAGTTCTTGCCAGGTGTGGGTAAAGAAATAGACGCCCAAAATCAGGGGTCCCTATAGTTCCCTTTTTGCTCTAGCCTTGGAAAAGCAGACAAACACCCGGCAGTTTGCTGGCTCTTAAGCGTTGCTTGCCACACCCAAAAAGGGGGACCCTCCAAAAATTGATGGTTTTCGATGTGGCTCCCCGTGACAAGTCAGAGGCCTAGGCTTCACGAGACGCATATTGATCAAGGCGGCAAGCGGTCGAATGGCTGAAGCTCTCGGATTCATCCAAGGACGCCCCTTTTTTGGGAAGTGGGGTTCGGTCATTTTGGGTTGCCCTATCTTGGAATGCTGCCTCTCCATTGCTCCGAATGCTCTGCGGACACATCCTTGCACCGAGCCTCCTTTTGCACCGCATCGTCGCACTTCTCTCCATGCTGTTGCGATGGCATATCGCCACCTAAGAGCTGTTCTCACGGCCCCTGTTGGACCATTCACTCTCCTCCCGAATGTAGAGTAGACTTCGGATTAGTAAACTGGTCCTATTAATAGGCGGTGTTCCGTGCAAAAGTGATGAATCACCACCAAAAAAGGGGGCACTTAATCAACCATGGGGTTATTCATCCAGGGTTGATATTATATGTTGCGTTGTCACCAGTTGCAACTCCTTTCGTCTCATCATTTTCCATGGGTGCCTCGGGAAGACTCAACCAACAAAATCCTTCCGGTGATGGGATGCGATGCGTGCAAGGAAGCGTCAGCCCAAATTGCTGAATGCCTAGCTGACGAGCGAGAGGGGTGACATGGGACCCTGTTCTTCCAACCGCAAACCTGCTTTTTGACCTCCATTTTATGTTTTGCTTTATGGGCTTGAAAAACCAAGCCGGGTTGTAAAACGAGAGACCCCACATCCATTGGAATGCCTGGGCAAGCTGGTAGCTTCCAGTCGCGGAAGCTACGTGCACCCCTCAAGCAAATTCTCGGGTTTTCCCGTTCGCTTCAGTTCGCTTGCAAGCCAACGGGGTCATTCCGAAGAGACACCCAAGGCCTTCTTCACCTAAGGCCAAATTTGTCTTCACACGAAACGTTGGGGTCGGTTGGGGTCGCTTCGCCAACGGGCCGAGGTTCGCCGCCATGCGTGCCTGTGAGGCACACCCGACTTTTGAGGAAGCTGCTCGCTTCCCTTCTCCCCTTTTGAAGATCACCTTTTTGGCCCCGGAAATAGAGCCCCCAAATGACCATGGGTAACTTTTCCCATGTGGTTGACATATCATCTGTTTAAAGTTTTTCGACCAATGGTATACCAGGTAAAGAACCTTTTGATCAACCCGCAATTTTTAGGCGCCTTGTCTTGCTTTCTTTGCACATGTTACAAGGGTTCAGAAAATCCTTGGCGAAAGGGGTACACACTTGCCATGTCAGCTTTTGGATGTGTTGGGGGACATAGGAACCCTACGAGCCATTGATTGTTGGTCTGCAGTTGATTTAGGAGGACATGCGGGGGGACAAGAATTCATTCATGGTCAACACTCTGGTTTTAGAAGCAGGATAGCTATGGTACATATGTTGCAAAACGCATTTGTGTTTGGTTTTACACACAGTGAACGCATTGATAAACCCTGCTACCAGCTTTCCGGAACTAGCCAATTGTCCCACCTGAGCAACGGACAAACCTACTTGTTTCCCGAAAAGGACATGGGCATTTGTTGTCACCCGCCCTTTCCAAAGAAATCCCCCTCCATGCATTCCAGGGTATTAATCGGTATTCTGTATTGAGCCTTGTTGGGGGGGACATGCAATCAAATAGGGCCATGTTTTGTGTGTGTGTGTGTGTGTGTGTGTTTTTGTTTGCGGGGGGGGGGGGGGGGGGGGGGGGGGGTTGTAGGGTGCCTGGATGGAGGGGTTCTTTTCAGCCACCATAAGCAAGTTGGATGCCACTTTAATGTACCTCGTGATCCACTTGGAGGAGCGCACGGCTTGAATTTACAGGGGGTATGATTAGACCACTAGACCTGAATAAGAAGAACCATTTTTTTGTTGTTTTTCTTCTTCTTTTTTTCTTCTTCTCCGGGGTCGGGCTTGTTTTGGCCAGAATGGCTTGACTCCCAATTATACTCATATAAATATACATATTGTTGTTGTTATTTGTTGTTATTATCATTATCATTATTCTCATTGACATTTACATACATATAGTCCATGCTCCAGGACTGGTCGCGTGAGCAAACAACATCGGGTTTGGTTTCACTTGGATCCTTTCAACCCTTGGGTCTTGGGAGCAGACCGAGCGCACCGCAGCGTCACACGCATGCCAGGCGGTGGGCATTCGCAGTCTCTTCCCTCATCCGGCCGATCAGCGAGCCCCAAGACGGAACGACGTGGCTGTGGTTGTCAAACCCGTTTCGGGATCCCATTTTGGTTGGTAGGTGAATTCACCACCCATTTTTTAGCACCTATTTTAGTGGTTGGATCGGATTCGGATGTGCTGGGGTACCATTTGGCTTTTGAAAAGCCCATGGCCACATGGCCACATTGTGTACCTGTCCATGGCCAGTCCGTCCGACAAAAAAACGCGGAGCGCTCCCGCGGTGAAGATCTGTTCTTACATGGGACGATCGCAGGCCCCGGGGTTCAAACCACCCATAAAACCAATGGATGGGTTCATATGGGTATGGCTCCAAAAACCGGAATTCCAAAATGGCTTGCCCTGGGAAGTGGGAAAAATGGGCCAAAACCTGCGGTTTGCCCGAGCTCTTTAATTTTGAGCCACTGCCATATAACCGCCATTGTTTTCCTAAGGATTATCATCATCCAGATTAGGTCAACCTTGCTTTTAATGGGGGTTGAACCCTAGGGCAGGAGTTCAATCTTGGAATCCACAGGCGTTTAGCTCATTCACAAAATATCCAAACAGCCAAAAAAACAAATTCGAACAGAATAATGTGCTAAGCACAAAAGCACAAATACTAACACGTACATGTACACATCATAAACAACAACAAATGCTACTTGTCCGCTGCAACAACTTGAACAATTTGCCACAGGTGGTTGTTGCTGATTTCGTCTCAATCAGGTGCTTGGCAAATGGTGCATACGAAGACGAAAGGCAAGTTGTTCCATAGCGGGGCAGCAGCCTAAGAGATCGTCGTTTGCCTAAAACAACATTGAGGCAGAGCTAAAGCAACATGTGTTGAGCTGGCTGTTATACGCTTGTACGCAAGAAGCACATGTGGAGGATCTCTCGAGAGAGAAACAACGCTAACAGGCCAACTACAGATAGGTCCGGGGGTTGGCCAAACGCTTAGTACCCTCCTTATAAGGGTTTGCCGGGGGAGTTACCTGGGGATTTATTGGAGGTTAGTGACCACTTAGCTAGCACCCCAACCATCTAGCAACATTTCATGCTTGACAGAGAGAGATTCCGGCATGGGCCCCTGGACGCAGTGACAAGAGATCTTTCAGTATACAGTGACTCTGTTGCTGAAAAGTCACAAGCAAAAAACCAACCAGCCAGCCAAACATCCAGGTACGAGCTTATCACCTCGAAGACATGGATGGCCACCCTGTCGCTTCATCCAGGCGGCAAATCGCTTGATGCTTCTTGTGGGTTTGGTGCTAGTGTGGTGACCCGTCTGAGCATTCATGTCCAAACCACTGGTTTTGAATGCTTTGCGTAAAAAATGATGGTTGCTTTCTTCTTATGGGTTTGGAGGCAGACAACGAGCTGTTTTATAAGCTGCGAGCTGAGATGTATGTGCAACGCAGGCTTTGTATTTGTGCCAAAACACCCGCACATCACGGCGGGCAAATCCATTGGTGGGCAAAGAAGCTTTGTTGTTTGAACTTTCAACACAGCACCAAGCCTACTGCATCTCAGTCACACTGTGCTTGCTTGCTTTTCCTGTATGGATCCTGGTTTTCCGTGCACTCCTTACGGTTTGTTTGCGTCCTCAGTCCGTGAAGCTCCAATTTGGACCCAGTTTCATGGTCACATGTGTGACATATGCTCGCCAGCTGAATGGTCCCTCTGACTGAGCATGTGAGTGTTCAGGAGATACCTTGCAACTTCACCGGACTCTTTTTGGACCCCTCGAGGCGATGGTCTGAAAAGGGCCCGCTATTGACTTTGACATGCCCCTCAAGGTGGGAATTCCCGGAAGATTGGACAGGGCTCCCTTAAAAGATACATGTTGCCCATTCGAAACATGGCCTTTTCCACCGAAATACGGGGAAACCACCATTTACAAGGCAACGTTCAGGTGCATAATGCAAGGATCCCTGTTGGATTCCTGATCCGGAGAGTCGAGCAACATGTTTTGGCAGGCGCTTTTCTTCCAGCTGCGACGTTGGTGAGCAAGGCTCGGTTGCCGCCGGGGCAAAGAATTTCAGGGATAAAGCGGATGGTAAATCAATAGAAACAACTGTTTTTGATAGAGTTAGAAGGTTCAGAGTACTTTAGAGCGTGTTCTCTTGTTTTTGATAAATCCAGTTTGGCAATTAAGCATGTTAAAATCGCGGGTCGAAGGATAGTAAGGCGACAATCCCAATAGCGCGAGCCACGGCCTCCTCAAGGACCTGGCCTTTAGACATTTCCTCAATGGGGTCAACCTGAGAAATCTGCGGCTGAATTGGCGAAGAGCTTTGGGTCCATTTGTTGGGGTCGCCTATCGACAGCACTGGCCATCCAAAGCAACCCCTTTCACAAACGGAGTGCGGTACTCTCAGGCCTTGAGTAGCTTCTCCGTGCAATTCACGCAGCCAGAAGCTCCTGTTTTTAGCCTCGATTTGTGGATCCCGAACAATGCTTTTGGAACGCTAGGTTGCTGGCTATCAAGAAACTCTCAAGTTGATGCTCATCTTATCTTCCGGGATGATCCGTTCTGTTCAGGCTTGCTTGCAGTAGAAGGGCTGAGCAAGCGCCAGCTTGCCTTGCAAGGAGTCTTTGTCAGGGAATACATCAAGCCATGAGAGCTGCGCTCTGCTTTCACGACCGAGCAGCCGGGTTGTCATGTTTGCAGCCACGCATTGCTGTCTGTTTGCAGCATCTTATATGCAGCGACGGAGCCTAGTACTTACTTGCCAACCCCCGCCGTTTCATTCAGCTGAGCTCAAACATATCTCTAAATCCAGGCATTAGGGTTGCTCCCAGCCTTAGGATTGATGTTGACCGCAGATGAACCCCTGGTTGATTACTAGGGGTTGTCCAGTTTTAGTGTGCATTCCTCACTTTTGGAGGGAAGCCCCCCCCGAATCATAGGACGGGTTTAGTGGTACGGTGTCAACATCATCACGGCAGAACATCGGTGTTCGATTTCTCCCCTGGAGGTTGATCAGTGTCCCATCCAGGGCCCCCAACTAACGACCATGTGGAACTGTCCCCATTTAGTGGGAACATGTCAAAATAAAGATATCATATCTTTTTGGTGGGGGCACCAGTGACTCAACATATGGGCGTTGATTAGATTGCATCTAGGGCCACCAAATGACCATGGGTCACTTTCCCTATTTAGCGGTTGAAATATCATATCTTTTGGTGAGTTCCCCCAATGGTTATCCATGCAAAGGATCTTTTTTGATCAACCCCCGTATTGCTCTGAGAACGTGCACATGATTTCCATGCCAACTTTAAGACCTCCTTCGTGCATCAGATATCAAACATGTGTGTTGCTGAGCATTTCAGTATTAGTTTGTTCGGAAAGACAAACTCACTGCCGTCATTGAATAGAGACGGTCATCAAGACTTTCCAATTCCCACTAGATTATGTGACCAGATTAATTTATTACCTCTAGGTTTACCATGAGAGGTTTCTTTGGTTGCCAAAGAGATATATATATATATCACGGTGTTGCCTTTAGGTTCCCCTCAAACCAACCCAGGAAAGGGTACCCTGGCACCTTCAAAATAGACACCCAGGATCCACTGGGCTTACGAAGTCTCCACAGTCATACTGTGGATGGACAAAATGCTGCACCACTTGGAAACCATGGTTGAAACCATTGTCTATTGAAATTTACAGGGGAACCGACTCATTCCAGGGTTCCTTAGGTGGGGCGAAATGGATTTCGTCCATCCACAGTAGGGTTACCTAAGCAACCCTGGAATGTTGGTTCCCCTGTAAATTCCAAAAGCAATGGTGTCCCATGGCTTCCCCTGCACCTTACTTCGTTTTGGCCTGGCACGTTTTTGGTAGAGGTTCATCAGACTTCAGGCATGCTCTGCCCAACGCTGCGCATGGCTGGCAGCATCGGAAGAGCGGAAAAGAGGTAGGTGAAATGTTAGAGTTCACCAAGACAGTCATAGCTTCACTGTTCTTGGCATGTTTTTTGGTTTTTTAGTTTTTTGGTTCTGTTCATTTTTACTGGGGGTCTGCAAAAAACAAAGTTTGTTGCTATCGTACCAAGAGTAGAAATGATAGGCTTCTTTGCTTTTGCACCTCGCAGCCTCGCAGCCTCGCAGGGCGCCGTGAAGATCGACGCAGCAGCTGCGTGGCAAATGAGCTGGCGACCAGCCAACGACATCGGGGTGGGTTTTTAGACGTGTGGAGCTTAGATGGCTGTGGGTCCAGCCAATGGTGCCATTTTGGGGTAGGTGAATTCACCACCCATTTTAGTCTATTTTAGTGGGAATTGGGATGTTCACTGGGGGTACGGGATTTGGACCCATGGCCAGATGTTGAGCAATATCTCGCTAAAGGTTGTTTCAGCCATGTTACACTTTTGTCTTTAGAGGTTTTGAAACAATATTGTTTGGCGAGGAATCCATGGACCACCAAGAATTGGAATGCTGAGGAGGTCAAGGGTGATGAATGCGGAGACACTTCTTCGTAAGCTTCATGTTCCATTGCCAGTGGGACACGCAGAGGATCCTATGGTTGTCAAGGGCCCCCCATACCAATCCCAATAGGCGCTAAAAGCAAACAATAGGGGCTTATCATTTTGGGGACTATGTCAGGGGGTCTCGTCTTTGGGGGGCCCCTGAAAACCATAGGAGAGGAGTCTTGCAAGCCTTGTCACGACGAAGGTCAAGTTAAAACATTTTTGGAGTCAACAGCAATGCCGTCCTCACAGCAAGCATGTGACCGCATCTCAATGAATGCTTACTGCGCCCAGAAAAGCGAACTAGTTCCAAGCTAGGTTCACCAACTTGGCACTGCCGCGCGCTGCCCATGTTGTGGTCTTTGCTTACTTGGGCTTAGATCCTGACGACTAGGATTTCCATTCAGGGAGCCCGGGCTTGAGTAGTTTTGAACGCACGAGGTGCCACTGTTTCTGCCCTAAAGACCACGTCCGTACCATGGGTTGGCTTGCCTCATGCTACATGGCATTCCCAAGGCATCCCCAACAGTTTATGGTTTCGGGTTTGGTGTTAATTTTTGCAAACCCGCACCGGCTTGAATGGTCGACAGGTTGTAGGAATCCAAGTCCTGGTCTCCCCAAAAGAGACACGAGGTCACGTATAAAACGCCGACTCTGCTTCAGTCACATGTAATAGCTGAATGCCACTGTTTTTTTCCGGCTAAAGCGCATGAGTGCTGCGGCTGCCTCCGCCACTGCTGCCGCGCCCGCCACCGCCGCTGCCACCTTGAGACTCCCTGTGTTGTGCCGCTCTTTTAGTCCAGGTGCGTCTATTTGT
>CAUJNA010003253.1:0-2500 GCA_963377175.1 Effrenium voratum | reverse complement strand
GCAAGGGAAAGGGAATTCGCTGGGAGGTCATGTTAATGGTTTTGAAGGGAAAGCGCCGAGACCCACGAGTAACTTTGAGATGCCCACTTTTCAAGCACGAGATTGAGCTGTTTGAACATGCTTGAACACAGCCAATAATAGGAAAGGTGAAAACAAAGTGTATCAAGTAGTAAACATACGCAATCGATTCCAAACGGGGAAGGCCAGAGAATCCCATTCCCAGGATAGCGTGAGAGAAAGTCCATGGCATGTGCCCTTCCCATTTAGGTGTTTCATCCTGACGGACATAAAGCTTCCATTTGGTGAAATGAATTTGATTTCCCCTGTTGGTTTTAAAGGGAATCTATCACTACAATTTGTGTACTTAAGCAAATGGAGGAAAGGGAAGAGTGTAATGTACTTGCACCTTGGTGTACGGAGAACGAAATTGTAAATTGTGATTTGAGCCCTCTGCATCTTCCATAAGAGTAAAAAAAAATCCCTCCTGACAGGGGGGTCCCTCTTCTAGGACCCCCCTGTCAGGTTCCACGTGAATTGGTGGGGGGGGTTCCCCTGTTCCCGTTAGTTGCTGGGTCCCAACGCACTTAAGAATTATATTTGGGAGTATGAACAGCAAGCCTACCCACCGGGCCATTGGGTTTGACATAAACCCTGGCATCTAGCGACAGGTCCATTTCCACTTCAAATTCTTCGGCCAGGTGAAGTCTGAGGTTCTGAGTCGATAGATCAGGGACCCTGCCAAAGACCCCCCCCCAAGAGGCTAGGGAGCTTCTTGTGTTTGTCATTAGTCAAAAAAATCCCCAAAGGCTCAGCTAGGGCTCTCTGGGGAGGAGTGGGTCGACTTCGACTTCGAGATGCGGCTTTACTTCCTGCCGCCTGCCGAGTGGCCTGTCCAGGCACATGCGCATGCGCCGCCGCATGCGAAAGCGGGCCTCATGAGGATTGCGCGGGGGGGATTTGAAGCCTCCCAAATCTGTGGCGGACCATTTTGGCGCCCGGCTAGGAAAGCTTTTGTGCGGAAGTGGTGGACCATGGTGACCTAGCCCTTTGGAGGTTCGCTATTGAAACCGGGGATGCTGCAACAATGGTTGGACATAAGTTTTCACTGGAGCTAAATGACGTCCAATAGAGGGGTCCTTAATCAAACAACTAGGCGCAGCATGTTGGCCCACTGTGCTTGTGGAAATCGAGCAATGGCCGAGGTGGAGCCAATGAATCTAGCCATGGCGGTCCTTTACTGCGGGGCGTTCTCCGGTTTCCAGTTTTGGAATTCTAGTAATTTGCGCAGGTGAATGCATGACGTGGGACGTGGGTATCGACTTCACACGAACGGATTGACATGGAGAGACCTGGAAGGCAGAAGGCAAAGAATATTCACGACCAACAGATGGCTCACAGCTTGACTGCAATTGGGTTGAATCTTTAGACTTTAACAGTTTGGGAAATCAAGGGGGTTTCCACTAAACCCACAACAAGTTAAACTTTTTGCAGAGGGATCAGCAGCAACCAAGACCACCTACCCATTCGCAGAAGTCGCCTAGCATGAGACTGATGCCTTGTTGGATGGTGAGATCTCCCAGACACTAGATGGCACGCAAGAGATTGTTGATGTCCAACTTAACACGCTGTTGTTGTTTTCTTGTCTGAAAGGGAGGGGATGGACATGTTTCAACTCCCCTGTCCTTATTTCAGTGTGTGGCACCTTCGTACGAACATCGCAGGTATATTGCCCTTGATATGCCTTTGTCCATGATGGGTCCCAATGCACCAGAAGTGCATTGCATTTCAAGCCCGCATGGGAGTGTTTTTTTTGGGGGACCCCAAAATGGGGGCTTGTGCTTTTGGCGTTTTTTTTTGAAACACAAAAAAAGACGGTCTCAAGAAACACAGAGACCCAGAGGGGTGCTGCATCATTCTCTCGTAGCTCGCGGCCCCCAGCTTTCAGAATTTCTTACAGAGGCCCAGTGGGCAAAGTGTTCGACAGGCGGAGCCTGCTGCCTGATTCCAGGTTGAGAGAGTTTGACAGTTGAAGGAGAACTCTCGCATGTGGACTTAGTCCGGGAAACATGCCGGATCTGTGAGAAGGCAAGCAATGATCGCCCCAGATTAATCAACCCCTTTCTGGCAATAGGGAGTTGATTACCCCTGGGTTTAGTGCACTTTTGGCAGGGAACTTCCCTATTCATAAACCGGGGTTGATTAGTCTGGGGTCGAATATGATGCGAAATGAGAGGTTCAACCCTGGCGAATGCCATGTTTGGTTTTTGTCGCATGGCAAATGCTTTCCGAGCTTCCCGACGTCGCCAGCACCCCATCCAGCCGCGCATGATCCAGTGTAGGGAGCTTAGTTTGGGCCGGTGAGCCCGTTTGTGCGGCTGGTTCCAAACACGGTTGTCCCATCGCAGGTGGGGAGCAGTCGCTTTTGGATCCAAAAGTGTGCACGTTTTTGTGGGCCATGCCGTGTGGGAGCACATTTAAATGCCCGGCCGCGAATATTTGG